>OZ004603.1:28980614-29309709 GCA_963924605.1 Malthinus seriepunctatus | reverse complement strand
GTTGTTCTGAGTGGTAATTAAGGAATCTTTCCGAGAATGTTGGTTTGTGATACCAATCCGTAGTAATGGTCTTTTCCTCTCTTGTTAGTAAGACATCCAAAAATGGGATCTTTCCGTTGTTCTCCCTCTCAACTGTGAATTGTAATTTTTGATTATATTCGTTGAACACTTGTAGCATGTGTTCAATCTTGTTTACGGGTATGAGTGTAACGATGTCATCTACATACCGTTTGAAAAGGACCGGTGTGAAATCTAGTTTTTTGAGGCAACTATTTTGAAGGTCTTGCATAACTAAGTCAGCACAAACTGGTGACATGCAGTTGCCCATTCCCAGGCCATCTATCTGTTCATAAAATTTTCCTTCGAATTTGAAGTAGCTGTTAGTCAGTGTAAATTTGAGGAGTTCCACTAGGTCGTCATATTTTATTGTAAATTTTTCTTCAATTTCACTCTTCTTTTTTTCTATGATATCAAAAAACCGCCACAACAAAGGAAAGATTTACAAACTACTGCGAAAAAACAACTACCCCACAAAGTTGATAAACAGGATTCTTAATGAGCCCGAAAAAGAAACAACCACAACATCAGAAAAAAGAAGTGAACCCAACTTAACAAAAAAGTATTACAAGATCCCGTATATAGATAATTTGTCGACGAAGATTAGAAACATACTACAGACAGAAAAGAACACAATAACATTTAAAAACGAAAACACATTAAAAAAAAGATGTTTTACCACCATCAAAGAAAAAACGCCGATAGAAAACTTGAGCAACGTAGTGTACAAGGTAAATTGCAAAGACTGCGATCAATCTTACATTGGTCAAACGAGTAGGTACCTATCAACCAGAATAAAGGAACACGCTAGAGACGTTAAACCCTTGAATTTGGCCACAAACCATAATAAAACGGCACTGACGGAACACACCTACGAGGCATTACACAACTTCGATTTTAACAACGTAGAGGTTTTAACTACAGAACCCATAGAAAAGAAACGTCTCCTGAAGGAAATGATAAACATTCAAAAAAATAAAAAAAGTGTCAACAGGAGAAGCGACATCGATGGGCTCAACAAAAGTTACTACAATATATTAGAAAAGATAAACAAAAACCAAAAGTAATAATATATGAAAAGCCACCTATTGACTTAATTCAAAAACAACCAACACCTTCGATCAAATAACAGATCGCGACAGTTAAGTGTAGTGTTACATATAAAGTATCAGTAAATGTGTTTAAAGGTTGCAACGTTAAAAGATCATTAGGTATATTTTATAAATAAAAAAAGCAGAACAAAAACGGTTACAAAAATTGTAATAAATATAAAGTTATATAAAAATAAATCAAAAAACAAAAAAAAAAATATAAATAAACAATAATAATTTTAAAGTGTTTTGTGGTTAGTAGATAACAAGTCAACAAATTGCAGATGAAGAAGAGATTACTGAATGGAAAAAACTTTGAGAACTGTTTGTATTTTGAGTTTAGGTATAATTTGACATGTAAAACCAGTTGTAATTACTTTGTAAGTCTATATGTAATTTTGGGTGTTAGTAATTTTAATAAAATAACCATTTCAGAGTCTTGAAAAAGCCCAAAAAATAATGGGCGAAACGTTGACAGTAGAGTAGAAAAAACTGCAGTTTTATTAAAAAAATTGACCATACTTACTACCACCAATTATCAGATTAAACCAAGGTCAAAAAAAAAAACAACCAACAATAATTAACTGTTTTTCAAAGTGTGCAAAGAGCACAATTTATTAGTGCCCTTCATTTCATCACTCAAAATTTGATTGATTTTCTATATTCCGATGTACAATTTTGTTTACGCTGGCTTTACTTAAAATGCCCTTTTATCAAAAACGGTGGGTGTGACAATCGTTTTGAACATACCTGGTGACAGACAAAAGACATAATTAACTATTTTTCAAAGTGTGCAAAGAGCACAATTTATTAGTGCCCTTCATTTCATCACTCAAAATTTGATTGATTTTCTATATTCCGATGTACAATTTTGTTTACGCTGGCTTTACTTAAAATGCCCTTTTATCAAAAACGGTGGGTGTGACAATCATTGTGAACATACCTGGTGAAAGACAAAAGACATAATTAACTGTTTTTCAAAGCGTGCAAAGAGCACAATTTATTAGTGCCCTTCATTTCATCACTGAAAAAGTGTTGTAGAAGCACAATTTATTAATGTCTTTCGTTCGAGAAGAATTATGTATTTTAGTGTCACGTGTGATTAATTGGATTTTTAAACTTAATAATAGAAAATTTAAAAAAATTATTGTTCTTTCAAATTATATTTATGCAAATCACCATTTTTATTTTATTATGTTACGGCCCTATACGGTTTTGAATTTTTAGTTTAGTTTGTATGGTACTCGTTTTTGTAGGAAACTTTTTTTTAATGCAAAGTTTGTCTAATATATTTTTAAAATTTTTAAAAATATTAATTTTCATGTTTTAAGATTATAATTATTAATATATTTTTGAAAAGATAGCGCACATTTAAGAAGCACGCATGCGCCCCTGATACACATATAAGAAACGCGCATGCGCAGCTTACATAACATGCGATCTCTATCCCTACTTAAACTGTCTGTGTGTCAGCATTCGTGGATAGAAATTCGTTGCTTAGTTCACGCCGATCCAATGTTGACGTTTTAAAGTTGACTGAATTTGGCTAACGCGGTTGGCAACAAATGTTTTCCAACGAAATGGATCCGAATGAATCCACTTTAAAGTGACTGTGGAATCAGAAAATGCAAAAATGTTATCAAACTTAAGATAACACATATAAGTATCTGAAATAAATTTAATTACTTTCTCTAATAATCCAGCTGCTAACAGTTCCAATCTAGGGATTGACAATGTTTTTAAAGGTGAAACCTTTGACTTGGAATAAACTAAATTAACTTTGACTTCATTCGTGACATAATCGTAAGAACGACAGTAAACTACTGACCCATAACCCTTCTGAGAGGCGTCCGCGAAGCCAATTAATAAATAAGTCTTAGTAGACGTAATGATTAAATTTTTGGGAATAGTAAAATTTTTTAAACAACTTAATTCAGTTTGAAATTGTTTCCAAACCTTTTCTACTTGAATGGGAGGTTTTGAATCCCAATCCAATTTCAATTGCCACAAATGGGCAATAAGAGATTTTAAATACAACGTTATGGGGGCCAAAAAACCCAAAGGATCAAAAATCCTAGCTACAGTGGATAAGATGCCTCTTTTAGTGCAATCGCTCTTTTCAAAATTTAAATTAAACGAAAATGTATCACTAGTCGGATTCCATTTTAATCCTAACACCTTTAAAAATTCGGTGTCATCAAAAGATACAGATTTTAGTAAGCGAATACTTTCGGGAATTTCTTGTAATAAGTCATCAGAGTTCGTGGCCCATTTAACTAAGGGAAACCCTCCCGCCTTAAAGAGGCCCACTAATTCCTTATATAAAACTTTAGCTTTATCAACACTTTCGATGCTTCCGCAAACATCATCAATATACATATGATTACGAACAAATTCAGAAGCCATCTTATAAGACCGCTCTTCATCAATAGCTAATTGTTTGACAACACGCAGAGCCAAATAAGGGCTAGAACTAATTCCGAAAGAAACCGTATTTAATTCGTAAATACTTAAGGGATCTTCAGGGGAAAATCTCCAAAATATTCGTTGATAACGTCTATGTTCACTTACTAAATCGATTTGTCTATACATCTGCTTAATATCGGCAGTGATAGCAATGGGAAATAATCTAAAGTTAAGTAAAATAGTAATTATATCCGGTTGTAATTTAGGACCGGTATGTAAAATATCATTAAGTGATAACGAAGATTCGCTCTTAGCGCTAGCATCAAAGACGATGCGAAGAGGAGTCGTAGGATGACCGACGCGCTCAATACCATGATGGGGTATAAAATAATGAGGTAAATTATCATCATTAGAATTTTTAACGACACTAAGATGTCCTTGATCTATATAATCTTGAATAACTTCAGAATAAAGTTTATGAAATGAAGACGACTTCTGAAATCTCTTTTCTAAAGATAGAAATCTAATGCGAGCCATATTTTTTGAATTACCTAACTCACTAGGATCCCTTTTAAATGGCAACGAAACGGTATATCGACCAGTGGGGTCGCGCGAATGCGTAGCTATAAAAGAGGTTTCACACTCGTTATCGTCATCACTAATAATTGGTGACGCTGGTTTGATCTCTTCAATTTCCCAAAATTTGGACACAAGAGTTTCTAACGGAGTAAAAGAACAAAAGGGTTGCACTTCGTTAATACTTGATTGTTGGAAGATAGGGGCGGAGCCCATCACCACAAATCCTAGTGAAGTTTTTAATGCGATAGGAAGCTCTGGAGAGCTACTAATTTTAACATTTTCCAACAAATGAGGATATAAATTAGCGCCAATGAGCCCATCTAAGGAAGAAGGGACATAAAACTCGCTATCAGATAAGGGTAAATCTTTTAAATATTGTAGTGAGGCTACATCAACCAGTGCAGTGGGCGACTGATTTACAATTTTATCTATTACTAAACATACTAAATTATAGTTAACAGTAGGATCAAACCGAGATTGAATAAGCAAATTGTAGCAAAGGTATGACCGATACCTATAACAGAGGTGTTAAATTTAGAAATCGGTAATCCTAAGCGGCGACAACATTCGGTAGTTAGAAAATTTGATTGGGAACCAGAATCTAACAAAAGGCGAAGTTGATGCACCTGTGAATAACGATCTGTGTGATTTACAACGGCGGTAGAAAGTAAAACGATTTTATTAGAAGTCGAATTTGTTGAGGAACAAGCGACGATTGGACCTGTTGAAGAATTATCTTCATTCAGAGAACTTTGATTTACAGGACCGGGTCCTAAAGGTTCAGGTTTAACTGAATTATTACCAAAATGAAGAAATGTGTGATGTTTTAATTTACATATATTACACATTTCTGTCGAAGTACATAACTTAAAGACGTGTTGGTTAGATAAACAATTTGAGCATATTCCATTTTGCTTAGAAAATTTAAACCTTTCTACAGGGGAAAGAGCCTTAAATTTAGAGCATCTATACAGGACGTGAAATGGTGAAAGATGGCAACACGGACATTTAGAAGAAGTAGCTCGATTGATGAGAAAGGAGTGTGTGGATTTGACAGGAACGGACTTCTTAGATGAATTTTGGCTGTGACATAAGGTTTTTGATTGTATTTTAATAAAACTGATGATTTCTGAGTAAGTCGGCAGCCTTCTTGTCTATTCGAGACATTTCAAAAAAACGGTTAGTTTGATTATCTAATTTAGACAGCGCAATGTAACCCAACACAAACTCAGTTAAATCTGGAATCTTTAAATGTTTGAGTGATGAAACCGCAGCGTCAAATTTGTCTAAAAATAATTTTAAAGACATTTCCGACTCAAATTGAATGGGTTTAAATTCCAAAATTTGCCGTAAGTAAGCATTGGCCTGATCTCTCACATCCTCGTACCTTTCGATGAGAGCTTGCCATATGGTGGCGTAATTACTACCAGTCGGAGAGATACCGGCAAAAACTGAGGCGGCTTTACCGTTAACTCTACCAACTAAATAATAAACCTTATCATCATCAGATAACTTTTGATTTAAATGAACTTTATTTTTAAAAGTTTCGTAAAAAAGGGGCCACTCCGAGAGTTCACCCGAAAACTTGGGCAGTTCAACTTTAGGAAGTTTAACTTCCGGGCTTACATCTATTTGAGGACCTTGCGGTGTTTGAAGAGAGGAGGACGTACTGGCCTCTTTATCGAGTTTTTTAGCGGCCATGAATATAACTCCACATAAATCATCGAATGAATCCAAAACTTTAAAATCTGGAATGGACTCTGGGTCGATCTCTATTTGAACATAATTAATTTGATCTACTATTTCACGAAATTCTTTAATGGTTTCATTTATGCGTTCAAATTTTATTTTAAAATAATTAACAGTTTTTTTATCAGTAAGATTTTTGGTATAATCATATAATTGTTGTACCCGAAGAAACAACGTTTCCTTTTTTGCTGTTAAAATTCTTAATCTAGTTTCCGCCATTATAAAAGCAAGGAAATAGAAGAAAAGGTGTACAAATATTAAAATAATTTAATTTAAAAGTTAATAAATTTTGAATGTTACCAATAATTGACTTGTGTTTAACGCAGATAAATTGAAATAAATTCAATGTCATTGATAATGAGGTTCGCAATTTCAAGATGTGCGCATACACGAATGAGAAACTTGTAGAAAAACGCGATAATTGCGACTAACATACCTTTCCGAAGGGGAAAAAAAAGACTCCTGGGCAGGGCTAGGAAAATCCGGCTCGAAGGACCATATGTTGGAGCCAGTATCGGATAAAAAAATACAATTTAACTGACTCGGGCAAATCTTTAGGTATGCTAATCGCAATTAAATAATAAATAAAAAAATAAACGTAAATGACTTACCGAAAATGGTGAATTTCACACAAACAATTATTATTATTTACAATCACTTAAAAGGAAAGGCAAAGGATAAAAAAAGGAATGATAATTAAATTTATAATGGATCACCAAGGGGTGATATAACAAACTGTAATTAATAACTGAAAAATTTGGTATAAAGATACCTGATTGAAATTAAATAAAAATTCGAAAATTAAACTGTTCACTTCGATGGCGAAGCGAGAGAATGCTATTGAAATTAAAAATTATCTCCCATTCGTGCTCGCGCACATCTCAAAATTCAGAATAAAATATAAATTACAGTAAATTAATAATTATGGCGTAACCAACTATAAAAAATGAAAATTCTAACCGTTATGTGGCTGCATAAATAATTATACGTACATACCCACCTAGCTTTAATGCTGTTTTTTGACTGTTCGCAATTTTTTTTTTTTAATTTTATAATTTTAGTAACTGTAGTAACTAATAACAATTCCAAATCCACGTTTGTTTTGTTTATATTAAATAAATAAATAAATAAATAAAAAAGTATTTAATTTATTGTACGAAAATTTATATAAATTATATATTATATAAATTTATATAAAATTTTTTTAGAGAAAACGACTTTTAACTCACCCTGTATATCATTTTTAATATTTTATAAAATCGAAAAGAAAAATTTTTAATAATTTCAAAAAAAATTTTTTTTCTTCTATATTTCCTATACAAATTCTACAGTGGTACCCGGGTACCACCAGCATTAATTAAAGGTGATTTTTCTTTAAGGCCAAAAAAAATGGCACCCCGTACCTCTAGACATATGAAATTTTCTAAACATATGTAAAATGAAATACTAACAGTTGAATATCTTTTTAATCTGTCAATGAATTTATTGTAAAATTGACTGCACGAGATGATACGAAATTTAAAAATTACTAACATTTGCCTCTTCAGATTTTATCGTAAGGTTCTTGGTTTTCTAGGTAAAAGGATAAATGTTTCTAATAAGAGCTATTAAAATTGCAATAAAATTCAACACATTTTCTAATTTGCTTTTGTTTTAAGGCGATTTAGATAACTTTAAAATTTTATTGCAATAGAGCAAATACATTAACTCAGTACCATTAACAACCGCGAGATGTGCCACGGTCGCCATTGGGAACGCTAACGCTGTCATGCGCTTACTTTAAATGGCGATTCGCATAAGAGTAAAATTGTGAGTTAAATAAACCGCATTTTTCTTTATGTTTTCAATTAAATAAGTAAAGTAATTGTTTATAGGTATATATTTAAAATTAAGTTGTTCTTCAATTCCCAGTGAATAAAAGCGTAAATACAGCAAATAGTATATTTGATACTTATGCTAAATAAAAATTTTAAAAATATTTACGTTTAATTCGTTTTATAGAATTTAATGATTGCAAATTACTTGTGTTGTTGTTATTTAACAAAAATACTTTCGTATAATACCTTAATTTATCGGAAAGTAAAAATTATTTTAATCAAAAAGGGAATTTAAAAATTTATGAAAGCTGTCAAAAGTCAACTAAAATAATGCCACTACAAAATGAATGCACGTGATTGGCCGAATGTGTTCCACGCACGTCTCGCTACTAACAGATACACAAATTATTGTCACAATTAAAATCCAGGCTTGAAAATTTCAAAATTTTGTTTAAATAAAATCAGTTTTCTAGGTTATTTTAACACGAAAAATTAGGTAAAATGTACATTCATGCTTATTTTTGTACGCTACTTCTATATAAAATACTTAAAAAAATCTTGCTGCTTTCTATTCTTATAAATAAGTAAAAAAAAAACTTTGTACATGTTAAAGCATGCAATTTCTTAATAGTCTTACTTTCGGCGATCGTTGCGCCCTCTGCTTGTAAATGCTCTATTAATGAGCGTATTTTTAAACAGTTCGTATGTACACTTGCTCGAGTGCATGAAAAAACAAAAATGCGTGGTCAGTCGTCAACAGTCGCCAATAGTCGTATAACAGTCTGCAGCAGCAGTAGTCATGTATCACTCATCAAGTCGAACGCAACGTTATTTGAAATTCAGATTGAATATTGAAAAATATAAAGTTTGAGTTTTATTCATGGTCCTTCGAGCGCGATAGCAATCAGACATCGTTTAAGATCAATACTCATCAATCAAAATAATCAACGTTAAAATCGAAAATCTAACGCTTTTCAATCGTTATCGTGGTTGTGACAGTTTAGTGTTTCTCGAAATTCATAAACATTTAAAAAAGTACTTATTTAAAAAGTGACTTTTGTTTTTTAATCGTATCGTGATCAGTTAAGAAATATCGTAATTGTTTTAAATCGTATCGTATTTGGATAAAATATTGTTTTTTAATCCAATTTAAAATATCGTTTTTATCAAACATTAACAGAAACGTTCTGTCGGGATCGTGATAGTTCTAGTGAAAATCAATAGAATCGTCAATCGCAAAAAATTCAATTATTGTTAATCGAAATAATTGTAATCGAAAATCGAACATCGCGTGCAAATCGGGATCGTGATTTGTTATCGAGTTGTTATCAAACATTTATTTAAACATTATAACGCCTAAATGTCCATCGATAGGCTTAAAAAACATTTTAGTTAATTAATTCATTAGTGCATGTGTGCTAAAACGAACCAAATTCAAACGCAAGAACACATCATTATCAGCAGTCAAGTCGCAGAAGTTGGCCTTCCAACAAAATATCGTATTACAATAATTGCGCTAGAGGTGAGATTTCCTTATCTTTATCGTTCCTGTTTATGTTGAAAATTCCTTTCCTGTGTTTTAATTATAGTCAGAGACATACTTTGTTTATTTTTAAAAATTTTAACATTTGTAAACATGGGTCGAAAGAGGAGTAACATCGATGATCAAATAATATTAATAATCAATAAACGTAATCAAAGTATAAAACAATTAGAGCAACTTAATGACTTCATTATGAAAGCGGATGTATCGAATTTTTCACAAGTAAAAAGCCGTACAACAACAATCAAAGAAATTTGGGATGACTTTAAGGTAGCCCAAAGTGAAGTCGAACAGGTATATGGAAATGACAAAAAAGCGATGGATGAGGAGGAAATTATTCGAGACAATTTTGAAAGGCTCTATTATAGTACCATATCAAGGGCGGAAGAACTTTCTCCACATCAGGCCACCGTCTTAGCAAGCCAATCAGCGGGCCAATCAGCAACTAACCAACAGTTACCGAATGTTAAGTTACCAACATTAAAGTTAAGCGAATTTAAAGGTGATTATCGCGAATATATGCAATTTTTTGATACCTTCGACGCTCTTGTGAATAAAAACAATACACTATCAAACGTGCAAAAACTTTATTATTTGAAGTCGTGTCTATTAGGGGAAGCAGCAGATATCGTGCGGGATCTGCAAATATCCGATAGTAATTATCAGATAGCATTAACATTATTAAAAGAACGTTACGAGAATAAGCAAATTATAGTCAATCGTCATATAAAATCACTATTCGAAGTACCTTCTGTGCAAAGGGAAGATGCTTCTTCTCTTAGAAATTTACAAAATTCCGTGTTAAAGGACGTTCGCGCATTAAAAAATCTTAACCAACCAGTAGACGAATGGGGTACTATCTTAATATATCTAATTAATTCGAAATTGGATCTCATTTCCAAGCGTGAATGGCAAGTAGCGATTAAAGAAAAGGATATGCCAACCTTCGAAGATATGAACAAATTCATAAGCGAGCGTTGTCAATGCCTGGAAATTATCCAAAGCAATCACCAAGGGACAATCATTAAGCAAGTGGTTAGCAAACCTATATCGAACAACACATTCAGACACGTAGATCGTAAGATAACCAACCTAGCAAGCAGCGATTTTAGTTGCAAAGTTTATAAGCAGAATCATCCATTATATATGTGTGATAAATTGAAGAGTATGCCGATATATTCTCGCATAAACAAGGTGAAAGAAATCAAAGCGTGTAACAATTGTTTACGTTTCAATCATCCTTCCTAAGACTGCAGGTGCGATGGTTGCAAGGTGTGTGGAAGAGCGCATAACACTCTTCTGCATATTTATCAAAATGATAGCACAAATGAGCCCAAACCACAACAGCAAGCCCTTAGTAATAACGTAACCGTCAACAATCATAGTAGCCAGCAAACATCCAAATCCGTACTCTTATCTACCGCTTTAATATGGATAAGCAACAACAAGGGAGAAGCTGTAACGTGCCGCGCGCTATTAGATAGTGGCTCGCAAGATAATTATATCACAGAAGCTTTAATTAAATCATTGAAACTCAACATGAAGCATACAGACGCGACAATAGTGGGCATCGGAAAGGCTTCTACAAAAATATCAAGAATGGCCGAAGCAAAGATAAAATCAATGCATCAAAACTACGAAGCTATCACCGATAAATTACCAACAACAACGTTAGTCACGTCAAATCTAAACATACCAACGCACATAAAATTGAGCGATCCTGAATTTTATCGCCCTAACGAAATCGATATACTACTAGGAGCAGAAACATTCTTCGAGATGCTCTGTGTAGGCAAATTGAAACTAGGCAAAAACAAGCCTATACTTCAGAAGACCAAACTCGGTTGGGTTGTAGCGGGTCCAACACAAACACACTACGGTCCATCGACACCAACAATAAATTTACATTCTATCTCCGTGGAGGAACAGATCGAAAAATTTTGGATCTTCGAAGAGTGCCCAAGACAACGTCTTTTTACAAAAGAAGAAATAAACTGCAAAAAAACATTACATCGACAATATCGAGCGTGATAGCGCTGGTCGTTACACCGTCAGTTTGCCTATGAAGAGTTACATCAGTACGTTAGGTGACAGCTATCAGATGGCGTTAAATAGGTACAACATATTGGAACGTAAATTATTCAAAATCAAAGAACTAGGTAGTCAATATCACGAATTCCTATCAGAATATGAGGAATTAGGTCACATGAGCGAAGTCACAGATGACGTGAGTAATGACAAAAATATAACGTATTATTTGCCACATCACGGGGTGTTAAAGGAAACAAGTACAACCACAGATTATAGATTTATATATTTAGAAATAGATGGCCGAGTCCCCACTCTAAATGGTAACCATGTTTTAGTTCTTACCATTATCGTTGTTGGCGCTGACAACAAATTTTGTGCTTGGGGTGCTTGTAATAATAATAATTATTTTTGCTAAATTTAACTCGTTATTTTTCTTAAGCGATCGTGTTATGACCACCTCTTCATTTTTTGAACTTCCTGTGAAAATTAAAATAAAATAACTGTTCATTTTATTGTAATATATTTATTAACTAGTTGCTACAAAAATTAACGTAACAACTTGGTTTAACATTATTTACTACATTTCTACAAATTGGTCATTGCTCAACTTTGTTTTAAATTGGGTGTTTCCACAATCAACTAAGTATCAACTTAAACTTGCCTTCAATTAGGTTTTCATCCGATTTCTCTACGATGCCAATGTATTAACCAAGTTAAACCGTTTTGAAAATAGTAACTCTTCTTTTACACTCCTCGTCGAACACATCATTTATCATGCACTAAAATTCGCTCTTATTAACTTCATGATTTGAACACCGTTTTTTATTCAAACTTTAAACTGTTCTTTTCAATTTAGATGCCATATCAATACATGGTTTCTGCTTTGGGGATCACTACTCAAACATTCACACAACTGACAAATTATTTTAAAATAAACTTCAATTTTTACATTATATCACATTCCTACTTGATCCCTATGTATTAAATACGCGGATCTCGATGCTGCCAGCGCCATACCGTGATGGTGGTAAGAACTACCTACCCCCCTACCGATGATGGTAACCTACGTCTCACCCTAGCTCCCGCATCTATTGTAGAATATATCTCAGTTATCTGTGAGTACAACCACGAAACTTCGTGTTGTTTTTGATGCGTCAGCTGCTAGTGAAAGTGGAGTGTCTTTAAATGACCTTTTAATGGTAGGTCCAACGATACAAAACGATTTATTTTCTATAATATTGAGATTTAGAGAACATACATATATGTCGTCACTGCAGATATCGAAAAGATGTATCGACAAGTTGACATTAAATCAACAGAGCGTGATTTACAAAGAATTATTGAGAGAAAGAATCCAGATGAATCACCAAAGCATTGTCGTCTAAACACCGTAACTTACGGCACTGCCTCTGCTTCTTTTCTCGCCATAAGAACATTACATCAGATCGCTTTAGAACATAAAGATGAATTTCCCGAAGCTATCGAAATCATCATGTCCGATTTTTATGTGGACGACCTAATAACTGACAGTAATCAGTTGGAAAAGGCGATCAAAATCAAAGCCGAAATCGATGATATCTTAAAACAAGGCGGATTTCGACTACGAAAGTGGGCCACGAATGAACCTGCTATTCTAAATGAGCAAGAACGAAACGAATTAACTCCGCAATACAACATATCGGATGATAAATCTATCAAGATGTTAGGAGATATCTGGAACGCAGAAGATGATACTCTTCAATATTCAGTAAATCTAAAGACGAACACAAAAGGCGGAACGAAACGCAGCATATTATCACTATTCTGTCAAATATTTGACCCACTGGGTCTCATCGGACCTTTAGTTATACAGGCCAAAATAATCATGAAACAATTGTGGAAAATGCAAATAGGATAGGATGAATCATTGCCTCAATCCTTATACAACCTGTCCTAAAATTGCGGGGCAGAAAAGAGACCACCAATACTAGACGAAAAATAGGGTCGATTTAACTCAACTTATCTATATACAAAAGTCCTTCTTTACAAAGTAACAGCCCCTCAAAGAGGTTACAGAATAATAAAAAAAATCGTTTAAAACGAAAACGGTTTGAGATCAAGTGTTGAAATTTAGTATACGATGTTTATTTATCACTGGATATAAGTCATAAAAATTACAAAATGATTGCTTTAAAAATGGCGGATTTCGAAGGGGTGTGGGGTGGTTTTTTATTCAAATTTTTTTGGAACGTAGCAAGAACGAAAAATTGAATTTAGAATAATAAATAAAATTTCAAATCTTGATTTTTGTGTCTCTTGGTTTCTTTGCCTAAAATTAGTGGTTTACGAGCAAAATTTAAAAAACAACTAGCTTTTGTAAGTGGAAACTAACGTCGACATAGCATATTCATTGACCATTAGCCTTTGGAAAAATAATTTAGCTGTTTATTATTTTTTCTATTTAAATTTAATTAACATCAATTGATAATTACTAAAAAATAATGATTTAAAATTAAATTATTTTTCCAAAGCTCTACTAGTCAATGAATATGCTATGCCAACCATAGTTTCCATAGGCAAAAGTTAGTTGTTTTTTGCATTTTGCTCGTAAACGACTAATCTCAGCCAAATAGACTTAGAGACACAGAAATCGAGACTTGAAATTTTATTTATTATTCTAAGTCAAATTTTTAGATTTTGTTACGTTCCAAAAAAATATGAAGAAAAAACTACCCCATACCCCCTAGAAATCCGCCATTTTTAAAGCAACCATTTTGTAATTGTTATGAAGTATTTCCATTGATAAATAAACATCATATACTAAATTTCAACACTTTAGCCTAAACCGTTTTCTTTTTAAATTAAAAAAATATTTATTTTGTTGCCCTTTTGAGAGGCTGTAACTTTGTAGGGGAGGACTTTTGTATATAGGTAAGTTGAGTTAAATCGACCCTATTTTTTGTTTGGTATTGGTGATATCTTTTATGCCCCGCAATTTTAGGACAGGTTGTATACCAGCTGGACGAATTTCGTTAATATGATTCCTTCACTTAGAAACATAACAATACCACGAAATGTCATATCATTTACGATCGCCAAAGTAGAGTTGCATGGATTTTGTGATGCCAGCGAAGCAGCTTATGGGGCTTGCGTGTACGTAAGATCGATAAATACAGGTGGCAATGTAATCAGCAGCCTGTGGTGCGCAAAAAGTCGCCTGGCTCCGTAAAAAACGATATCGCTGCCACGTCTAGAATTATGTGGAGCAGTGTTATTGGCTAGATTAGTAGCAAAGATTTTAGAAACATCCAAATTGCCTGTAGAAAACGTACAATATTGGACCGATTCCACCATTGCACTGAGTTGGATAGGTGCAGAGCCCTCTACATGGCAAACATTCGTCGCAAATCGGGTCTCAGAGATTCAAACATTATCATCGCAAAACGCGTGGAATCATGTATCATTGAACGACAACCCTGCCGATCTCCTGTCAAGAGGAGTAAACGCTGATTTTCTATCCACGTGTAATTTATGGTGGCATGGCCCTAAGTGGTTAATTCAACCTACTATTAAAACAAAATCCATAACGACAACGGACATCGATTGTGCTCCCGAGAGAAAGCGAGTTGTAAGAACATTTATCACTCATAGGGAAATAGATATCATCGAAAGACTCTCAAAATTAACAACGCTGAAAAATGTTTTGGCATACTGCTATCGTTTTTATCGTAACTCGAGACATAATCATAGCGAACGCGAATACGGAACTTTAAAACCATTTGAGATAGATCGTGCTATGAACATGTTAATAAGGGTGGTTCAGCGGCAGGTATTTGAAGCAGATTATCGCTTGTTAAGCCGAACTGAAACCGTAAGCAAGTCCAGCAGTTTAGCGATGCTCAACCCCTTCTTAGATAATGACGATATTATAAGAGTCGGTGGTCGCTTGCGAAATGCAGACCTTCAGTATGATCAAAAATATCCAGCAATATTACCAGCGAATCATCATTTAACAACATTAATAATTCGTCATGAGCATCAACGGCTACTTCACGCAGGTGTTTTATCTACTTTATCTTCAATACGTGAAAGTTATTGGCCGTTAAATGCCAGAAGTGCCGTTCGAAAAATCATAAGAAACTGCGTCATCTGTTTTCGAGCGAAGCCTACTTCAAGCAATCCTATAATGGGAAATTTACCAGCTAGCAGGGTTAATCAAGCAAGACCGTTTTTAACTTCCGGAGTTGATTTTGCCGGACCTTTCCTAATAAAGGACGGTAAACTTAAAAATCGAAAGGTAATCAAAACCTACATTTGTTTATTCATATGCTTTTCCACGAAAGCTATACATCTGGAATTAGCTTCAGACATGTCTACTGAGTCGTTTCTAAACGCATTAAAGAGATTCACCACCAGACGTGGTGTATGCAGAGTTGGGCAGTATCAATGATACATGTATCTTTGATACGTATCTTTGATACTTTTGTATCTTGTATCTTGTATCTATGATACTTGAGGTGAAAGTATCTTGTATCTTGTATCAAAGATACTGAAATTGAATTATCATGTATCTTGTATCAAAGATACTTATTAGCATTAATGTGCCCAGATACTTTTTAACACTTATTTCTAAAATTAATAAAACTCTATATAAAACAAAAATTTTTTTAAAAATTTAAAAAAACCTTGAAATATAATTGGCAAAAGAGCAGGTACATAGGTATTGTTTGGATTTGTTAAATGTAGGACCTTCCTGTCGCCATTATTTTGGTAGAAGATTTTAAATTCTTAAAAATTGCAGGCGATAACGGTAATGACAGCGCACTGTAAAATGGAGTAAATCCGACCCCTAGGCTAATCTTTCAAAGTACTTCTGTTTTTTGAAAAATAACAATGAATCCTTACTAAAAGGTTAGTTGATCAAAGTATATATTTATATTTCATTTATTGAGGATGGTAAGGATAATTTTAATTAGATTATTAGGTATACCTATTCTGTTTTTACATTCCCGAAGAATAACTTAGTGTTAGCGGAGTTAGCTTTAATTTATTTTGATCAAGAACTACTCCAGTGAATTATAATAATTTGAGTAGTAGAAACAGAAACATTTAAAGCCTGCTATTAGACTACTATTTATTAATCTATTTTCAAATAAATTCATGGAAAAACAGAATGATGAAAAAAGTATCAAGTATCAAGTATCTGTATCTTGTATCTTTCGGAAAAAAATTAAAAGTATCTTGTATCTTGTATCTATGATACTTGAGCTGAAAGTATCTTATATCTTGTATCAAAGATACTGAAATTGAATTATCATGTATCTTGTATCAAAGATACATTTTATAAGTATCTTGCCCAACTCTGGGTGTATGTAAACATATTTATTCCGACAACGGTACCAATTTCGTTGGTGCTAATAATTTTATGAAGACCATCTTCGAAAACGTCAAGGCTCATATCAAGGAAGATGTCATAACATCTTATTTTGCCAATAATCAAATCCAATGGCACTTTATACCTCCAAGATCACCGCACTTTGGCGGTTTATGGGAATCAAACATAAAATCAATGAAATCAATATTATTAAAAATTATACATAACGAACATCTGACATTTGAATCATTCTACACCGTCCTAACACAGATCGAATTAATTTTAAATTCTAGACCTCTTACCCCACTTTCCTCAGATCCTAATGACCTTAGCCCTCTAACGCCAGCGCATTTTCTCATTGGATCTGCATTAACATCTATACCAGAAGAAAATCTAATACATTCAGTAAACCGAATCACCAAATATCAGCATCTTATCCAGCTGCGAAATCATTTTTGGAGTAGGTGGTCAAAGGAGTACTTGAATACGCTACACAATCGCAACAAATGGAGGTTTAGTCAGAGTGAGGCCCTCGTCGGTTTAATAGTGGTCCTAGTGGACGACAACACACCCCCGTTGGATTGGAGATTAGGCCGCATCGTGGAGGTACACCCTGGTGAGGATGTGTTGTGCGCGTAGTATCTGTGCGCGCAGCTAGTGGTATTTTTAAGCGTGCGGTGGGAAAGTTGTGTATCTTGCCCTTAGAGGAGTGAATCGAAGCATTTTATTAACCCTACGAGGCATAAGGTAGGTATTTTCTACCCATGCGTACTTTTAACAATGCCTATTTATTTTATTTTTAAGTATTTTTAAATTTCCTCTTAGATATGCCTACCTTGATATGTTGTTTTTAGGTATATTTGAACAAATTAGTGCTAGGCCCTTAACACTTTTGAAAAAAGATGTTTTTCTTTTTTTAGCCGCAGAAGCATAAGGTGGGTATTTTCTACCCATACGTGTTTAACGTATGTTTATACACCGAATGTCTTTCTGGCCGTTTTTTATTTTTGGATATTTTACAAAAAATGTAATTCTCTATCTAAAGCCGCTAATTTTATTAACTTCTACCGAGCAGGACCGGAGTTCTGATTTTTTGAATGTTGAAATTTCAAAAATATGTCATTTATTGTGTAATTACTATTATGAAAATTTAAAAAAAGAGTTGTATAGCCAAAATATAAGGTTTTCATCCTAACTTAATCTATTTTTAAAATACAGTCGAACCCCTATTTAGTGACCCTCTATTTAGTGATGTTTTTTCGAGGATCTTGATCTTCAAGCTAAATTGCATGTAAAAATACCCCTAAATTATGATGTTAAACTTCTATTTAGTGATCTTTTTTAACAAAATTTTACCTAAAAATATTTAAAATGCAAGAAAAATTTTTAAAAAATTTAAACTAAGCTGGTTGGGTTTTTCCGAAAAAAATAAAAATTCTATATTGTGATGTTTTACTAACAACATTTTACCTAAAGATTATAAAATTTGAATTTGAACACAGAGTAATTGTTTGAACTGAATAAGGTAGTGTTTTACTGCAGGTAAATTTGTAGGATTTTTAATCCTGTGTTGAAATAAAACCACTTGGATTTAAAATTTGAATAAAGTCCCGTTAACTTGGGTTTATCCCAAAAAAGGCTTTACTTTCTTATTGTAGGTAGAAAAATTCATAAGATGAAAGGAAGGGACAATGAAATTTTACCTAAATGTTATAACTTTCTGGTCTTCTCAGTTTTCCGTCAATTCTTGAATCAAGCAATTTTTATTTATTTATATGTCTATTAATAAAATTATTTTTTAAGTACACATAGGTGTGATTATTAACTTATTTTTTACATTTTAATCCATATTATTTGGTTTCAGAAACATTACTTATGGCCGGTTTCTGGTACATTTTTGCTTAGCTCTAGCTAACTTAGCTAGAGCTAACTTATGGAACCCATAACTCGTCAAATCGGGTTGCTCGACGGTCGGCTAACATTTAAAATTGTCGTGTAACTTGGATAGAAATAACGTCATTCTGTTTTTCGACAATAGATGGATTGTCAAAAGAATAACTAATTCGCGCTCGTTTATAAATAATCGTCACTTGATGTTACAATTTTTTTGATCAAAATATACGTATAAAATAATTATTATTTTTTTAGAGATAGCCAATTAATTAATAAATATTAAATAATAATATAAAATTGACTATTATCTCTAAAAAAAAATCATAAATACCTAAGCCAAAAAAAAATAATATTAAATATGATTAATTTAAGTTGATACTTTGTATTCCTTAAAATTAATTAAAGAAAGCACAAGAAATGCAAATTCCTGTAGGCCGGTGATTAAAAATTTAGAAAAAGAAACAAATTATCGAACCTTTTAAAAATATTTTTAATACAAGGAAAAGCTTAAAGAAATATTTTGCATACATCAGGTAAAATAATGAACAAAAATTTTTTTTAACAATAGGCACCTCAAAAGCAGGTAAAAATTTTGTACTTACATTTAAACGCGATTGACAATAACAAACAAAACAAACACCAGCGCCACGAGCGTACATAACTTGACTTAAGTTAGCTGCAGCTAAAATAACCGGAGAAAATCAGTGGTTATAGAATGGTTAAAGTTGACTGGCCATCGAGAGACAGAATGAATAGATATCTATTCGTCAGTAGATAACTCTCTTTTCAGAGACTCGCAATAGCTATAGCACCAAAATTTTGAACGAACTCTATTTAGTGATGTTTCTATTTAGTGATGTTTTTTTGGGGAACCTTCAACATCACTAAATAGGGGTTCGACTGTAGTTTCAAAATTTACTTTTTAGGGGCCAAAATTGGTCAAAATTTTGAAATAAATTTTCTCAAAATCTATTCCGGTCGTTTTTTTTTTACTTTTTTTTTTTTTAGTTTTTTAAATGTTTTTTAACATTTTTTTTATGTACCAATATACCTATGTTATAGACATCGTTGTTCTCTATCGAACGCCGTTTATTTTATTAACTTGTATAAAACAGGACCGGAGTTTTTTAAATTTAAATTTAAATTTAAATAAATAAAAAAATTTTTAAAAAGGTTCTCATTTCTTGTGTAATAAAAATGAAATCTTGAAAATTGGCAAATGTATCAATCCCATGAATATCTACTATCTCACACTATTTTCTGAGAATACAACGCTTCCGGTTGAACAGGAAATTACAAAAATATCAAATTTTTTAGAAACATCCTGTATATTTTTTAATATTTTGAAAGCAAATAAATTTAGCTATCTGATGATACCAAACACTTTATACTTTACTTCCGTTTTAACCCTTATGTGGCTGACGGTGGTACCCGGGTACCTTTTAGGCATAAAATATAAAATATTTAAATTTTGCGACGTCAAATCAATTTGAATTTCTAGGAATACTTCAACTATTTCATTTTACATAATTATGTTTTGAAAATGTCATATGTCTAGAGGTACGGGGTGCCATTTTTTTTTGGCCTTAAAGAAAAATCACCTTTAACGGGCGGCTGGTGGTACCCGGGTACCACTGTAGATTTGTATAGGAAATTATAGAAGAAAAAAATTTTTTTTTTGAATTATTAAAAATTTTTCTTTTCGATTTTATAAAATAATAAAAATGATATACAGGGTGAGTTAAAAGTCGTTTTCTCGAAAAATTTTTTTTTTTTTTTTAATTTATATAAATTTTCGTACAATAAAATAAATACTTTTTTAATTATTTATTTATTTAATATAAACAAAACAAACGTGGATTTGAAATTGTTATTAGTTACTACAGTTACTAAGATTATAAAATTAAAAAAAAAAAATTGCGAACAGTCAAAAAACAGCATTAAAGCAAGATGGGTACCCGGGTACCACCGTCAGCCATGTACGTATAATTATTTATGCAGCCACATAACGGTTAACCGAAAATGGGAATACGTATTAAAAAGTTTATGGTATGGCCACATCGAAGTTTTTTGAATTAAAATGGCATTATTTGTATTTCATTATTAATAGAGTTCATTATGCAAGCAAAGTAATTTTTCATAGTAAACTTAAACGTTATTAACTTATAATAAAGGTGCTGGGTACTTTTCACCCACCTTATGCTTATGCGTAGAAAATAGTTGTATGCCTCGTAGGGTTAATGTTGCTAATTGTTTTTTTGTTCTTTTAGTTTAGTATTTGCTATTCGTTGACCGTTGATTTTGTTCTATCAACGTTTTGCATTCTTGTATGTTATTCATGCATTTATCGTATCATTATTGTCAAGTTATTTTATTTCATTTGTATTTTGTCTATTGCAAACTGCGTCGTTGCAAGGCGGCCGGTATGGTCAGTCGTCAACAGTCGCCAATAGTCGTATAACAGTCTGCAGCAGCAGTAGTCATGTATCACTCATCAAGTCGAACGAAACGTTATTTGAAATTCAGATTAAATATTGAAAAATATAAAGTTTGAGTTTTATTCAATGCGTTTTTAAACTGTTCGATCAGATGTTCGAGCGCGTTCGAAAAAACTTGTGTCAACACAAGACTTTCCGATTGAGTTGATTATTCTAAGAGCAAGACATTTAGAAAACAAAAAATACTATATAACTAGGAGGAGTGCGCTTAAAGCAAGTAACATCTTTTAAGTATTTGGGAGTAGTATTGGATGACAAAGGAGGACAAGAGGAGGATATCGAGGAACGACTGGAAAAAGCAACAAGAACGTACCACAGCATATAGAGGACAGAGGATTCAACTGGCAGGAGGCGAGGAAATTGGCAGCCAATCGAAAAGACTGGCGAAGATTTGTGAATAAAGTTCCAATTAAGTGATCTAGTATAAACGATTAAATAAGACATCATGTTGTTAGACAAAAATCCCGACACCTAACGGTATAAGGGAATTTTGATTATATATGTTAGACTCAATCCCCGAATTTGCTCAATTGCCGAAATAAACGACCAATCCGAGGATTGAGCAATCGAAAATGATAAATTGCCGAAATGAGTTGTTATTTCGGCAATTGAGCATAAAATTTTAATCATTCTGCGAACTGTGAAAAATGCGTTTGCTCTACAACCGATTATTTAATCTTTTCGGCAATTGAGTAACTGAAAAATCTCCTTTTGCAGGTTGTTCAATTTTTAATTGCTCGGATGGATGCAAATTGCAAGAGATACGAATAATGATAGCTTAAATGGGCTAGTATCCTGTAACTATTAGCGCGATACGATAGTTAACGCTAAGTTACTTACCCTTTATTCTTCTCCTACCAATTTTTAAACATTTGTCGGAGAGCGATAGAGAGCAGGTAAGTAGTGTTAGCGTATCTTTAGTTATCTATCTAATAGTGACAGGATCCCAGTCATGAACAGATACACCAAACATGGCTTCGTAAGAACTTCTTTGTATACTTTTATGAAGAGATCGGTTTTTCTTTAACTGCACAAATCTTAAGCTTTTCGCCTATTTTGTTGTATCTTTCATCCAGATTATTAAAATATCAAGAACATTCTGGTTTCCACTCTCCAGCGATCCTTGACTTTGGGAATGACGCGGTTTGCCGTGAACTACTTTTAGCATTGAGAATTTCTAAGACATTCTTGATTACAGTATTAGCAAATTCTTTTGCTCTATCGCTATGAAGAAGACAGGGAGCATCAACAATGATAAATATGCCCATTAAATTATAATCCACCTTTTCGACTGTCTTAGTTTTTATTGGTCTGAGAAACAGGAACTTGGTAAGACGATCCTCATAATTTATTATGAATTTCTCTTTTTTTTTT
Source organism: Malthinus seriepunctatus (assembly GCA_963924605.1). Classification (NCBI taxonomy): domain Eukaryota; kingdom Metazoa; phylum Arthropoda; class Insecta; order Coleoptera; family Cantharidae; genus Malthinus; species Malthinus seriepunctatus. Next base: position 29,287,318 of record OZ004603.1, on the reverse strand, counting down.
ACCCGTTTATCCCCAGTGTCCTGGTGGGTTTTTCTAAAATTCCAATATAAACGGTCATAGCTTATAATTATGCTTGCTCACACTGCAGTGTGATGATATCTAATACACTCAATTTCAGAACTGTGCAAATTGTACTAATTGATCACCGAAATATTATAAGAATCGGGAATCGTGCAAACAGCATCTTACACAGTTCGCGAATTGATTAAAATTTTGTGTTCAGTTTCCGAAATAACAACTTAATTAGGCGATTGAGCATTTTCGATTACTCAATTCTAGGACTGCTCATTTATTTCGGCAATTGAGCGAATTCGGAGATTGAGTCCAACATATATATATAACCCCTCCAGCTAGCATTTACGTCGTGGCGTTCTTTTCAGGAAAGAGCTAACCTTCTAAAATATAACTTGGTCCTCAGGGCGCCAGACGCGTTACAAACCCAAAGATAGGAAAAAAATAAATTATAATAAATAACTACTGTTTGTAATCACGTCAAAGAAAAAAATTATAATTTTGCAAATCTTAAATGAATTAAAAACTTACAAATTTTAAATAACATAAAATTTTACCTGATTAACAGTAAACATTACCATAGGCCAGGAAACCAAGATCGAAATAAGGCTGTGCCGTCAATTAATTCGTGGAAAGCTGGAAATGGCTTTAATCTTTTTATTTATATGTAAAAAGAGTTATTTGAAGTTTGCACCAATTTTCTGCTTGTGCTCGAAGGGGGGTGGCACAAAAACCTCGTAATTTTCGCACTTTTTTCATTTTCTTACGAATAACTTACAAACGACGCATTTTTCAGAAAATTTGCATCACACATAAATTAAAGTACATAAAATTCCACGTCTAATGGTTTTTTACTTCTAAAACTACGTAAAGTGGTATAGATGCTGTGAGAGTTCAAAAAATGTTTTTTCCATTTTTTGGAAATTATCAACAATAGGGTATTATGGATTTTGTACCTCATATTTGAAATGTAAAATGCATCACATGGAAGATACCTCTATTTTGAATGTTATTCAGTACAAATTCCAACGATTTTTATCAAACGTAGTCTCCACTTTTGCTTATCAGCTTAAGAACAAAGTACCAATTTTGTACCTTATCTCGATGTTGATTCAGAAATTAGGTGATGAAAACATCCTTGTCGTGCAAGCTGCAGGAGATGCTGACACAAAAATCGTCAGTAAGACCCTTCACTCTGATTGCGTTATTTCTAGTGGGAGAAGACATAAAAGCTCCTAGTGATCCTTATTGCGTGAGTTCTTGATAGCGATTCAAGGTTTTTGATGAAGCCTGGAACAGGAGAGTCGGAGAACATCTTCTTTTTTCCAATACATTTGCAAAATTTCAAAAAATATGAAAGACAATATATTTTTCTACACGCAAAAAAAGATTTTTTGAACTCTCGCAGCATCTATACTACTTTACGTAGTTTCAGAAATAAAAAACCAATAGACGTGGAATTTTATGTAGTACTTTAATTTATGAGTGATGCAAATTTTCTGAAAATGCGTAGTTTGTAAGTTATTCGTAAGAAAATGAAAAAAGTGCGAAACTTACGAGGTTTTTGTGCCACCCCCCTTCGAGCACAAGCAGAAAATGGGTGCAAACTTCAAATAACTCTTTTTACATATAAATAAAGAGATTAAAGCCATTTCCAGCTTTTCACGAATTAATTGAAAGCAAAATCGGATGTTTCCTGGCCTATAAATAGAACGTTTATATATTTTACTAGCTTCAATAAAAGCTACAATAATTTTAAATGTTTAGATTTACCGCGTATAGTAGTTTGGGAAAAATAGAATTCTGCAGAACCCCTTTAACCTAACCTCAAATAATATAGGAACAGTTACCAAATAACTTTCACACTTAAATTGAATTAAATAATACAGATATCTTCGTTTAACAATAATTATGTTGAAGAAAATATTTATGAACTGATGGTAAGTGAATACAATAACAAATTTTTATAAGTTAACTCAAACGATTTTAGAAATCACCGTGAAACGATGACTTGATTTAAAATAATAAATATGTAAGTATACGAAGACTAAATTATTTACTTAAATTAGAAAAGATCAAATGACAATTTCCATTAACAAAATGGCGTTTTAAAATAATCAATTAAAATCTTATCTTTCAGATGTTTCTTCTAATCGACGTTCCGGTAACTTTTATTACGATTGTATTTCACGACAACACCACAATAAAGCTGCTTATACAATCATCTATTCTATCTGACTAACGAACTGCTCAAAATGAGGTTCCATCAATATAACGAAGATTAAAAAGGTTATCAACGTATCTCTCAAATCACTTCCGATTAAGTATATTTAACTATCGCAGTGCACCTGAGGGTTATGAAAATCATTTCAATTAAATGATCAAATATTACATTAAAATTTACTTACGAAGAGTGCGTCTACTTCTACGACAAACAACTTCCGATTGATTATATTCCCTAATTAAAACATTATTTCTATGAATTCTTTGCTACCAAAATTATACTAATAACTATGAGCAACTCATGAAACTTTTAATTAAATTCAAGACGAAAATTACAAAATGTCTTCTAGTCTTGCAAATTTTTGTCAGGTCCCTTTTATCTTCTCCCCACCTTTACTACATTCGATTCAATAAGGAAATAATACGATTCGTGGCAACTTCATAAATTTTATTTATGAAATTTAATTTGTTATTATTTATGATTATTTAATATTATTTTCTAGACTTTAAGATATGTTATTAAATGAAACTTTAAAACGGTCGTTACATGGTGACTGTTGAATTTAGATAATTTGTTGTTGGGAATGTTTAGAGGCATTTTGATTTGAATTTGTACTAGGGTCTTTTAATGTTGTTATCGAATAACTAAACAAGCCTAAATTTTTAATGCTGACATATTTGGAACGTTTTTTCTCAGTATCTACTGTGAAATTTTGGTAACTTGTGAGCTATAAAGTCAGTATTGTTTCCTTTCCCGTGATCTTGAAATGCTAATTCTATAACTCAAAACAATTGCAAAGTTGTCTCCGCGTATGTTTTGCATCTATAACATAAATTTAGGAAAATGTGACCCCTATTACTCGAATTTACGTTGAAGTCTTCAGATTATTCTTGAATAACTTAAATTATCATCTTATTTAATTAACATCTAGAAGTTCAATTTCTATTTCCGATAGCCTTCATACTACTAAAAATTACAATGCTTTGTTTGAAACCATACAATAAGTCGTATTTTTTAATTCACAACTTTCAACTGAAACTCAACTAGAGTGAAACTACCATAATTCGAAACAGTTTTCATTTCCCTTGAAATTTTTAGCGAAGTTCCACTGTTACAATATAAAAACGATAACCACATAATTTGAAATATAAGTTGAAATCATTTAAGTTCCGGTTTCAGGATCAAAAATATTCAAAATGAACAGACAAGGATATCCTAACCTAAACTTTTGCTTGACATTTGTGGTGAAGAAATAACACGGAAACAACAGTAAAACACCAATGTCCCTAGAACGATCCCGACACATGACCACTTAACCCTTGTGTCCACGACAAGGTACCCGGGTAACTTTCGCGATTTAATTTGAATTTTTTTCTCTGTTCTAAATTTTTTTTAAGATAAGCTTCTACCATATCCTAGAGCATATTAGTTTAGACCTATTTCAACTAAAAAATATATACTATGTGACTTAAAAGTAAAAAAAAAAAAGACTTTTTAAAATAGCACCGTTGTGTCCACGACAAGGTACCCGGGTACCTTGCGCGATTTAATTTGAATTTTTTTTGTATGTTCTAAATATTTTTATGTGATAAGCTTCTATCATATCTTAGAGCATGTTATTTTAGACCCATTTCATATAAAAAATCTACAGTGTGTTCACCGATAGTGGTAACAGTGAATAATTCTTGTATCGTACTAGATACAAAAAAAAGTTTGAATTGTTTTTTATTCAACTCAACGTTTACTATCGGAAACTGCTGAGGTATATATTTTTGTACTTCCAACTCAACTGGAAATGTACATGTATTTTTTTTTCAAATGGCAACATATATTTTTTTTTACATTTTCGAAATCTCCATTTTGTTCTCTATGAAGTCATGTAAAATTGTCATAAGGTTACATAAGAAAATATTTGAGAAAAACGTAATTGATTTATTAAACAATTAAACAAGCAATAATAATTGTCATTAATATTTAAAATTATAGAGTGCCTAACAATACTTTTAAGTTCTAAGTTTGACAGCAGTAATACAATTTAAGTCAGTTACGTGATCAATTACTAATAATAACAATAAATAATTGTTTAATTAATAAATCAATTACATTTTTCTCAAATATTTTCTTATGTAACCTTATGACAATTTTACATGAATTTATAGAAAAAAAAATGGAGATTTCGAAAATGTAAAAAAAAATATATGTTGCCATTTGAAAAAACAAATTCATGGACATTTCCGGTTGAGTTTGAAGTACAAAAAAATATACCTCAGCAGTTTCCGATAGTAAACGTCGAGTTGAATAAAAAACAATTCAAACTTTTTTTTGTATCTAGTACGATACAAGAATTATTCACTGTTACCACTATCGGTGAACACACTGTATACTATGTGACTTAAGATCAAAAAAAATTAGGACTTTTTGAAATAAAAACGTTAAGTCCACGACTAGTGTACTTCTATAGGTTTTAGTAAGCAAGTTGATGTAAATAAGCGTTTTATTTAGGAACAATTATTTGTTAATATTTTTTTTTAACATTTATTTACAATAAAATATTAATAGATATCTTAAAAAATTTATAGAGAACAAAAAAATTGAAAAAAAACACATGTAAATGAAAATTATAAGGACATTAATAACATTTAGAAATTGTTCGAGTATGTTCATCGCTTTTGTATAGTAGAAGTTTGATACAAACTTCACACAATTTTCGTGTTTTTTTTTGTTGGTGCACTGTTTTTGAAGAAATGCCTAACTGTAGTTTTTCATAAAATTTAATTACTTTTAAAGAAATGCATATTTTGCAGATTTTTCTGTTACTAACATAAATAATAAACAATAGGTACCTATCTGCTTTGAAACATAATCCGATAACTTTGCTTGAATAAGGTCTTTATTGATGATTATGATATTACGAATTAAATAACCATCATAAAAATAAAAATTAAACATTTAACCGTAAAAAAAAGAAGCAAATATACGCCGATTTATTAAAAACTTTTAGTGTTTATTGCATTTTTGCATGTTAACATATGGAGGTACCCGGGTACCTTAGTCGTGGACTCATGTAGAAATTTTTGATCGTGGACACAAGGGTTAATATGTGGTATAAATAAAGATGAAAACGACTGATTTAGTGAGTTTAATTATTTAATTTAGTTAATACATGTATTGTTAATTATTATTAAATACACACATCATCACACTGATGTGTGTATTTATTTAGAAAATTTATAATTAAATTAATTAATAATTGAGTATTTTAACCGTTATGTTCGCGGATAGGTACCCGGGTACCTTTAGCGTTTTCATTTACGTTTTTTCTTATGTTTAAGTTAAAATTTCGAGATAACCCTTTGTGACTTCCTAAAACAATCAATTTTAAATATATTTCCACCAAAAAAATTGCAAAAAACTTTTTTGAAGGGTTAGTTTTAAGCCAAAGCATATTCATAGTCCTCTAACGCACGAACGAGGTACCCGGGTACCTTCATGCATTTATATGGGAATTACTACCAAAATTTAGAAAATAAATAAATAAAACCCACGTTATTTTTTTATTGATTGATAATAATGATATTAATGATCGATTTTATTGATTTGGAAAATCATTTTTTCCCAAAAAAAATTTTTTTTTTCTGAAAACAGTCACTAAGTTTCCTAATTATTTTAGCACGTTCGTTACAAACTGGAGTAACTCCAAATGTAAACTCTATACTTACAAAGCTCTAAAACTCTGGTATAGTAAGAGATTTCCAATTTCTCTATAGTTTTTCCGAATTTTCTTCGGTTATTTTATTATAAACACACTATTAATTTTAGCCTTTTTATTTTTGTTCTTTGTGTTATAATATATATTATACATATTATTTCTTATAAAAAACACTTGAAAGCTTTAGATAACAATTTTGTTGATTCAATGGGCCAAATTTTTTCCGAATAATATTACTACTGAAATGAGGCTGTTAAAACTTAAATTTTAATTGATGATAAGCAGGAAAGACAACTGAGAGGAATGCCAAAGTAAAATCTCACTTTTACGTAAACTGATAGTTATTTTGCCGATGTGTCACCCAAATACTGTTTATGAGTTGTCTGAAATGAAGACGTTAACTTTAGCCCAGCTGCCACGTTTTCAAAGCCATTGCAGAGAGCAGCCAAATTTTTTTGTCCATTCTTTTTACAAGAATGAAAGAACGATAAAGTGTTTGCACGAATACAACTAATCTTTTTTACTTTTTATTTCTGTAACAATTTTCTTGAAGGACCCTGAGCGCTAAAGCCAGTGTCTGATGTCGCCAATCAGATTTTCTTGTTTGGTGAAACCCAAATACCTTATCCCCTAGAGATGGGTCGAATAGAATCACCTTGCCCATAGTCTATTATTTTCAGTCACAAAAACAGCTTTTGAAATATCTCCGGAATCGGCATTGTCGTTGTTCTTTTGGCACTTCTTCCCCTAATCATCATCACTGATTTAAGTTGGCAAATTTTGCTCATTCAGCAAAGTATCTTCTACGTCTACAAGATCTACCAGGTCTTCATGATCTAAATCTTTTAGTGACTGCGTTAAAAGTCCTCAGACTCGCCTTGCTGAACTGCATTCTTGTTATTACGCAAAGAATCGTTATCTATGACCTAAGAGGCTTTGTAAATATTTTTTATGCAGTAGTCTAACTACAAATTATGCCTCCCCCTGTTTAATTCACGAGCCCTTTCAATTTCAAGCTTTCCCTTTCAAGCCCCGGATCCTTTATTTCTCTCTGCTCCACCCCGACGTTAAGGGGGTGCAAGGGGTATAGTTACGCCAATGGTTTGATGCTCTTAGATGAGCCTTAATTAAAATCAGAAATTAAAATTACATTTCTAGTACTAAAAAAAACAACCTTTCAACTTTGTGTTTTGCATTGTAAAAGAAATATGCTGACTGCAGTTTTTTTATTTATTAAAATAATGATAACAAACATCCCACGCACGCTAAAATTCATTATTTATCTTCTTTGATTAAAGAATTAACAACTTATTCTCAAATTAATATAAACTACTTATTAAAATCGTTCATTTTCCATAGTAAATACATGTAGGTACCGGGGTACCTCATCTGTGTGGAATACGAATAAAAATTCTTCGCGAACATAACGGTTAAAAGTCACGCGTCGGTAAAGCAAGAAAAACCGAATTTTATGTATATGTCTGAAAAGCAATAAAATATTTGCTTTTGAAAATTAGACGATTTTTTAACATTTTTATTTTTTAACCCCAACTTTGAGAGCCAATAAACTTTTAGGGCTATTTGACATGTACTAAATATCGTACTAACTGTTAGTAACTGAATCAATTCAAGGAGCAAAAGCTCGGGAATATAAGCTTTAATGTCGTCAGTAGAAATTTTAACGTATTTTACTTGAAATTTTAATGTGCACGACGTTAAAGCTTAGATTCCCGTGCTATTGCTTCTTGAGTTGATTCAGTTGCTAACAGTTAGTACGATACTTATAGTCCATATCAAATAGCCCTTAGGGATTAATTTTTGGATATAAATTTTAGCTCAAGATCTCAAGAACTCGCTTTAGTAGTCGGTGGTTTTCAGAGACGTTTTGTCTGAAACAAGACGCTTTAAGGAGTAATTTTGAAATGTTTGTTTCAAATGAATACATACTGCATATTTTTATAAACATATGAGTACCTATAGAGAGTACGGATAGTTCGACAATGTTCTAAATGGTTCTCAGCACATATTTATCCAATAAACCATTAAATTTTGCATTATTTTCTGTGGCAAACTGTTCCAAAAAACAGCACAAAACCTCCGTTTGTTACCGTTTCTAGCTACATTTCGCAGTATTACGACTGTCTACATTTTAATTTTTAGAACAAAAAGATTCGAGTAGAAATTCAAAATTTTATTTAAAAAAAATAAGTACAGTGAAACTCGCGAATAACGACGTCGCTTATAACAACAAGTCGCATAAATTGCGACGGGAATTTGAAAGTTTGGTTGGATTTGTATTGAACTCGATGCAAAAAAATTCGGATATAGCGACGCCGGTAGACCGGCTATAGCGACGAAGTCGATTTTAACGTCCGCAAAAAGCGAAAATTTTTGTTTTGGCAGGCCGGGTATAACGACGTGACGGGGTAATTTTAGGACTAGCACGTGGTTTTCGGTCTCACCTGGCGATATTTGCAAACTACGGCTGCAAATAATTTTCTGAAAATCGTCCGGCGCGGACGGGAAAAATGACGTCGAGAAAAAGAAATGTTATGTCTTATGTCTATTTCATGGTGCTTTATTAAAATTAAAATTTTATTTACTTTAAATATAAAATTTTATAAAATTCAAAATTTTTTTATACTCAAATGTCATTTTAACCCTTAACTAAAGTTTGCCCAAATTGTGTTTTTAATTTGTAATATAGAATGTATTTTTCAAAAAAATTTACCATTTTATTTTAGTTATTAGTATTTTTCATTAAATGTGGGCCTAGCTGACCCGTCTGTAGTACTTATGTTACTACTTTTTGTCTGTAGTAGTCAAGGGTTAATTTTATTTTTATGTCAAATAAAAATTTAAATAAAATTTCGATCTCCTCTCGAAGCTCCATCTCGATTTATCCTTTCCAATAAAATAACCATTATTCGCAGGAATTGCTCCATCCATGTCAACATCTGAGTCGCTTTCGACTTCTGATAAGGTGTCATGATCGCTTTCGCTAACATGATCACTAGAGAGCGGATTCTAGGGCAATTGCCTTTTCGGTATTAATGTAGATAAATAAAATTAACCCAGATATGCCTAATGTACTTTTTATAGTACACCTCCAATAAGTCTCAACCTGCAAATTCTTATCAGTTTGCAGTTTGAGAAAACGTGAAATTATACTTAGTAGGCAATATACTTTCTATTCGTAAAGTTGAAGGGTAGTAAAATAGGTAATTGTTATTAAAAAATTAATCTTAAAGTTTTATAATTTGTGATAATGGCGGAACCTAACATTCGATTTATAAGGTAAGCGTTTTTATAGTATATAAAATGCATCAATATGATAAATTCCTTTGGTAATCTAATTCGAAGAGATGTATAATTATGCTTATATGATCAAATTTCAAAACTTAATCTTTTTTATTGCATTTTTGTAAGTTTATTTATAGGTGTACTAAATATACTACATTAGAAACATATACGACTATGAATATTTTTCAGAGGGTTTACTCTTGAAGATGCGCTCGCTATGTTAGAGGATGATGAAGAAACTTCAGAAAAAGTTGAAACTATTACGATATTTCCTCCTGAAAATGCGGCTCGCGAATTAACAGATGAAGACTCTGGAGAAGAAGAAGTAATGAATATTGGTAATTTACCTGGATCCCAGTTGAAAGCATCGGCGGAATTACATGTACAGCATAATGATTCTGATGAGGATTTTGTATCTGAAGATGATTTATCTTTGAGTGAGTTCAATAAGAAAAGTAGTAAGTCCAAGAACACCCCAAAAGAAAAAAAGAAAAAAAAATATCATTGGGTGAAAGAAAATTTGCCAATTCACGAAAACGAATTTCCTGATTGTGAAAATTTTACTAAAATGTTGATAGTCCACTTGATATTTTTACGAAGTTTTTTGACGAGGAATTAATTCAATTAATCACTACAGAAAGTAACCGATACATTCAACAAAAAAATCGGAAAAATAACATTGATAGTTTTGAAATTAAAAGTTTTATCGGTATATTAATTCTCAGTGGATACGTACAGGTTCCTAAAAAGACGCATGTATTGGGAAAGAGAGAAAGATGGACATAACGATTTAGTTGCCGAGTCACTTTCTAGAGATAGATTTGAATATATACTGACAAATATTCATTTCCAAGACAATCAAAATTTAGATCAATGTCCTTTTTACAAGTATGCCGATTCGCAGGTAGCTTAAAAACTACCCCTAATTTCCTTCCATATCTGCGTGGGAAAGTACTAGAAATAATAAAAAGGATTTTGTTGGTGCCAGACAAATTTGTCGCCAAATGTTTTAAGGTAGCAAACGCCACAATAGTAAAACTTACAGCAGCGTTTGTGACTGATGTACTATAAATAGTATAGTGCTTGCAATATAATCGTTCCGAAAAAGGCTTAAAAAGTCAAAGATATAAACCAACAAGGGGTAAGTAACACCCGGTTTGTCTAATTCTCTCTTTCTTAAACTTTTGTATATACCTGTCTTTATTTGCTTTTAAACATAATATTTAACAATAGTAAGTATGGTCTGCAGTTCTCAAACTGTTCTGTATTAGAATTATTAAAACAGTTTAAATTGAGAAGAGTAATTTATTAAAAACGTACTTAATATTTTATATTTTTAAAATACATCAACAGTAGTAACTATCGTTAGTAAGTGGGTCTAATAAATACTATAAAAAATGAAAATTTTAAATTGATAATAGAAATTAAATATTGAAGAGAATTATTGAATTTATGATTTATTTCTTACTTAAGTAATTTCAAAATTCTTTTATTTAAGAGTATTCAAATAACTTTTTTTTAACTAAATCCAACAATACACCCTATTAAAAAGACATTAGTATCTATAGGTAACAAGAAATAATCCTTCCAATTACCGTTAGAGTTCTTTTAGTTAAAAAGTGCCGTTATTATAACTGATAAGTAAATTTAATTTTGGAGATGCAAGTGCAATAAGGGTAGTTTTGTATTGCCTACTCAAGGATACAGACGTAATTATAATTAGTGAGTGTGAACTAGATAGTGCTTGTAGCAATGGCTCTTCATTTAAAAGATTTAAACCAACAAACGGAAGAGATAATTTTAAAAGTGTTAAACTATTTTAAAAGGGAAAAAGAGAATGGGGGTCCTCTGTTATCCGTACTAAATGTTCAAGAGAGAACAGCCCAAGCTGTCGGTATCACTACGAGAACGATAAGAAAAATTTTAAATAGCGAAAAGGAAGGAAAACCGAAAGACACAAGCAGAAAAAAATTAAAGAAGAAAACATCCGATTTGGATAAAAACACGAAGCATGATGTACGGAATACCGTTTATAACATGTTTCGTAACAAAGAACATATCACTTTGGACAAATTAAGGCTAAAACTTTCGGGATCGCATGTGGTTGAAATTTCGTCGTCTAGTTTAGGCAAACTTTTGCATAATTGACAAGGCACTTGCATAATAAGTGCCGCTAATACTTATTATTTTTTTATTGTTAACGTATTTTAAAACTTAACAAAGTCAAATAATTTTTGTGGCGAACTTACACAAACGCAGATTTTACCGTACTTTATTTAGTAAGTATTTAATTCATTATTTTTTGTTACCTTAAAATGTTTTAATTTTAATCCTGCCAGCGCACAGTTTGAGAACTGCAGATCATATTTACCTGTTAAATTTTAGGTTTGAATACAAATAAAGACAACTATATACAAAAGTTTAAGAAAGAGAGAATTAGACAAACCGGGTGTTACTTACCCGTTGGTTTATATCTTTGACTTTTTAAGCCTTTTTCGGAACGATTATATTGCAAGCACTATACAGCCCTTATTTTGTATTTTAACATGAATAAAAAATTTTAAAAAAATATTTATATGTTATTACATTAGGTAACATTATGTTGTCGCGGAAACTGCAAAAAAAATTTTTATTTTAATTACCAAAACAGTTTAGGCATATAGATAAGTACGATTCGCAAAAAATGAATCATTTGATGTGCCTTTGTTAGTGCCTAAAATGCCTAAAATTGAGAAATTTCGAAATAAGCACCTAAAACTCAAATATAGTTGCCTAAAAAGTAAATAAATCTGGCCTAAAATAAACTGGTTGTTTTGAGGAATTTTAAATCTATCTGCTTAAAATTATTTTTATTTTATTATTAAAAAATTTAGGTACTAAATTAATTCTTTATATTCGCATAGTGCCGCCGCCTCAGCTCTCAGCTGCATCCTGTGATAGCAAGTTTGTTAGATAGTGGGTAGTAAATCATAGATTTGCGTTAGTTTTTAATGCAGTGGGGGTTGTTTTAAAATAATACATTTTAAAAATGTTTTACTTTAGTGTAGTTTTGTTCTTGCAACAAGCTGTATTAAATTATAGTAGTGTTAAATTATAATTATCTGTTCTTGTTCATCAACATCGGCGAAATGCCAAAACCAAAAACGTCCACAAAATTAAAAATCAAACAGTGGCTATCGCTGTTAACCAACGAAAAAGAAAATTTTGAACTACATAATTTAGACGAAGTATTTTGCAAAGCATGTGTTAAGGGTGTTATTTAGTGAAAAAAAATTTCGATTTCATGTAGGATGAGTTGCCTAACCATTATTTCTTTTAAACTGACAATGCTACCTGCCTTTTTGCTTACTGTCCCAAGCTCAGTTAGTTGATAGATTTATGACACCTTATTGAAATTTCAATACAAAGCAAATCCTTCTTACTTTTTTTCTATGTTTCGGTTCAACCAAGATAACAAATTTCTTTATAGATATAATTAAACGTAGGTATAAAAAAATAATACATAGGTATAATTACTTATGATCTAAAAATTAGAAAAGCTCTAAAACAGAATAATATGCCCATATTTTTGCAACTTATTGATGAGAAACAGAGAAAAAAATTCTCTGATGTACTTTTTATTCTCTATACGATATTTAATAATATACCATTATCTTCCTACAAATAAAATGTCACATTAAAGAAAAAAGAATTAACTAAGCGTTTTGAAATTTCTAATTTTTTGTTGCTGACCTAACTTGCTGATTTTATTAATTAAACATAATAAATTTTTTCCTCTTTTGTAAGTCGTTTTTCGAAGCATAATGTGTAAAGCTTTAGAAATTAAAATTAAATTAAAAAACCACCCGTATCTATTCTTCTGATTCTAACGGTATTTCTAAATTTCCTAGAAAGTTTAAAAATTAAGTCCTGAAGTGACTATGAAATTCGTAAAATTGTATTACCATAAGAAAGTTTGAAGGACTGGACTTTATACAGTAAGTAGGTACATTTTCTTTCTAATCTTTTTACAATAACTTAAATTTGCACATAAACTACCTGTTCATAATTATACTGTTACTTTCTTTACACACCCTTACAAACTAACGGTATCGGCCGGGACGTAATTAGGTAATTTCTGGAAAAAGTCAAGAGTATTGCCATCGTATTGGTACCCAAAATAAGTAAAGACATTATCAGTACAGCACCGAATATATTGATAAAAATCACTCAGTTTACAAATTCAGTTTACAGTGAGTAGGTAGTGTCTCTTACAAATTTAAATCGTTAAACTACATTATATTAATTTAAACTGCAAATTACAATTCACAGTTGAAGGTAATAAAATATTATTACATATTTTTAAAGTTCACCACTAATCTTTCTTTTATACGTAGGTTACCATCATTTTAAATTTTGGCACTAATTAAATTTAACAAAAAATGGGAAAAAAATCCAACAAAACTTGTAGAAATATTTCTATAAAACAACGTATGAAACTAATAAGAAGCAAAAAAACAACTCATCAGGCAGAAAGTTCTTCAATTTCACAAGACTTCCAACATAGTACCGAAAACGAACTTCCTGATTTAGAATTTGAAGTACAGCAACAGCAAGAAACCTATGATAATTTCAAAGATATTGAGGGTAGAAGAATTTTTGATATTCGTCATTTTTTTAATTCCTTGAAAGCTTTAAAGCACAACGGGTTCGACTGTTCTTTTTATGACCTCAATTTAATAAGTGAAAAACGCAAGGGATTTGTTTCTCTTTTTTCTTTTAAATGTTCAGTGTGCAATAAGATAGATGTAATTTCCACTGAAGAACCAGAAAGTGATATAATGGATGTTAATTTATCAGCAGTATGTGGCATTATGTCTATTGGTGCAGGATTTTCGCAATTGCAGGAATTTAGTGCTGCTTTAAATATACCTTCTCCTTCAAGCGCAAGTTATATAAAATATCAAAACAAGGTAAGCGATATTTTTTATTCTACAGCAATTACTTCCATGAGAGAAGCTGCTGAAGAAGAGGCCAAATTAGCTCGAGAAAACAATGAAGTAGACGTAGACGGGTATCCGTGTATTACAGTTGTCGCCGATGGAGCATGGAGCAAACGATCGTATCATCGCTCAAATTATAGCGCGCTTTCGGGGGTTGCTTGTATAGTGGGATTTCGAACTAAAAAAATTTTGTATATGAGCGTAAAAAACAAGTTTTGCATAGTATGTGCTCGGAAAGATCTCTTTAAAAATAATGAATGCCCAAAACACGTTTGCTACAAGAATTGGACAGGCACTTCAACTGCCATGGAAAGTGCTATAATAGTAGAAGGTTTCCAGAAATCTTTAGAAATGTACAATTTAAAATATACAAAGTTAATTGGTGATGGAGATAGTAGTGTCTACAGGAAACTTTTAGAGTGCATGCCATACGGTCCAGGGATAATTATCCAAAAAATAGAGTGCAAAAACCATATTTTACGCAATTATATCAACAAATTAAAAGACTGCATAAAACAAAAAAACATGGACGCTAAATTAAAGTTGGCAATAACTAAAAATATAAAGAGATTTAGGCATGCTGTAACAAAAGCAATTGAGTACAGAAAAAAACAATGTACATTAGATATGCCTTCCAAAATCAAAGAGCTGGAGTTAGATATATTAAATGGCCCATATCATATTATAGGTGACCATCGTAAATGCGGAGATAGGGGTTATTTTTGCGAAGCACCCCAAGGTGATGAATTAATTATTCAAGGATTTGAAACAAACAAATTATGGCAGGAAATAATCATAGTGGTGCGCAGAGTAGCTAGGCACGCTAATAGCCTAATTTACGACGTGAATAATAATTGTGCGGAACTATACAACTCCCATATTGCAAAATTTGTGGGAGGTAAACGGGTAAATTTTTCAATGAGACGTTCATACCAAACGCGTTGTGAAGCTGCAGTGATTAGCCATAATGAAGTCGGCGGGTTCCATGAAGCTGTACAAAAAAATCCCGGCCAGCATACCGTAAAGTACTGTACGAAACGTAAAAATTCTGTAGCTTTACGACGTAAAGTACCTTCTAAGCGTACAAAATATAATCTACACTCTGCAACAGTTGATGAAGATTACGGCCCCCATGCGTGTGAACCTAAAGAATCAGATATGAGCGAGGATGAACTTTCTTCAGCAGCAGATCTGTTTGTACAGAATTTTTCGAACACCAAAGAAATATTTAACTCCACGCTTGGTCAGCATCGTAACAACAAGTGGTTCGAAGAAAAACGAAAAAGGCTGACGGCATCTAATTTTGGTCGCGTCTGCAAGTTGAAGCCAGGTACTTCATGTGCAAATACGGTTAAAAATATATTATATACGGAATTCCTAGGCAATAGTGCTACAAAATATGGCCAAGAAAATGAATGCGTAGCCATTGCAGCATTTGAAAAGAAAATGAATGTAAAAGTTCAACCATCTGGCTTGGTAGTAAATGATGTAATACCATACCTAGCAGCGTCTCCTGACGGTATCATCGATACAAAATGCATTCTAGAAATTAAATGCCCGCATAAAGCTAGAGAATATACAATTGAAGAAGCTGTATTAAATGAATCTATCAGATTTCTGGAATCTAAAAATGGCCAAATTGCATTAAAACGCAGTGACATTTATTATTATCAAGTTCAGGGACAACTAAATATTTGTCAAAAAGAAATATGCTATTTTGTCGTTTGGACACCCAAAGATATTTTCATTGAATTGATCAAAATAGATTCAACTTTTTGGGAAAATAGCATGCTTCCTAAGCTAAAAAGATTTTATTTTGAAGCTTTGTTACCAGAAATAATAAATTCAAGGAAGTCCAGGAACATGAAAATAAGAAATACGTATTTAAAATAATGTTAGGGACACAGTTTTATTTGGTGTCTGTCATTCGTAGATAAAAAAATTGGTTACCGATTTTGTTTTTGTATATAGATATTTTTGTACCTATATAAATTTTTGCACGTAGGTATTATCGTTTATTTTTATTTTGTCGAATTTGTAGTTAATATTAAGGAATAGTAGCAATAGGAATTTGTAGGAATATTAATTTTCCAAATTTTTATGTACATTTACTTTTAATAAAATAATTAATGATTTCGTCTCTATCATGACTTTTGATTCGATTGAAATGGAATCGGATTGATTTGATACGCTTAAAACTGTAGATTTACGCAGTTCATTTTGAAATCTCAAACAAATCGAACGGTTCAGGTCAATTTTTTGAATGTTCGATCCGATTAAAATTTCAAAATGATCTATGTCGACAATTTGAAGTGGATGAACTCAATCCGATCCCATTTCGATCGAATCGAAAGTCACGATAAAAACGTAAACATATTGTTTGAATTTGAAGTTTGTTTCTTTTTGATTCAAATAAAAATAAGCATATTTTGTTAATCCTATTTTCTATAAATTTTAAAGAAAGGATTTAATAATTTATTATGCATTATGTAACCTTATTATTTTAACGACTTCGATGAACATAAAACAGAGAACCTATTATAAATGAAGATCCAGCAAAATATTTAACAAAATGGAGTGTGGTTTTTTTGCATCCCTATTATTAATTATTATTGGTTCAAAGCTTAAATTAGCAAAAATCTTCATTTCGCTAGTTTTTAAAGATATTACAGAAGAGGTTTTTAAAATACTTTTAAAACATGCCTAAACTAACCCCCTGTTGATTTACAAGTTGGTCATAAATCTCTTCTAGGTAAAGTGAATAATGTGTTGCCTATTCTTCAAAACCAAAAATGAATAGCTAGTACTTTAATTAAAATTGAATTACTCATTAAAAAATGAATTTAATAACTATTTTATTACATTAACTCGTAGTTCTTATTATTGCGGAGGCAAATACAGCGTCTATTTTAAAAAATAAAATCTTCACTTACACATAATTAGTCTTAATAAAAAGATAAAAACAATAAGGTTCAAACAGTCGTAGTTATAAATATTTTTAAAATTCAACGACTGTACTTGCCAAGATCACGATTTTCTGATTTTAACGGTATTTTTAAATTTTTTTCAAGTTTCCAAATAAAGTCCTGAGCTCCGTTTGAAAATCGTAAAATTCCCATAAGAAATAGCATAGGAGATTTTATCTAAACAACACCCTTAAAGTGGTAAGTCTGTAGCAATTTTAAAAATTGTTTCAATTTCTTCAGAATAGTAGTTTGTTTTATTAGAAGTAAAAGCGTCACTTTTAAAAAAAAAAAGTACTTATACTCCGTATGAAACATTTAATTTTTTCTTCAAAAGTAAAACTTACAAAAACAAAAAATAAAGATTTTTGAAAAAGCGCAATCTCTTGTTAATTTGTTTCACCAATAGGTGAAGGTGAATCCTATTTTGCTTAAAAATCGCATTATATACGAGGTGTTGCAGTTTAGTCAACGATATTCAATTTTGGACCTCTTTATTACCTGTATAAAATAAACTTGTTAATTTGTTATTTCGTGTGTAAAATTGTAAAATCTTAAATTTTGTGTGAAACCTTCCTTTTTTACATACTCGTATGTAATGAACTTGTAATAAATTTGTTATTGCATTTGTAAAATTATAAGTTTTGTTTAAAACGTTTTTTTACGTACTCTTATATAATAAAAGCTTGTTAAAATGTTAAATTTCGTTTAAAACGTTTCTTTTAGAAAAAAAATTATTAAAAACGTAACTGCCTATATTGAAAAGGTTAATGCCTATTTTGAAAAGGTTAATGCCTAATTCGAGTTTTTGTGACTTATTTATGAGGCTTTTTTTTCAATTTTGAAGAGCCTAAAATCCGCTCTCTAATGATCACTGTCATCGGCGTCATCAAAGTCATTCGCAAATCCGGGGATGTTTTCTACCGGATTATCTTCTAAAATAATTTCTTCTGCTATAATTTCCAATTCCCTATCGGCCAGAGAACGGCGCATAAAATCACTACTTGTCCCGGCCATTATCTCGTAAAACAGATGATACTACACACTTGTTACAACAACTCGATACTAAGGTTTTTAAAATTTTCTTGAAAGAAGCAGGCAATATGGGACTAAATATAAATAAAACACTTCATTTTATGTATTTATTCGTTTAACCTGGGATCGCTATCGTTAAATTATTTACGTGATCACTATCGCTGCGAGCGAAATGCTAACATGTATTTTATTACAATTTTTGCTGACGAAATTAATTTTTTTATACTTAACTAGTAAGTATTTTACATACAAAAAATTATCTAAACAATTAAAGTATTGAAACTGATATTTATTTTAATTTTAATAAAAAAAAATATTACTATTAGTATTAACACATTGACGGACAGACCTGCTATAGCCGTCATGTGTACATGGACACGACGGCTACAGCAGTTCTTTTTTATTCGTTGAAATAGGACAGACCTGCTGCAGCAGGCTGATGTAAGGTATAACAATATGGAAAGTTACATTTGCTGTCCCACTGGAACGAGTGAAATTTGTGTTGCATAACTTTTAGGGTGGTAAATGTTTATTTTTCTTTGGGAAGGTGTAGGTGTGAATTATTGTGTAATATTGCATGAAATTATTGTTTCTATTTGTGTTGTGAGGGTATACGCGTATTTTTTTGTGCCAACAATTTTTACAATAATTTACCTGTGTAAGTTTATCAATACATGATTACTAGAGAGCGGATTTTAGGCTCTTAAAAATTGAAAAAAAAGCCTCATAAATAAGCCACAAAAAACTCGAATTAGGCATTAACCTTTTCAAAATAGGCATTAACCTTTTCAAAATAGGCAGTTACGTTTTTAATAATTTTTTTTCTAAAAGAAACGTTTTAAACGAAATTTAACATTTTAACAAGCTTTTATTATATGAGAGTACGTAAAAAAAACGTTTTAAACAAAACTTAAAATTTTACAAATGCAATAACAAATTTATTACAAGTTCATTACATACGAGTATGTAAAAAAGGAAGGTTTCACACAAAATTTAAGATTTTACAATTTTACACACGAAATAACAAATTAACAAGTTTATTTTATACAGGTAATAAAGAGGTCCAAAATTGAATATCGTTGACTAAACTGCAACACCTCGTATATAATGCGATTTTTAAGCAAAATAGGATTCACCTTCACCTATTGGTGAAACAAATTAACAAGAGATTGCGCTTTTTCAAAAATCTTTATTTTTTGTTTTTGTAAGTTTTACTTTTGAAGAAAAAATTAAATGTTTCATACGGAAGTACTTTTTTTTTTTAAAAATGACACTTTTACTTCTAATAAAACAAACTACTATTCTGAAGAAATTCAAACAATTTTTAAAATTGCTACAGCCTTACCACTTTAACACATGCTTTGCAAAATACTTCGTCTAAATTATGTAGTTCAAAATTTTCTTTTTCGTTGGTTAACAGCGATAGCCACTGTTTGATTTTTAATTTTGTGGACGTTTTTGGTTTTGGCATTTCGCCGATGTTGATGAACAAGAACAGATAATTATAATTTAACACTACTATAATTTAATACAGCTTGTTGCAAGAACAAAACTACACTAAAGTAAAACATTTTTAAAATGTATTATTTTAAAACAACCCCCACTGCATTAAAAACTAACGCAAATCTATGATTTACTACCCACTATCTAACAAACTTGCTATGACAGGATGCAGCTGAGAGCTGAGGCGGCGGGCGGCACTATGCGAATATAAAGAATTAATTTAGTACCTAAATTTTTTAATAATAAAATAAAAATAATTTTAAGCAGATAGATTTAAAATTCCTCAAAACAACCAGTTTATTTTAGGCCAGATTTATTTACTTTTTAGGCAACTATATTTGAGTTTTAGGCGCTTATTTCGAAATTTCGCAATTTTAGGCATTTTAGGCACTAACAAAGGCACGTCAAATGATTCATTTTTTTGCGAATCGTACTTATCTATTGTTTAATTTTATTTATCTACATTAATACCGAAAAGGCAATTGCCCTAGAATCCGCTCTCTACTGATTACCTATACTATCGCAATATTTTTTTAGCAAATTGTAGTAACATAAGTATTATGGATCCCAAAGAAGAGCAACGTTTATTGAAGTTATTTGAGGAAGTAGATTCTGACGAAATAGAACTTGAAGATCCTTATTCCAGTGATTCTGATAAATCTTACAACCCTGATCCTGAAGACGATCAATCTAGTGATTTTGAAAATTCGAATAATAATAGCTTATTTGAGGAAGAAGGTAGTACACATTCAAGTAATGCAAATATAAATATAAATGAACCTGGAGACGACATAAATAATGTTCCTTTGACCCCAGATGATAATTCAGACTGGTGTTCTGACACTGATACTATTGATGATTTTGGCTTTGTTTTCACACAACCTGACATTAAATTGAACGGGGATGAAAACTCAACGCCAAGTGATATTTTTCACCAGATTTGGGATGAAAATATAATGACTTTATTACTAGATTCTACTAATGAATACGGACAAAAAATTACTAGCCATGCACGACCAAAAACAAGAAATTCACGAAGTACGGTTTTTAAAAAAGTGACTTATAATGAATTAAAGAAGTTCATTGGCTTATGTTTATTGCAGGGCCAAATTAAAACTTCAAATATAAGAAATATGTTTAGCGTAGATCCTTTGAATTATCACCCTATTTTTCCTTTTATTATGTCAGGAAGGCGATTCGAACAAATTTTACGTTGTCTCTCAGTTCATGGTGGTAAGGAAGTACCTGGTAATAAAGATAGATTACAAAAAGTACGACAGCTTCTAAATTTATGCATTCTAAAATTCCAAGCTGCCTACTCACCAGAAAAGGAACTTTCGCTAGACGAGTCTTTGTTGCTGTTCCGAGGACGGCTATCTTTCCGAACTTACATGAAGAATAAAAAAACAAAGTATGGAATAAAGTTTTATGAAATTTGTTCACCAGGAGGATACGTACTCAATATAGAAATATATAAGGGTCAGGGTGAAGAGATAGATGAAAATCTATCAAAGATCGATTCTCTGGTTTTAAAATTGATGCAACCTTTTCTAAATAAAGGCCATCACTTATTCATGGACAATTATTATAATAGTGTAACCCTCGCTAAAAGATTGCTATACAATCGCACACATGTAACTGGAACCCTACGGTCAAATAGGAAAGGAAATCCAAGATGTGTTACAACAAAAAAACTTAAACGTGGTGATTATTTATGGAAACGTCAGCAAAAAGTTTATATTTCCAAATGGAAAGACAAACGTGATGTTCTGGTACTTACAACTGCTCATCACCCTGAACTTATTGAGACTCAAAATCGGCATGGTAAAAAAGCAATCAAGCCTACAGAAGTTATAGAATACAATAAATACATGTCAGGTATAGATCGATCAGATCAAATGATCTCGTATTATTCGTGTCCACGAAAGACTGTTTATTGGTATAAAAAAATTATATTTCATTTATTGGATATTTCGGTCTGGAATTCCTATTTTATTTTTCGCAAACTGACTAATAAATATATACGATACATTGAATTTAGAAGTGCATTAATCAAATCGTTATTAGATTTAGATTTAAACCTCAAAGATGCTCGAAAATTTATCAATATTCCAGCTCATTTACAATCATCTTCAGCTAGTCCAGTTCGACAAGGTATTCAGCATTATCAAGAATTTATACCACGGCCTGACAATTATCCTCGAAAGGCGTACTATTTACGGTGTAAGCAGTGTTCAGCTGAGAAAAAAAGAAAAGAGACTAATCTTAGATGCAAGACATGTCAAGATACACCAGCACTTTGCGCTGTACCATGTTTTGAAAAATGGCACTTAAATAAAAAAAATTAAGTAATAGATTTGTCATATATTTGTGTTTTTGTTGAAATTTTATTAATAAACATTTCAAATAGTTGAACTTTTCATTGAATAGTCTTGACGGCTATTACAGTCTTGCCCCACAATGCAATAATTTTCTGGTTCGTTGGGCACGCCTGCTATAGCAGTCCACATTTTTAAGGCCCAAAATGTGTTCAGGTAACATTGAATATGTATATAACCAAAATTTAGGAAAAAGTAATCGTACAGTGCTTAAAAAATTAGGTGATTGTTTAAGGAGGTTCACGAATGTTGCGTTGTCCGTCAATGTGTTAAAATTACGCGAAAGTAGTCCCTATGTCGTCATCCGTTAACAAGTACATCTTAAATTTTTCAACTAAAATGCTCATTTAGGGCTGTTTACCTTCTACCCGTTTTCAAACTTGGTATGTTCTAAGATGATCATACCACTGAGGGAACCGGAGTTAAAAAGGGGATCCCGGGTGGAAAGAAAAAAAATACAGTCCACTTATGTAAACTAATATTAGGGGTTAAAAACACCCACAGTCAACACTTTTATTTAAATTTGATTTTAAACTTCAGTAAAATAATTAATTTAATTAAATTAAAATAGCACATAAGATTTTAATTATAAAAAAATAAATTGTTCATTCGACTAAAACCATAACGGGATCACTATCGTTGTTAGCTTTTTGCTAACATTGTCACCTTACTGCAAAGAAACGCATGGGAGGCCGTTCACCGCCCACCCACCTCCACATCCGGCATTCCATTAAGACGACAATATCATGCAGATAGCATATCTAGAAGGTTAAATTTCCCGCTTTAAAGACACCGAATATATTTAAAAAAATTTAAAAATGTTAGCGATTTGCTAACGGCGATAGCGATCCCGGGTTAAGTAAATACTAAGATTTATATTTTAAGAACAAAGCTAATTTCGGAATATTTGTCAATCAGTAATTTGTCAAAAATAACCATATTTTTGAAAGTATTATTTTTTCATATTGTAACAATAATAAAAATTCTATTAGAGGCCGTACTGTAATGGTAAGGTTGATTGAACCTGCTTACTAATTAATAATAAGCAATATTTCTAAATGCACTATCAGCATAGCTGGGTTCAATCAACCAACCAACACTTAATGAGTTAGAACAATGGAAAAATAGAAAAAAATTAATGACAAAAGTGGATATTAAAGATAAAAAATTAAATTAAAAATTTAAAATTAATAAAAATAATTCACCTAGTAAAATAGAAATAAGAAGAAATAAGAAATGTACGTTCATCATTCTCAACGTCCAGCAGCTTCTAAAGTGTAGTGTAGTGGAAAATTTAAAAATTAGTTAAGTGAATAATGTTAAGTGCAATAAAAATTAGTAATTATGAAATAAAAGAAAAATTTGTGTAAAAAAAAAAAAGCGCGTTACAACATGGTGTTAATATGTCAACAGCTACAACATCAGCTACTGATTTTTACCACTTGGTAGAAGAAGGGCGAGTGTTCCTACGAAATCTAAATAAAGACAATAATGAAAAGCGAAAGGACATAGGTCATACCATAGACGAAATAAATATCAGACTCGTCAAGTAAATGGGACCGAACGAGACAAGTATTTAGTTAACTCATCCCTCACGAACTAGATGTCGTTCTTCGTGCAGGCAGTTTTTGTGAGAGTAAGATGATGAAATAGAATATCTACAGCACGTCTAATCTAATACTACTGAATCGGCATTAGAACGGGATTTTGAAATTTGGTTTAACAATGGAACACATTTTATTTACGACTTTCAGAAATAAATATTTTAGTGCAGGTATAAAGTTTAGAATTTTACTATGAGTACCTGACGAGTACCTATAAGTAGATATTTGCATGACCATAAAAATACAAAAACAGGTCGTAATTTTGATCTTTTTTTTTAATATCAACTTTGATGTCATAAATAATGAAACTTTTTTTAAATCGCTACCTATATTTTTTTAATTTTTGGGGGTAGAAATTTTTTTCTGAATCTAACGATGTCTACTACGCTGATTTTGACATAATGTTTATTAGAAAAAATGAATGACGTGTTTATCAAAATTAATAATGTTTTTACAAAATTTTCGAGTGTGCCATGAAAAACAAGCGAAATACTTTACTACATTATGCGATAAATGTCATTAGTTTCATAATTTAGACCCACCTACTGTTCTTCTTTTTTTGTTTTTCTTAATTCATTATTTTTGTCACTAACGGACATCATGGACAAAAACGTACTGCTTGTCTACTATTTTTCTTGAATTCTTAATAAACTTGCAACGGTTGCAACAAATCGCTAAGTTCAGATTGGGCGTTATTTGACAAAAACTAATTACAATTAAAATCAAGAAATGGAAAACGGTACAGTCAGCTTCACAATTATTGGCCACCCTGGCTATACACCAGGGCGGTTAATTGCCAACGACGACAAAAAGGCAGAAAGGGAGGTTGTGGATTTACCCTTTTTTTGCGCAATAAAGTTACCCCTCAATTTAAGTAGGGGTGTTATGATGATTGCATACACAATTCGTGCTAGACGTATAGCCAGGATGGCCATTAATTGTGAGGCTGACTGTACGTATACCTATAGATCTAAATTGTAAAATTTAACGCGCTGTTCTTTTTGCGATTGTTTTCTATGGCATGCAAAAAATTAAAAAAAAATCAAAAAGCCAACTTAGTTGTTGATAAATATTTTTTTCTAATAAATATTAAGAAAAATTATTATACCATAAAAATTAAAAAAAAACGTAGGTAGCCCATTTAAAAGCAAAAACTTGATTATTTTTGGCATCAAACCTAATTTTATTAAAAAATCAAAATTTTAAAAAATTTGTAGTATCTATCATTTAAAATAGTTTTTTGATTTTTGAAATCCGACAATTGATAAATAATAGATTTTATAGTCGTGGGTGGGCCTTTTTTGCAATAGCTGAAGCTTTTTTTGATAATGATGCAAAGGATTTTTAAGTTCTTGGAAATTTTAGTTTAGTCGTGGAGACAACCTCATAAGTAGGGCTGAGAATTATATGGAATTGCATATATTGTTTGCTGATATGCAGCATATTGAAATAAAAAGATCTTGACGAATTAAGCTAATTATGATAACTTCACCAAATATTATAGTGCATATATTTGCATATTTTTCCATTTTTATACATATTGGCATATTTTCCTTTTTAGTGCATATATCGGTATATTTTGACAAAAAATGGTCCATATATTTTCACGTTTATACAATTTTGAGCATATTTTCCTTTTTAGTGCATATATCGGCATATTTTGCCAAAAAATATATAATTTTTAATTTTCGGTAGATAATAATTAAATAACAAATTATCAAATTTTTCAAAATAACAAATTTTCGTACCAAAAAATTGTAGTTTTACGTCTTCAGAGTATACAAAATAAACATGAATAAGTAGGAATAAACAATAAAGTTTCAGTATTTCAGTGTCATTTTCTTAAAAATGATAATTTTGAAAAATATTTGAGTTGTTATGCAGATTTTTAGAGCATATATTGGAAAATATACAGCATATTACCGCTATATTTAACAGCATATATGCAGCATATTTTGAACATTTTTAGCGCATATAATTCTCAGCCCTACTCATAAGACATGAGTCCATAATGAAGGGATTAGAAAGTCATTAAGTATTGTGTTTTTGGAAAGGACAGTTAACAGTAATTATAACAATAAGCCTAAAATTTTGCTAACTGGTATTGGGATCAGAAAGTCATTAAGTAGTGTGTTTTTGGAAAGAACAGTTAACAGTAATAATAACAATAGGCCTAAAATTTTGCTTATTGGTGGCATGCAAATATTTGAGACTTTAAACAGTTCAGTGTAAGCTTTGCTTAAAAGAGTGTTATTTAGTGAAAAAAAATTTCGATTTCATGTAGGATGAGTTGCCTAACCATTATTTCTTTTAAACTGACAATTCTACCTGCCTTTTTGCTTACTGTCCCAAGCTCAGTTAGTTGATAGATTTATGACACCTTATTTAAATTTCAATACAAAGCAAATCCTTCTTACTGTTTTTTTTGTGTTTCGGTTCAACCAAGATAACAAATTTCTTGATAGATATAATCTTTAAGTTCTTATAACTTATGATCTAAAAATTAGAAAAGTTATAAAACAGAATACGTCCATATTTTTTAGTTAATTTGAATTATTTATTGATAAATTATTAAATGAAAAAGAATACAAAAATTAATTTTAAATTAAGAGAATAATAAATATGAGAATATAACTACTTCATATATCTGAATTAGGTACAAAATCTTGATCTAAGACATACAAATAAAGTCTTTACTTATTTCTAATTCGTATAGTATTTCCATAGCGAATTTTTCGAAGCATAATATGTAAAGCTTTAGAAATTAAATTAAAAAACCACCCGTATCTATTCTTCTGATTCTAACGGTATCTAAATTTACTAGAAAGTCTAAAAATTAAGTCCTGAAGTGATTATGAAATTCGTAAAATTGTATTACCATAAGAATGTTTGAAGGACTGGACTTTATACAGTAAATAGGTACATTTTCTTTCTAATCTTTTTACAATAACTTAAGGCTCCTCACTAGTAAATTTTTATTTCAAACTTGAGCATAATTCCGATTTTTAGGATGCGCCTGTTTTTAGGCAACCCGAGATGTAACCATTGTATCACTGTAAAGATTATTTTCTAGGTAAAATTTTATGGCTCTCTGCACCCAAAAGCAATAACCATTGTGTTTAATCCTTTGGTTGCTGCAGGCTATATATTTATATTTTTAAAAGCAAAAGAAATTTTAGGATGGAGAAACGAAACTGTGAATATTAAGTTTACAAATAGAAAAAAAATTATGAGTGCATTGCTGTTGCTACTAGAAATTTTGGATTTGCGATTAGTGCGTAAACGGACACCTCGAAAATTGTTTAAAAAGAACTTGAGAAAAACAAGTCTTTTATTAGAAATTAATCTTATACGGCGTGTTATCTTGATCTTGAATATAAAATTTTCCCATGTAAAACTAGGCTACTGCAAAATATTGGCTAACCTAATTGTTTTACTGCAAAATTGTAAGTACTCTGTTCAGAATTTAAAAATGCGTCGATTATGCTCTTTTAATTTTCAATCCGTCAATCGGTTCAACCATCGCCGGCGTTGATCTGTCAAACTACGAAAGATCAACGCAGACGACGCGACGGTACGAGATAACAAAAAACATTAAAAAAATTACACTTTTTATCACATTTTTGCAATTATCTCGAAAACCAGTTAGTAAACGAAAAATTATAAAGAGTCAAAAATTGAAGAGGAGAATATTGTACGAAAAAATGCGATTTTTCAAAATGTATAACAGTTTTAGAGAAAAATGTTATTGAAAGTTTCTTTGGTGCGTACTGCAGTACTATATTGAGCGATCAAAGTGATACTGAGCGTCCGATTTTACGTTATTGAAAATTATTCATTACCTATCAGACCTAGAGAGAAACAAACAAATGTTTACAATATCAAAGAAAATCTGAATGTGTGGTTTTTCCGTTCCTACTTTACATTTATGAACATTTATGAACCCGGAACAAAATTGCCTAAAGCTGAAACCTTTACTATTGTTTAGTAAGTACTTATAGTTCTTATTATTATACTTAAAGTCATCATCACGGGAAAGAGAACTTCTCCCCAGAGAAGGGGAGAACACCCCCAAAATTGGATTTGAATGTCAGAACTTGCACTTTTATCATATTTATGCGATTATCTCGAAAACTAAGTAGTCAGTGAATTTTGGGGGTATTCCCCCCTCGGAGGGGTGGGGACTTTGAGTATGATAATAAGGGCTATCAGTACTACATATCTAATAGCAAAGGTTTCAACTTTAGGCAAATTAGTCCTGAGTCTAATGCTAAATGAACTGTAGTAAAACCAATATTTGGTACTTATGTTTAAAATTAAGATCCCGTATTGTTTATTTAGATTTAGATTGTAATAGATCGGGTCGTTTTTATCCTCTTCTAAAAATTGTCTTTTTTTCAGGTAGTAGGTACCCACTCAAAAGTAAACAAAGAAAAGAATAATAAAGTTAGGGGCTAATTTATAATTATCTTAAATTAGTATAATGTATCTATTACGTAATTATTACAAGTTATAAACGTCTACTTATTAAATTATTGCAATTTAATTTTTATCCCTGAAATTAGAGATTTTAATTGAATTTATAAAAATCTTATAAAAATTTTGTATCTACATTTTGATTACGATTTATAACATTTATTTAATAAAAGCGGTCGACTATTAAATTAGATAAAATGTTAATTTCTAACTTTTATTTCAAATTTCAATAAGGATTTATCGTTTTAGTAAAAGAAATAGAAGTAAAAGCTTTTATGACCCCCTATTAGACCCTCTTGTATTTTGTTGTATTGTATCTTTTGTTGACAAGTGCTCAGGTAAATGAGTAGAATTGGTTGCCTAAAACCCTTTAAGACTACAAGAAAACAACTTAAAACTGGCGACAACTAATTTTTGTTTATTATTAATTATTAACAAACCAAAAGTTTTGAAGAAAATCCAAGAAGTCACCAATTTAAGTACATTAATAAGCTATCCATCGATATATAATTTGTAATAAAAAAATGAATTTTAGATAGCGAAAAAAGTCATGGAAATTTTAAAGAAATAAATTGATTAGACAATAATTAACACTTTTTTCAAATTTTCATGAAGTCACCAGTGTGCGGATGGGTTATACAAATATGCACAAACTTCGAGAGATACTCGAAGATAATGTGGGCTTAAAAAGTATTCTTTGTAGCGCAATTTTAACATTGACTGAGATTTTACTAGTGAGGAGCCTTAAATTTGCACATAAACTACCTGTTCATAATTATACTGTTACTTCCTTTACACCCTTACAAACTAAGGGTATCGGCCGGGACGTAATTAGGTAATTTCTGGAAAAAGCCAAGAGTATTGCCATCGTATTGGTACCCAAAATAAGTAAAGACATTCGGTACAGCACCGAATTATATTGATAAAAAGTATTTATTTTTAAATTTTGTACTCAAATAAGCTAATTTGTTAATAAAAATTGAGGATCAAGCTGCTCTAGAATTAAAACAAAAGCCGGTATAACCAAACATAAATCCATGCTTCGATTGCGACTAATTTTATTTCTTTATTTGTGTTTATTACAAAAATAACCGAGTAAACAATGCTATTAATGTACTTCATAATTTAGGAAATAAAAACTTTAAAAACTTGTTAAAGGTGTTTAAATTTCAAAATCTCGGGTTGTAATCGAAGCATGGATTTATGTTTTGTTATACCTGCTTTTGTTTCTATTCTAGAGCAGCTTGATCCTCAATTTTTATCAACAAATTAGCTTATTTGAGTACAAAATTTAAAAATAAATACTCAAGTGATATACATTTTATATATATTGATATACAATAATTTCAAAACAAAAGCAGCTAGGGCACTTTTCTTTTTAGATTATTAGTCGCCATAAAATTCCGCAACTTTGCCCCAATTTAACCGTTTCTCTATCTCTTCAAATAAGCGAGATCCCCATGCTGCCGGTCGAATTTGAATAACCCTGTAAGGTTTAAATTCAAGCGTGCATATAGTGTGTTTTAATCCGCGAGATGGCGAAACTATCGCATGATCAACGGTAGTAGACTTACAGAAAACTGACTTTTGCATTTACAGAAACCAATAAACATACTGACAGAAAAATATATTTAACCTAAAATGACATAAATAGACAGTGAAGGTCAGCTACGACGATGCTTAGATGACTGTGTTTTGACTCGTCGCTATCATAGCTGCTGACGTTCACTGAATGCACCCATTAGAGCTGAGGTTATAAGAATTCAGACAGCGTTTTTTGAACCACAAGTTCAAAAAGTTTGAAAAAAATATATGTTATGTAATACCTAGAGTTAACCAACATATGTAATTTTTATCAAAATCCTAGCCGTGGTTTTTGGATAACATCAAGAAAACGGTAAAAAGAGAGGGTTTTTGCAATTTATTCCCAAAGTAAAGTACAGAATTTTCTCAATTTGTTTCTACAAAATGTAATCGAGTTTCTATCAAAGCTGTAATAATTTGAAAATTTTTGAACGTGTGGTTTTCTTTCTATACCACTGAATAAGTTAGAAAAATGCACACAATTTGGTTTTATTCTTTAGAGTTTAATACAAATCAATGTAGAAAATGATGGACATTGGTCTATAGTAGCGCATTATGCACAAAAAGTGGACCAATTATTTAAATTTCGAAAAAAAATTAAATTAAGGTTTAAGTTAACATTGAAGTTTTTGAACCACAAGTTCAAACATTTAAAAAAAAATACATGTTATGTAATACCTACTGTTAAACAACATATAATTTTCATCAAACTCTAACCCGTGGTTTTTGGGTAACATCAAGAAAACTGTAAAAAAAGAGGTTTTTTGAAATTAATTAGCAAACCAAAGTACAGACGTTCCTCAATTTATTTCTATAAAATGTAACCGAGTTTCTATCAATACAGTAATTTTTTGAAAATTTTTGAACTAGCGGTTTTCTTAATACGGCCGAAGAAGTTAGAAAAATGCACACAACTTGATTATTCTTTAAAATTTAATACAGATGAACGTTGAAAATGATGGGTATGGGCTTATAGTAGAGCATTATACACAAAAACTGGACCAATTAATTGAATTTTCGAAAAAAAATTAAATTAAGGTTTAAGTTAACATTGCGTTTTTTGAACCACAAGTTTAAACATTTTTTAAAAAATACATGTTATGTAATACCTACTGTTAAACAAAACATATACAATTTTCATCAAACTCTAACCTATGGTTTTTGGATAACATCAAGAAAACTGTAAAAAAAGAGGTTTTTTGAAATTAATTAGCAAACCAAAGTATACAGAATTTCCTCAATTTATTTCTACAAAATGTAACCGAGTTTATACCAATACTGTAATTTTTTGAAAATTTTTGAACTTGTGGTTTTCTTAATACGGCCGAAGAAGTTAGAAAAATGCACACAATTTCATTATTCTTTAGAATAATTATAATACAGATAAACGTAGAAAATGAGGGACATAGGCCTAGAGTAAATACACAAAAACTGGACTAATTCTTTGAATTTTCGTAAAAAAATTAAATTTACGAAAGACGAATATTCAAAATTTAGTCAAAGTATTTGACAGAGCTGTCATCAGCGCCATAACTAAATTTTGCGGATGAAATGCTTACTATACATTATTATGCACGCTTAAATTTAAACCTTAATAGTTCCATCTATTGGCCTCTGTTTCAATAAATCACAACATATTGGAATGACAGCACGTTTAAATTTAAACATTTCTCAGACGTTAAATTAATTTTTTTTCGAAAATTCAAGATATTGGTGTAGTTTTTATGAATAGTGCCCTACTATAAACCTATGCACATCTCATTTTATGTCTATCTATATTAAATTCTAAAAAATTAAAAAGTTGTATGCATTTTTCTAACTTCTTCGACCGTATTAAGAAAACCGCAAGTTCAAAAATTTTCAAAAAATTACAGCTTTAGTAGAAACTCCATAACATTTTGTACAAACAAATTAAGAAAATTCTGTACTTTAGTTTGGTAAAAAATTTCAAAAAACCTCTTTTTTTACCGTTTTTTTGATTTTATTCAAAAACCACGGGTTAGAAGTTGATGAAAGTTACATATGTTGTTTAACAGTAGGTGTTACATAACATATATTTTTTTCAAAATTTTTGAACTTGTGGTTCAAAAAACGCAGTCTGATTTCGTCTCTATCATGACTTTTGATTCGATTGAAATGGAATCGGATTGAGTTAATACACTTAAAAATTGTAGATGTACGCAGTTCATTTTGAAATCTCATACAAATCGAACGGTTCAGGTCAATTTTTTGAATGTTCGATCCGATTAAAATTTCAAAATGATCTATGTCGACAATTTGAAGTGGATGAACTCAATCCGATCCCATTTCGATCGAATTTGAAGTTTGTTTCTTTTTGATTCAAATAAAAATAAGCATATTTTATTAATCCTATTTTCTATACATTTTAAAGAAAGGATTAGATTAGCAAAAATCTTCATTTCTCTAGTTTTTAAATATATTACAGAAGAGGTTTTTAAAATACTTTTAAAACTTGCCTACACTAACCCCCTGTTGATTTACAAGTTGGTCATAAATCTCTTCTAGGTAAAGTGAATAATGTGTTGCCTATTCTTCAAAACCAAAATTGAATAGCTAGTACTTTAATTAAAATTGAATTACTCATTAAAAAATGAATTTGATAACTATTTTATTACATTAACTCGTAGTTCTTATTATTGCGGAGGCAAATACAGCGTCTATTTTAAAAAATAAAATCTTCATTTATACATAATTAGTCTTAATAAAAAGATAAAAACAATAAGGTTCAAACAGTCGTAGTTATAAATATTTTTTTATTATACTTGCATTATAATCTGACAATTTCACACTAAAAAGCGTTCATAAAATCGTCTTTATTGCACAAGTGCTCTATAAAATCGTCTAGGTAACAACAATAATATTAACTGTTGTGCGACTGTTTTTCTGCAATGCAAACACAAAGCATCTCTATGGCAACAAATATATCCAAAATCGGCATGCTTAATTTTCAAATTTTAAATACAGATTTTTTTCTCTTTTATAGAGGTTTTAGTTGCAATTATAATAAAAAATAGCGTATAATACTCGTGTATAAGTAGACTTTATCGCATACGCGCCGTTACAAACACTCGCAAGCTCGTGCTTGTAATTTTCGTCGCTAATGCGATAAAGTCTTTCTTATACACATGTATTATAATATACTATTAAAATTCAACGACTGTACGTGCCAAGATCACGATTTTCTGATTTTAACCGTATTTTTAAATTTTTTTCAAGTTTCCAAATAAAGTCCTGAGCTCCGTTTGAAAATCGTAAAATTCCCATAAGAAATAGCATAGGAGATTTTAGCTAAACAACACCCTTAATTTTTGACTATTTTTCTTAAGCCTGAGTTACATTATACTTTTTTCAACTAGAAACTTTGACTAGTTTCATACTAGACTGACTTGGATAATCTAAATCAGAAATTGTACAACCAAGTTTCATACTAGAAACGGCTAGAAATAAGTTTGCAAAACTAGATCCGAACTTACTTTTCAATACAAGTTTGAAACTAGACCTGCGCTTTACGATAATTTTCTGCATTGCCAACCTCTTGCTTGAATGTTTAAAGGTGGTTTAAGGATAATTAAAATATAAAATACAATTGGATGTTGGCAATCCTTAAATCAGCTGATGCAAACAACTACAAACATCCCTACTACAAAACTTTCTGCTACTTTAAGTCAAATCTAGTATCGTAATCTAGTATGAAAATAGTCAAAGTTTCTAGTTGAAAAAAGTATAATGTAACTCAGGCTTTACGATCGGTATCTGTGTGATCAGTGCGATTTCTCGTTTTGAAAGTGATTTTGTGTCTGTGTTTAATATTATCATGTCTCAAAAATACAAAAAGTGTGAGTACTCTAATTGTAACAATAATAGAGAAAATTATGGTGGACATTTTTTCCGATTTCCTGAAATTGATGAACTACAAGAAAAGTGGATTATAAATTCGGGCAATGTTAATTTAATTAGCGGTTATGTCAAAAATAAGTTAATATGTGATTTACACTTTACCGACAGTGACTTCGTGAATGTGAACAAACAAAAACTAAATAAAAGTGCAATTCCAATTCTTTACTGTAACCAAATCAAAGAAGACACCTTGAATGTAGAATCTATGATAGAATTAAAGTTGAACCGTTCTGAAGTCCCAAAAATAAAAGATTATAGCAAAGAACCATCTCGACCAACCACTATCGATCAAAATGAAGAATTACATAGCGATATTGATTATGATGAAGACGACGACGTATTTACAAATACGTGCAAATTATGATTGTGCAAATGCATTAACCCGGGATCGCTATCGCCGTTAGCAAAACGCTAACATTTTTAAATTTTTTTAAATATATTCGGTGTCTTTAAAGCGGGAAATTTAACCTTCTAGATATGCTATCTGCATGATATTGTGGTCTTAATGGAATGCCGGATGTGGAGGTGGGTGGGCGGTGAACGGCCTCCCAGGCGTTTCTTTGCAGTAAGGTGACAATGTTAGCAAAAAGCTAACAGCAATAGTGATCCCGTTATGGTTTTAGTCGAATGAACAATTTATTTTTTTATAATTGAAATCTTATGTGCTATTTTAATTTAATTAAATTAATTATTTTAGTAAAGTTTAAAATCAAATTTAAATAAAAGTGTTGACTTTGGGGTGTTTTTAACCCCTAATATTAGTTTACATAAGTGGACTGTATTTTTTTTAACCCGGAATCCCCCTTTTAACTCCAGGGTTCCCTCAGTGGTATGATCTTCTTAGAACATACCAAGTTTGAAAACGGGTAGACGGTAAACAGCCCTAAATGAGCATTTTAGTTGAAAAAGTTGTTGATGGGTGACGACATAAGGACTACTTTCGCGTAATTTTAATACTAATAGTAATATTTTTTTTATTCAAATTAAAATAAATATCAGTTTCAATGCTTTAATTGTTTAGATATTTTTTTGTATGTAAAATACTTACTAATTAAGTATAAAAAAATTAATTTCGTCAGCAAAAATTGTAATAAAATACATGTTAGCATTTCGCTCGCAACGATAGTGATCACGTAAATAATTTAACGATAGTGATCCCGGGTTAATTAAACATGAATCTCTGGGAGATCTTCAGGAACTATTAATTTTAAGCCGCGATTATGGGATTCAAAAAGATCAAATTAACTATTTAAAAATGCCTCAAGAAGATCTAATTAATATTGGAATTATTGCTCTAGAATCTTTTGAAGAAACATTTGAAAGCCGTAAGCATCAGAACGGCATTAAAAAAAATTTGTTAAATAAAATTATGCAAAAAGTAGATAATCAATTCCCTTCGTGGATCGATTATAAAAATTGTAAACCACACAGGCTCTTTTTAACTTTTTCCAATCCAAGAAAAAGTTATTGTTATCGAGACAAAAAATAATAATAATAATAAAAAATTTTTTTTTGCATCCACCACTGCAAAAAATACAGCAAAATTTTTGAAATTTATCAACGACGTATTTGATGCGCTAAATTCTAAAGTCTTGTACGATAAATGTCCCAGAAGATGTGCTTTGTCTGAAAATTCTACAATTGAATAGATTTTGAAAGTCAGTGTTAATGAACTTGAGAAAATCTTAATCTATACTAATATATAGAGTCCGGATTTTAGGTAAAATACCTTTTGGTAGTTTTAAAGGCATTTGAAAAATAATCAAATATAAATTTGTTTTAATAGAAACTAAATCATTTGAGCCCCCCTCGAAGTTGCCTAAAACACCTATTTTGAGTTTTTGAGACCTAAAGACCTTTTTCATACCTAAAATAGAATTTTTGTTACCTAAAAATAGGTTTTTAATGTTTTTTTCCAATAATTTCAATAAAAATAAAGATTTAAAAAATAATTGGCCACAAATAAGTTTTTTAGGATTCAAGTTTTAGTGTTTACGTAGGTATATTAGTCAAGAGATGAAAAAATTGCACCTGCTGCAGACGCGATAACAAGCATTATTATAAAAATATAAAATTTTTTTTATCAATAGATGCTTTATATTATTGCATGTGCAGGGTAGAAGAATCCAGGCGATAAAACTATTCTAGAGATTCTAGATTTCCATTTTTCAGTGGTGTTAGGTAGTTTAAAAAGGGGTAACAATTTTTTGTGCTTCTAATATTTTTGCAAAAATGCCCAAAACGAAGAGATTATTCAAAGATAAAGTGAAGTTGTAGCTGACGAATCAAAATAGTGACCTATATCACGTATTAAGGATGAGAGTTCTGCAAAAAGCGTGTAGCAAAACTAAAGTTAGATTTTTATAGATTTTTTAGATTTTATATTTTTAAACTTTAGATTTTTGAAAAAATTAAACTATTTTTATCAAGATTTAACGACCTAAAAGCCTTTCTTAGTGACCTAAAAAAATTTTAACCACCTTTTATTTGCCTAAACAGTCCATTTTTACAACCTATTTTAGGAACCTATTTTCGATTTTTAAGAACCTAAAAGTCCGGTCTCTACTAATATATAAAGTAAGATGTTTGTATGTATGTGCGTTACTTAAGATCTCGCGAACCACCCAACCAATTTTAATAATTTTTTCTTTCACATATAGACCGTACTTTTGGGAGTAACATAGGCTAGGTATGATTACGATATGTCAACTGGGGCCTTAGAAATTGGCAAAAATGTGAAAGAACTCCCAAAAACTAAAATTTAAAACTACGTTATGGTTATACAGAAATGTAGCATGAACTATAAATCAATTTTGAATGCGTTCCTTTATGGTTTCAAGTTACTTAAATTCTATAATTTATTGACATATTGACACATAAAAATTAATATTTCAAATTTTACTTTTAAAAAACTACTCTAACAAATTCGCCAAGAAATGTACTGCCTCACATTTGAAATAAAAGCGGGTGGTTGTTGGGGGTCACGGAGGAGGCGGTGTTGGTAATACGGGGGGGGGGCGGTGCTGTCGTTAGTGGTACACACGTGTCTTCCAAAAGAAATTAAAGCGGGTGGTTATAGGGTTCCCTGAGACGGCAGTACTGTCATTAACGGTGCGTGTGCTTGCCAATTGAAATTAAAGCGGATGGTTGAAGGGTGCCCTGAGGCGGCAGTTCTGGTGTACTCGGTAGCGGCGATGCTGACGTTAGTGGTGCACGTGCTTCACAATTGAAATTAAAGCGGGTGGTTGTATGGGTTTTTGGGGCGGCACTTCTGTTGTTCTTGGTGGCGATATAGTGCTGACGTTAGTGATGCACTTACCTCCCAATTGAAATTTAAGCAGGTGGTTGTGGGGTCCTTGGGGCGGCGTTCTGGTGATATCGGTGGCGGTGGTGCTGGCGTTAGTGGTGTGCACGTATTTCTCAAATGAAACAAAAGCGGGTGGTTGTAGGGTGCCCTGATTCTGGTGATTCCGGTGGCGGAAGTGCTGTCGTTGGTGGTGGATGTGCCTCCCAATTAAAATAAGCGGGTGGTTGTAGGGTGCCCTGAAGCGGGGATTTTGGTGAGCTTGGTGGCGGCAATGTTTACATTAGTGGTGCACATGCCTCCCAATTTAAATTAAAGCGGGGGGTTATAGAGGTCCCTAAGGCGGCGGTGCTACTTAAAATTAAAGCAGGTGGTAGTAGAGGGTTTCCTGAGGTAACGGTTCTGATAAAACCGTGGTGGAGGTGCCTTCATTGGTGGTGCACGATAAAAAGCACCTGCTTCCAACTTTTTCCTAATAGACATCATAGCGGCCTTTTTTTGCTTCTACATATTATTATCATACATTTGTATGCCCACAAATTTCACAATATCGATTTATTGTTACATTGTAGAGTATGTTGGGCTCATATATACCTAATTAAGATTTGATAGGTTTTGCCAAGGGTTTTGCAAACTAAGGAGCCGCTAAATTAAAAGGCGTGTGGCGTAGCCCACGGGTCCTGCTAGTACTGGATAAAACAAAAAATAAACCTCGTTCTGACATTTATTGTTTTAAAGGTTTGATTGAAACCATAAAATGTGTAATATCTCTGCACAACGATTTGAAAAAAGAAAATTATTCATTTTTATTAACATCGAGGCTAAATCAGGACCCACTGGAAAACTTGTTTTCCTCAATAAGGTACTCTTGTGGATCAAATTCCAATCCCACGTGCAGAGAATTTCGAATAGCGTTACAGCACTGCACTGCAACGTCCCTAGAGCAGCCAACGGAGGATAAAAACTGCATAGATGATGATGCGGAAAATTTAAATCTAAGTCCTCAATCGTCATTTTCATCAATTTCCGTCGAGCATGTCAGAATTCATAGCAGCAGTGAAGATGAAGAAATTCATGAACAAAAAAATATTAGTCAAGTTTCAAAAACAGTTCGCCATCCAATAACATTAGAAAATTGCACAATTTCATATTTTGTGGGCTACATACTTTATAAAGTTAATAAGAAATATAATTGCGATGATTGTGCAAATGCATTAATTAAACATGAATCTCTGGGAGATCTTCAGGAACTATTAATTTTAAGCCGCGATTATGGGATACAAAAAGATCAAGTTAACTATTTAAAAATGCCTCAAGAAGATCTAATTAATATTGGAATTATTGCTCTAGAATCTTTTGAAGAAACATTTGAAAGTCGTAAGCATCAGAACGGCATTAAAAAAATTTTGTTAAATAAAATTATGCAAAAAGTAGATAGGTAATCAATTCCCTTCGTGGATCGATTATAAAAATTGTAAACCACACAGGCTCTTTTTTTTAGAACATTTAGTAACGGTAAAATTATTTAAGGAATTAAAATGGGCCTTGCAAGAAATACGAACAAGTGTTGCTCGCGTAAAAAATATTAAAATAAATAATTTAAAATCATTGTAGTCAATATTGTAATATGTAGGTAATGTAATGTCAATGTGTAACCAAAACTAAAATTTTAAATAAAAATAAACGAAAATCAAAATTACTTATTTTTTGTATGCTACCTGCTGTTCTTCACAATATAACAATAAAACAACAATGCAAAGGATTATCGCAAGTCCAAAATCTTTTACCCTGAATGAAGTAAACAGATTGTAGCTAGAAAGCTGATAGGAAGACACAAACGAGTAGATAGACTATAGGAGTTCTAGCTATTTCCCCATGTTAAATCCCATAAGAAAATGCCAAGGTGGATTTGGGAATTTTTTGTTCCTTTCAAGGTCATCCGAGCAGCATCTTGTCGATCGCGTCTATTAACCCAAAGTCAAGGTATTTCGCAGCTACACGGGTTTTTTTTTTCTCGCGATCAATTAATTTAATTAGCGGTTATCTCGCGGTCAATTAATTCAATTCGCGCTTTTTTTTTAATTAGACCTTTTTTTGATTCACGATTTTTTAATTAGCGGTTTAATTAGCTCGAGGCTTCTAAATGTAACATAAATTTTTCAAAACTATTTTTAAACATTCAATGTATGTGATGTAGCATTGACGCGTGCGAAATTTAAATTTATACACTTGAAAAAAAAAAAACTGTCGGCTGGAGACATCGATCGCCCAACCTTCCGGTCGCAGTCCAACGTCGTTCCCACTGAGGCAGCGGAGCTCGGTGACAAAAACTACTAGAAATAAGGTATATATACAGAACTACAATAGGAGAGAGATGAAAGAAATTTAAACTTTTTTGTTTTCAATATCCATCTTTATACAAAACGTCTATAAAAAATAATATCACATTTTATCGATGAATATGCTTATGGTAATACGCTTAATTGAATCATGGGAACTATAAACTTTAAATTAAACGTTAAAATTTCGAAACAAAACTTTTGATTTAAAATATGTACCTATAAGGTAATTAATAGTTTCATCAGATCATAATTAACAGATTTCATACCTCCCCTTTCACCCCCAACGGTATAATGTCATATATCTATTTAAAAAAAGAAAAAACAAAATGATATAATTATATTTTTCTTCAAACGTCAGAAAAAGTCGCCTTTGTGTCACTCAATAGGTAACGGTGAAGTTTAACTTTCCCGCCGAGGCAGGAAAAATTGTCAGAAAAATAATTTTTGTCTGTCTAGGAGGGAAAAGTAAAATCTTAACCGCACATTATTTTTATTTTTAACGTAAAAAATGTTTTTTAAGCATTTGTAATGTAAACAATTTAATGTTTTTTAAATTTTCCTTTATAATTAGTTCGTTGCTTTTAATAATTAGCTTTTTTTACAAATTTAAGTTAATTTTAAAAAATATTTGACAATTGAACTACAAGTAATAGACAAGAGATGGTGCTCTTTCAAAAATCAAAATTTTCAGTTTTACGCTTTACGTTTGCAGAAAAAATTTAATGTTTTATACGGAGTCAAAGTAGTTTTGTGTGACTCGCCTGTATTGCCTGACTCGCTCGCTACGCTCGCTCTTCAGCCAAACACAGTCTTGTCACACAAAACGTCACTTTGTCTCCTTATAAAACAAATAACTATTTTTAAAACATATTACATTTTTTTTCTTAATAATAATCCTACAGCTTGTATAATATGCTAACAATTTACACATTTTAAAGTTTACATTATTGATGCTTAAATATTTAATTATAGCTAAAATTTTACGCTGCAGTTAATTATACATAGATGATTATAATATAAAACACTGGTATATATGGTTTTCTGTGAAAGAATCAATATATAACACCGGACTCTTTTAATTCGCTAATGATTGAAGCGATCTCCTTAGTATGAGACGTGTTCCCAGCATAACTCATCGCCATTAATAGCTTCAATCGTTCGACTAGTTCATTAACGTTACCCGAATAAACGTACTCGATAGGCTTAGAATTATACTGTAGCGGCACTGGGCCAACACCTCCACTCTTGCTGTAAGATTTTTCGTGTTGTCGTAGTCGTCTCAAAGATCGAACTGGAGTGTAATGAACGGTTGGCGTCGTAGG
This sequence comes from Malthinus seriepunctatus, assembly GCA_963924605.1. Classification (NCBI taxonomy): domain Eukaryota; kingdom Metazoa; phylum Arthropoda; class Insecta; order Coleoptera; family Cantharidae; genus Malthinus; species Malthinus seriepunctatus. Next base: position 29,246,659 of record OZ004603.1, on the reverse strand, counting down.
CGCACCCTTGCTGTAAGATTTTTCGTGTTGTCTCAAAGATCGAACTGGAGTGTGATGAACGGTTGGCGTCGTAGGCGCACCCTTGCTACGAGATTTTTCGTGTTGTCTTAAAGATCGAACTGGAGTGTGATGAACGGTTGGCGTCGTAGGCGCACCCTTGCTACCAGATTTTTCATGTTGTCGTAGTCGTCTCAAAGATCGAACTGGCGTCGTAGGCGTTCGCCCAGCAACGATCAATGGTTTTATTATTCTCAGATACTTGAGCATACGGGTACCTCGTAATTGATTTGTTGATAGGTAGTCTCGTCTGTGTACGTTTGTCAATCTCAAAATATCGCGATACATTTGTAAATCTTCATCTATGTATTGCCTTGGATCTCTTTTAAATACCAGCTCGTATAATCCTCTTGTACCCTTAAAGACGACATTCGCAATGCTAAAGTCGACATCTTCTTTTTTAAATTTAATCGTTTTATTGCCCAATTTATACTTTTTTTTCCCAATAGGATCATAGGTCGCACCGTATGTAACATCGAATTCTTTTCGTATTGGCGAATCACTTATAAATCCACGTATGTATTCCCGAGTAAGCGGAGTAAGCAAATGATTGATCGCTCATAGGAGTAGTAGTGGAAGCAATATCTGATTCTTCGTCACCATCATTGTCAGACGATGTCGATCGATGTTTGATTGTGGCTGGTGTAGAAGTAATATCATGTTCACCACCCTCAACCCTCCAGTCCTTCATATCCACGTAGCCTTCGGCGTCATCACCATCATCATCATCGTCAAAAGAGGGTAACGGTGTAGTTTTCTTTAAGATTGGAGACTATGGCTGGATAGCTGAGTTAACAAAGGACGGTTGTTGTTGCTGTTTTTTAGGAGACGTAGACGTTGACATCACAGATTGACTGATAGTAGTTAGAGGCTCAACTATAGGCTGGAATAATTTATTTAATGTAACATCGTCTTCAAATTTGCTCAACTTAAGAGCTAAAATTTTTTTTCTAATGCTTTGAGAGAATTCGTGCAGGCGCTGTTGAACAATGTGGTTGTCTGCTGCCGACGACGACTCCATCTTTATTACTGACGAATATACACCCATAATTAGACTTTTATATATTTGTCGAATTCGCTACGATAACGTCCGACCCTGTACGATCTGTCACGACCTGTCCCCCAACCTGTACGACCTGTACGACCTGTATGACCTGTACGACCTGTATGACCTGTACGACCTGTACGACCTGTACGATCTGTACGCCCTGTACGACCTGTACGACCTGTACGACCTGTACGACCTGTACGACCTGTACGACCTGTACGACCTGTACGACCTGTACGACCTGTACGACTTGTACGACCTGTACGACCTGTCCGACCTGTACGATCTGTCCGACCTGTACGACCTATACGACCTGTCCGACCTGTACGACCTGTACGACTTGTCCGACCTGTAAATGGGAACAAAAACGACCAGAACGAACTCTGGCGATTTTCTTATGGGATTTAACATGGGGAATGGTCCCCGTACCTTTTCGCTTATACATTGTCAGTTTTCGTTTACTAGCTGTCTCTGTCTGTCTGTCACCTTACAAGATGGTGAATATTCACATCTACCAACAAGAGGGCTCTCTCTTCTACAAAAAACTTTTCATATCAGCTTGAAATGAGGGAGCGAGCGAGAAGAGGTCCCCTAGTGACGTTACTGATGTCTCTTTTTTTATGTTGGTATACAACATACAGGTGGTGGTGGTCCTGTCTTGAGAGGAAAATTTTAAAAAATGTTTCTAATAATGTGTATAAGTATGTAAATTATTGGGGTTGATGTTAGTTTGTTCCCGATATCCATTTTACAAGCGAAAAATAGCTCTTATTATAGAGGGTATCAAGATAAACTTATTTTGTACTTTTCAGCGTATATATTGTAATAAGAATTAATGTAAGTATGACTTTATGATTGAATACGCTGTCGTATATATTATTTACCTATCACCTTTTGGAAAATATAGACGGCATTCTCTGTAATTTGATTGTCGTCATCGCTTTTAACAAACTAAAGATGGATGCGCCGAAATCACCAATACTAACTAACAAAAGTCACAAAACTTTGATAGGGACATACCTGAATGAATGTTGCGTAATAATAATAAAATTGTCTACTTTTTTTTCTATCCTTATAAATTTAAGCATTCTGTCCATGTGGTTCTATGATTGAGACATTAGTCAATTGTCATATATTATTGTAGCTGCTGGTTAGACGACTTACAAGAGCACTATTATAGAAGATTAAACTTGTATACGGTATATAATTATTGTCTATTCAGTTATAAGATAACAAAATTTACATGAATTTACGCTTTTAAAGTCTTCACTCATTCATATGCACCTTGCACTAGTAAGTGTAGTAGTCAGGTAGTCAGCTATTGTGTTCTTTTGTTGATTGACTCAAAGTCTGGACGGAGTAGTTTCTTTATTGTTAAACTTACCGCTTGATAGTGCATTTAAATATACGCTAAAGGGAACATTGATGACGACGAGGCATTCTCTCATGTAATTTGATTATCGCTTTTTAGCAAAATACATCAGATGGATGAAATCGCCACTAACAAGAGTCTCAATTTTTTTGTAACGATTGTTATTGCAAAGTAATTCTTCTAAACACGTTTACGCCGTGACTACCCCCCTGAAGTGCTGAATAACTATTACGAATCCGAAGAATGCCCTGAAAACACCATCCTCTCTCTCAGCTTAAACGATAATGGATATTAACGTCTAACAAGGCTCTATGCTTTCAAGTTCTGTTATGTCACTACGATTGAAAAACTTCTAGATGGCGCTATCTGTAAATCTCTAAAGTCAATTTAAATTTTTTTAAAATGTGTAAGTATTGAAAATGGAAGCCTACTTCGTTCGGGGGGTACTCAGGTAAAAAACAACTGTATTCAATCGCTCAAAGTAATGTGGTAAAATTCACGTTAGGCTACCCTTGACACACATCTCGTTTACAAAAAAATGTTGACATATTAATTTGATGTCCTGATTGATATTTTTTTTATTAAGTTAGCGTAGTATACAAAACTCTGTTGAGACGATGTTGGTGGTGGTTGTCGAGATTCCTCTCAGCTATTTACATTATTCCGATGTATAAAGATTACCTGCGAAATCCGTTGATGTTTACCATCATTATCGTCGTCAATTACACTTTGAATCTACTCTACTTTTGATATATGATTAGTTAATCAAGAATCTTTTTTTTCTTCCAGTATTCTAAGCTTGCACACCTGCGATGTGACTACCCTTGAAAGTGAATACCTGGATGTTGTAGAGACACTATGTCTCGCTTTTTTAATTCACGCATTTTTTAAAAATAGTCTTTAGTAGGCTTTTAGAACACTTTCCAAATCAGCATATATGATGAATGGGGCTTTCTCCTTATTTTTAAAGTTTTTAAATTTTAGCATGTTTTCACCTTCTACAGGCATTTTTACGGCACATTCGTTAATACGTTGACAGTCTTCGATATGGCTATTAAGTTTTTCTTGCGAAACAAAATAATGCAAACACCGATCGCAGAAATACTTTTGTCCGTGCGCATTACTTAATCGCTTCGAGAGGAGTCTCGATAAACTTTTGATCCACACATAATGGTATCGAATTGGTGTTGTATGTTTTTCCTTCTTCTTTCTCGTCCAAGTAATGGTCTTGGATAAGAAGCAGGTTTACGTGGCGTTCTAATTTATTTTTGGATAGGAATGATGGTAACGTTACATAATCGTGTTTTTTTTCTTTTGAAGAATGTAAATATTAATGGATATGTTATTTTGTTTCTCGAATGTAGGTATCTGTCTTATGGTCATTGGGAACTGTATACCCTTCAGTTTTAGAATTTTCGAGTAGTGTGGGTAGGAGGATGTTCTTTCGGGATCTCGTATTGCAGGATGTAAAGCTGTCGTCACAGCCCATGCAAAGCATTTATTGTCATTGTTCTTTACGTTAACACATGCTTTCTTGTGTTTGATTTGAGGTGGTAGATCTATGTATGATGAGCCTAGTTGCGGAGTAAACTTGTTGATATTTAACCCCTAAATTAACAATTTTCTTCAGGGTCCAGCCACTATCACGCTCGTGAAATTCTTCCACATCTATTAATATAGGTCTTGTGATGTTCACATCAAAACCACTCATCAAGATCGGTGTTTCTATAGATTGGAGCATTAGAGGTAGTAAAATATTTCATCTCGTTAAGAATCTGATCGCCTTTCCTAACTTCAAAATTCGCCCGCGAAAGCAGCGTTAACTTTTACAGCCTCATCTTCTTTAAGTGCGTTTTTTTGAATTCTACGCTTAAATAGGGTCTTACAATCAATTAAAAATTCACGCGGTTCCTTATGTTTGAGATTGCTTATAATTCCTGTTCGGATTCTGCTATTGAAAGCTGATGTGGGAATCTTCCCAGTGCACTCGATGTTTAGCAGTCTCTTTTTGGTCCTACTCCAGCCCCCACGTTTCAACTGCGCTTTCAGCTGAGTACGCAAACTTTTGATATTACCCAATGAAGATAATAACTGTTGTTTTTTCGCCTACAGTTTTTAGCAGTTTTAAGCGCCCTTTTTTTAATTCTACGTATTCCAATAGCACATTCGCGAAGTCCATCCTTTGCAGCTTGTTCATTATGGTTGAACGTCAAAAGCCCTAGAAGTGTTGATATATGCTTCACTAGGTCGATAAAAAAACGATTCATCTCTTCGTCTACAGAATATGTAACCGATAGCAAACGCTTATTAAGGATTGTCTGTATATGAGGGTTAAGTTTTTAAAATCTTCAACAAAAGAAAACACACTGACAATAGGAAAGAAATTGATGTTATCTGACCACACCTGTGGCGTGAAACAAGAAACAGGGGTGCACCCTGGATGAAGACTTTAAATTGCAAATTCAGGTAAAATTTTGTTAACGTTGATGTGTTAATGTTTGACTTGACTTAATATTTACTAGAAAAAAAAAACAATACGATCCTGCTTCAAGAACTAATTTTTACACCTTTGATAATTTGTTTTCTTTTGTTGAAGATTTAAAATAGATAAAAAATTTTTCTGTGGTACTTGCCTAATTATGTGTGTTAATTGATGAGTCTCGAAATACACTAATTGAAGTTGATGTCACTACTAATCAGCAGTTTTGTTGTGGAATGAATGGATTGTAATGCGTGCACCCCTCTTCTAGACATTCGCCTCCGGCCAAAATACGGGGTAGCAATTCCTTTCAACCCAGGTGTTTGAATGGTCGATGCCAAATAGCTTGACATGTTAAGACTTGCTTGTGTTTATTTTTTTTTTTTAAATTTATATGGTAATAAAAAGCGCTAATTAAACCGCTAATTAAAAAATCGTGAATCAAAAAAAAAGCGCGAATTAAAAAAAACCCGTGTAGCTGCGAAATACCTTGACTTTGGGTTAATAGACGCGATCGACAAGATGCTGCTCGGATGACCTTGAAAGGAACAAAAATTACCCAAATCAACCTTGGCGTTTTCTTATGGGATTTAACATGGGGAAATAGCTAGAACTCCTATAGTCTATCTACTCAAACGTTTTGCATGTTTTTATCCCTCTCTTTGTTGCTCTCACATAGGTATTTAAATAATATTTTGACTACCCCTTATAGGGTATGCAATTGCAACTCTCAATTTTAAACACAGCTTGACGAGTCTGATATTTATTTCGTCTATGATGGTCATACTAAGCGTAAGTTAGATAAGTTAAGAAAATTACGAAAAGATTTTAATAATTTGGTAGATTTGTTTAATAAAGATGAGTCTCAAGAAGCAAGTGAATCAAAGAAATCTCTAGAATATGCGAACAAAATAAAGTCACTTTTTTCTGAGATTCACATTATTTTAGATACTATGTTAGAGGAAAATCAAATTGTATTTATTGTTAGTGAAAGTAGTCAATTAAAGATGTCTGAAAAATTTGAGTTAAAAACCGCAGCAGGTTTATTGCCGGTTATGAATGGTGAGGAAAACACCACATTGCAACTTATTGATGCTATCGAATTATATGACGCATTATTAGATGATGCAGGTAAAAAATTATTAATAACGTACGTGTTAAAAGTTAGGATTTCACCAAGTGCTAAACTTAGGTTAAAAAATACATATAATAGTTGTCAAGATTTAATTGCGGATCTAAAATCTCATTTTTTGACCAAAAAATCCGCAGCTGTTTTATCAAATAAATTAAATAATTGTAAGCAAAATGGCAAATCTGTTGAGGAGTTTGGTAAATCAATCGAAAAGTTATTGGTCGATTTAACGATTACCCAATCCGACGGTAATCAAGATGCTCTAAACATTTTACGAGAGGTTAACGAAAAAATTGCTATTAATACTTTTGCTAACGGGCTACAAAATAGCGAGTTACGTACAATCATAAAAGCGCGTAATTATGATAAATTAAGCGAGGCCATACGTGGAGCCAAAGATGAAGAATTACCGAGAAAAGACAATAATTTTCAGGCGTTCCATATGCGTGGACAAAATAGAAAAAACTTTTTTAGAGGTCGCGGTACATGTCAAAATAGGCGTGGAAATGGTTCAAATACTACGTACACAAATACAAATCATTTCAATTCAAATATAAGGCAATTTTCAAGTAATAGGCAATTTTCAAATAATAATAATAATTATAATCCAGGTCGGTACAATAGAGAAAATTTTGGTAGATATCAAAGAGGTCACAGTTCTAATAATAATTATCATAGGAGAGGTAATAATCAAAAAACTTTATACAGGGTGATTCATGAGGAAGTGCAAATATTTTGGGAGGTTGTAGTATGGATTACTCTGAGTCAAAAATGTCATATGAACACGTGTCCGATTGTTAATAGATACAGAGATACGGCCATTTTAAGGAGTATTAAAGTATAAAACAAATGACTTTTTGTTGATTTTTAATACTAGGTAACCATTAAAATAAACAAATTTACAGTAATAGTTCAAAAATCCCACAGCCAACCTCAATGTACTTTGTAATAGTACTGTTACTTTGCTAATATCATCTTGGCGGTCCTTTATGAGCGCCGCACAATTCACAATTCGAGTGAGCAATAATTCGTCTCTGATGTATACCTTTTCTTGAACCGTCTTGTAAATTTATTTAATTTTAATTGTTAGTATTGAAAATCAACAATAAGTTATTTGTTTTATACTTTAATACATCTTAAAATGACCGTATCTCTGTATCTATTGACAATAGGACACATGTTCATATGACATTTTTTACTCAGAATAATCCATACTACAACCTCCCAAAATATTTGCACTTCCCCATGAATCACCCTGTATATGAGCAATGCTGAAGAACACCAGATTAATGAAATTGAACGTCCTAACGCTTTAGCAGGAGAATTTTTTCGAGGCCCAACAGAGCATTAATGGTAGTGAGAATCCAGAGTAGTAATACAATGGGGATTCTAGAGCGGAAGTGACGTCACAGCCGACTAAAAATGGCGGGAAATTCAAATATGGAGGCAAGTGGTCGTGTAATTTAAAATTAAAGATGGCCGCCGGATGTGACGTCACAAAAATGGTGGGAAATTCAAATATGGAGGCAAGTGGGCGTGTAATTTAAAAATTAAAGATGGCCGCCTAATGTGACGTCACAAAAATGGTGGAAAATTCAAATATGGAGGCAAGTGGGCGTGTAAATTTAAAAAGCAAGATGGCGTTGAAAAAGGGGTGTGAAGTAGGTGTACGATTTTAAAAAAGGGGTGGGAAGTGGGAGTACCAATTTAAAAATTTAAAATGGCCCTCAAAGTTACTGGTGGTAAGTTGGAAAGTGGGATGTGGGATGTGGGATGTGGGATGTGGGATGTGGGATGTGGGATGTGAGATGTGGGATAGTGGGATGTCAAAATGGCCGTAAATGAGGCGTAACAATCTGCCTTGGGGGGCCCTGGGGGCCTGAGGCTTTAAACTCTCAAAGGAGGCTTAGGTCCTTGTCTTCGATCTAAGAAGTGTTCCTTGGGGCCCTGCATTTGACGAAAAACTTTTAAATGGGGGAGGATCCAACATCTGAAGGGGGCCTGAGGCTTTACACTTTCAAATAGGGCTCCTGGAGGAGACTTTGCAATCCTATTGGCTATATTCGTTTCTTGCATCTTATTGAAAAAGGGGGCGCTTTGGGGCCCTGCATCCAAAAGGGACCTGAGGCTTTAAACTTTCAAAGGAGGTTTCGGTTCTTGCCTTAGACTGAATAAGGGGTTCTTGGGGTCCTGTATTCAACAAAGAACTTCTGAATTGAAGGATCCAACATCTGAAGGGGGCCTATAACTTTAAACTTTCAAATAGGGCTCCTAGAGGAGGCTTTAAACTTTTCGTATGAGGGGCTGCGTTTTCTAACATGCACATAGAGAAAATGGAACACTATGTCCGATTGTTAAATTCGAGTAGGAGATCGTGATATTCTTCTTACATTAAATGCTCTTTTTTATAAAAGTTATTACCTACTCATCATAAACAACTAAGTTAAAATTGACCTTGGTGCTAATTATAATTTCAATTTGCAAGCTTTGCGTACATTACAAATAGCGACTTTAAATTCTTGAATAAATTAAAAGAAACACAAACTAAGCAAAATTTGTAATGACACATTCTTCTATCTCGCAATAGTTGAATTAAAAAAAACAACTAAAGCAAATTTAACCATGGCACATTGAATTTTCGGGGATTTCCAGATGTAATAGCGTTTGACTTTATATCATTTAAATCAAAATTCTTCGCATATTTGCTTAACCCTTTTTTGATGTGAAAAAAATTAAATTATTTTTTTTTAAAACTGTTATTAAAGGAATTGAATTTAAAATAAAGAATTATTAAATTTAAAATATCATAAACGATTTTTTTGAAAATTTTTGAACTCTCTAAAACTAAATTCATGTTAAAAATTAGGTATTTAAAAAATTTCATTCAGGAAACAAACCTTTTTAAAATTCAAAAATTAATTAAAGTTTAAAAATTAATAATAATTAATTAAAGTTTATTTGATTTGGAAAATGTATAAATTATAAAAACAAACTCTTATCATAGTAGAATGACATTTCTGATAGGAAACAAACAATGCTGACCATACTTTTTTATTGTTTGTAGTTTCAAAACCTTTTCTTTGCAGGTCCGTAATAAAACAATATACTAATACTCCTAATCAAACAATATGCTATTCTATAAGTACGTTTTTTTAAATTAATAGTAATCACCGATCATATTGTAAGTTCTTGGCATACGAATTTTAGGATTCCAAGTTTTACATTGACTCACAAATCGGTCATATCTTAGAGTCCTCGTTCTATTGGATATTTTCGTACACGTACCGCCAATAAAACGTTATGGAATCACAGGGATGTTTTCAGTAAGTAAACAAAAATATTTAAAAAAAAAGTAAAGCTTTTATTGTTACATTATACTCGTACAAATATTTTTTAACATTTTTTAAAATGATATTACATTATTACTCGTATTATACTTTAAGTACTTTGAACTATAACAATTTTATCAGATGCACCATCAGTAGTTCTTCCATATTTATCTATAGGCATTATGCTAGTATTTTAGCTTTCTTCAATAATTTTAGGCTTCTCGTTGATCCATATACTGCTCAAGATCTCTGCTGGGCCCTTTAATTTACTATGCTTGTGTTACTACATTTGATAGCGGGTTGTATGTAAAGATTTTATCGTGGAGAATTAAACAGTAAGCTGTTGTGTTTGCTTTTATATTTTCTCCAGTTTCAAATTCTAATCGTACTTCGATTGGTCCTTTTTGTAAGACTTCTTTTTGTCTACTACAGTCAACAACAATAATAGGTGCAAGTTGTTTAAAGTCTCTAGGACTTAACGTAGGTTCATTAACCTTGTTGTAATATGAGGTTTGGAAATTAGCAAACATGTGATACAGAGTGGAATAACGATTATTTCCGTAACTGATGTTTAATCCGTCGTACGGATATCTTTCAGAGTTTAAGAAAATTTGTAAATTTTTCAAATCGCAATTATCGAAAACAGCCATGTTGGCCTCATGTTTTTGTTTTTTGTCAGTAGAAAATGCTATAATAACAAATCTAGGAGTTTCGACTCTAGTTGTTGTCTTAATGGCCCAAGAATGTCGGTTTGTCTCAGATAATTTAGCATATTCGTGTAATTCCCAAGATCTAAAAGCTATGGGAATATTCATGTTTTTCTCCACGATTTCAGTTAAACGTAACTGTTCATGTAACGAAACCGTTATATGAGGTATTTTCCAAGATAATTTACTGATGACAACTTCATAATTTTCGGCTGGTGAATTGTTGATAAGAGCATCTACATCATTATTACTTCTTATTAAAACTAATTCTTGTTTAGCGTTCAACATTATGTGTTGATAGTCTTCTGCAAAACCTAACCACATTTTCAAAGGAACACAAGCATTGAAATTACCATAGTTATCCACTGAAAATTCATTATCAAGACTCCATCCTGCATTTTTTAATAGAAGATCATCGTTGCGGTTGAACGACGGGTAGCCTTTCAACGTGGAAGTAATACCTACATTTCTACTGGAATCGATTACTATCCCATTCAATTCGTATCTGAGCTCGCTGAATAGAAATGCTAAGCCATTATTAATAAATTTAATTGATGAACTGTAGGCACCATCGCTATTTCTAATTTTTCCTTCCAAGTAAATATAACTTCGGCTAGGTAAAGTGTAAGTGTCTGATTGTTGAATTGGAATGCGGATTTCGTCATTACTATTGAAACTACTATTTGCATAAGGTTGATGTGTATGATATTCCGCATTAGTTATAGAATTATCTTCTTCGATTTCGGAGGTGACGTCTAAAATATTCATTTTAAAACTTTGAATCCTAAAGCTTTCAAAAACTCTCTGTTTTGTGGTGTTATCAACTTGAATGACGATGTGGAACTAATGCTATCTTGCGGAGAGTAATTACTTTTATCAAATTTGTTAGTACAACTACACTTGAATGATGACGATGAGGACCTAATTCTATCTTGAGGAGAGCAATTACTCTTATAAGATTTGTTAGAATAATTACTGGTGTTATACCTAATGGGCATAATTTAAACGTTTTAAATGAAGTCGCACAGTGATAGTTTCCCCTCGAAAATTGATTAATTTACCGTCTTGATTAACTATTTTGATAGAAATGGACGACACCGTTCTTGCGTTGATCGGTAAGTAAATGACGTTAGACGGTGATTCAACGATTTTATATCCGGGAGGTACTTCGGGAAAAAATTGATGAATAATGTGACTTAATCTACTATTTCTGTAAGATCCCATGGTGAGATTACATTCTACACATATAGAATTCACACTTAATATTTTTACAGGTAAATCAGATTCTTGCCATGTATGAGGAGTAAGGGATTTCTTACTGAAGCCTAAAAGAGATCCGATGCTATTGTTTTTTTCAAAATGTATCGGTACTGAACATTTTATCATGACTTTTAAGGTATTGTTGTTGGCCTCCATGGTGAAAGTAATATTTAATTTTCTTTCTTCTAAAACCTTCTGTATATATTTAGCAATGTCGCTAATTTCATACGCTCCGTAAGGAATCTTAATAAAGTGAACACCATCATAATGAAATATAGAATTATTTTCGTCTATGTTAAATATACTGTTGTATGTTTCCAAATTTGTTAAGCCTAAACAATATTCTCCATCATTAAGTACTATAGGAGGACTCACTTCTGACGATAAATCGGATTTATCTCCGGTTAATGTAAACGTGTAAGACATGCTTTTCTGATTGCAAGACTCTGAATGAGAGCAAATGTCCTCGTTTAAGAATTTTAAACTTGACTAACCAATTTTTGTTAATTATTGTATTCTAACTTCATAGCTAAGCATATTATACTGTACAACTAACTAAAAACTGAAATGTAACTAACTAAAGTTTCATAAAACGCTAGTAGTAGGTATAGGTAAATAAGTTGGTATTTGCTCTAGACTCCTAGTACATTAAATACCGTTCAAATACCGTTATCGCTATTTAAGATACTGTTGAAATACCGCTGAAATACTGTTATCTGTATTTCAAATAGCGCTAAATACCGTTATCGGTATCTCTAATACCGCTAAATACCGTTATCGGTATCTCAAATACCGTTATCGGTATCTCAAATACCGTTATCGGTATCTCAAATACCGTTATCGGTATCTCAAATACCGTTCTCATACCGCTAAATACCGCTCTCATACCGCTAAATACCGTTATCGGTATCTCAAATACCGTTCTCATACCGCTCTCATACCGCTAAATACCGTTATCGGTATCTCAAATACCGTTCTCATACCGCTAAATACCGTTCTCATACCGCTAAATACCGTTATCGGTATCTCAAATACCGTTCTCATACCGCTAAATACCGTTATCGGTATTTCAAATACCGTTCTCATACCGCTAAATACCGTTATCATCAAATATCTCTAGATTTGAATAAACAAAAAAAAAATATTGGTTCCCGTATTTAAGCAAGATATTGGAGAGAATCTTACTTTTATAAGAACATGGAGCTTTATTAGGAAAAGATTCCAAGCAAAGTGCAATCATCGGAAATTCTGGCTGAGGTAAAATAAATTCAGGTTGAGGTAAACTAATGTGATGATGAATTTACTTCTACATACTAAATCTTTATACTAACCTAAATATCAATATTTAAAACAAATTTTAACTGATGAGAGTATTAAACGCACAACCTACTCTTTTTTTTCTTTCTTTTTTTTTTTGAATTATTGTATTCTAACCTCATAACCTGCATCTATTATACAACTAACTTAAATTTCATAAAACGCTACTATAAATAATCTTGTATTCACTATATCCTCCTAGTACATTAGAAGCTTTGTATCTGAAATACAGCTCAAATACCATACCGGTATTTCAAATACCGTGTAAAACGTTATAAAACCTCGTAAATAAAAATTTACGTTTGTTGTTAGTGTTCCACTGTAGAGAAAGGATGAACGATATGGATAAACAGTTAGCCGCTCGACTTGTACAACTTAGGGATGCGGTTAAACAAAAGTATAAAAGTTTAAAGTCTGATAAAGTACAATCTCGAACTACTAGAGAGACCATGTATAAACCTATAACACAACCTCTCAAGGACTTGGTATCTAAAATTGAAAAGACCGAAAAGACTAATCCCCTATTCTTTTACACCCCAAAAGCTAAACAAACGATCAAAAGAAAGTTACAATTTGTGTCAGATGAAGAAGAAGAAGAAGAAGAAGAAGAAGACAAACCTAAATCACAATTTCCACGAGAAGAAGAACCTAACCCCCAATTACAATCATCAACATCAAGAGTATTGCCTCAACCATCAACATCAAAAGTGTCCCCTCACTTTTTACAAAATGAAGCAGTTTACGGTGATAATAGCGAAGAAGACGATGTAGAAGAAGTTGTAGAAGACGTTGGCAATAATCCTCAAGAGTCTATAGACCCGACTGTTTACAAAGAAACAATGCAAGAAATGCATCAACTCCTAAAACTAATGAAAGGTTTAATATTTTTCAGGTAGTTTTATAATGAAAAGATTTGTTATACATAATTATTCTTTATTAAATTCATAGTAAATACATAAATAGCATTTCATGTAGGTGGTGGGGGTGGTAAATGTCCTAATAACCAATTATATAATAAATTACAATTTTCAAGTGCACACATGCAATCTTCGTCATTTTTAGTAGAATGATTTAAACATTTTGTAGGAACACATTTTTGTAAAGTAGGTACAAAATCACCCCACACCTCACACTCTTCTACATTAATTATTGCTACATTATGATTTGTACCTAAAATATAATTTAAAAATTGTTTTTTTACAACACCCTTAACGTATACAGTATTAATTTTATTTTCAATTATGTCTCTATGTAAAATTGGAGCAATGTTGGCGTACGGAATAAAGCCACTGTTGAATTTAATTTTATGATGAAATCTTTCCATGAAATTAATTTCTCTTCGTATAGATTTGTTGTTGCTGATGAGTTCTTCATAGACGCATGGTGGTTTTAGCAAATACGTATTTTTTACATTTCCATCGAAAATACATACTTCTTTTGCTATAAAATTTTCATTGCAAAAACCTTGCACATCTACTACTGCAAACTTCATCGTAGTTCAATAAATCAATTCAAACTAAGTTAAGTTATCTCAAATAATCGTATTTAATTATTACATTTTTAAGAGAGTTTGCGTACTATTTCACTGAGGGGTAGATGTTCGATTATTGCATCATGGATTATAATACAGTATGCCTTAGTATTGGAGGGAAAGCCTGATTGAGCTTCGATATCTACTTTAACATCGATAGTGCTCGATTTTAGAGCGTCGATTCTTTTAGAACAATCAATTACAAATAATGCATTGGTTTTAAAAGATACATAATCCAACAATGGTTGCTTCGGTAATGTGTAATCATTTTTAAAGCTTTGATAAAACTTTGTATAATTACAATGTGCTTCGACATAATTATTTTTTTCAAAATCAAGTCTCATACGTTCCGAAGGAAAATAGTCACCATTTAAAGTAACACGTATGTCAGATATTTTAATATTATCAAATTGTGTAGCATCTTTACTCATCGTTCCTCTTCTATTTTCTTGAAAACCAACAATAACATAACGAGGACTTTCCAGAGCCGTACACGTTTTAACCGCCCAAATTTCTTTAATAGCTCCTCTAGTTAGTTGAGGTAACTCGTGATATTCCCATTTCCTAAATGGAATTACTATAGGTGTATCTTTTTTAATAGCTGTTAATAAATTCATTTTCAAGATGTCGTTGGGTAACATAATATCGGCTCTCAACGAAATATTTTCAATTTCTATAGATGCTGCAACGACTTCTCCTTCCTTCAAAAGACAATCGTTATCTTGTCTCGCTCTTACAAGACGAAGTGTCTGTTTACCAAAATATACATAAGGGTAATCAGTAAAAATTCCAAATAAATGTTTTAAAGGTATGCGAAATACAAACGACTTGTCATCACTATTAATTATAGGGTTGTCTGGAAAATTCCATCCTGCAACATCTAAATGTTTAGAATCCAATACATTATAGCAGAGGTATCCTTTAATAGTACTTAAAATTCCAGGATCGCGTATACTTTCGACTTCTTGACCATTTAATTCGTAACTTATTGAATCGAAGAGAAAGGCTCCAGCATTATTTGCAAGAGATATCACTCCTGTACCTTGAGCTTCTATTTTTCCTTCAATAATTAGAGCTGCATCATGCATTAAAATCCACATATCTGATTGATTTATCGATATTTCAACGACATCGTTGTTGTTGAAAGATTTTACGTAAGGATGATACGTTCGAGATTCGACTCTTTGAATTGTTTCATCATATTGAGGTTTTTGAAAAACGTCGAATATTTGACTTAACGACATTGTATCCTAGTGACTCGAGAAACAAACGATTTTCTGTAGTTAAACCCCTACCACTTATCTTAGGTGAGCGTTTGGAATAGACTGAAGGTCAAAACTTTGTTTGTTGAGTTTTATAACAGCTGCTTCGTCGTTGAGGTTTTTTATTAAACACCAACCCCATTATTTATAGTCTTTTTAATTCTAAGCGAACGATAACTTTTTCTTCACGAAAATTAACAGGCTTAAAATCTTGATCTAATACGGTCAACGTTATATTCGATATTTCACGCTTGTTAATTAGTGGTAGATATATCAAATTACGAGGTACCTCGTCTATTGCGAAACCAGGATCTACACCAATTGCAAATTCGTAAATTGTATGCGACGGCTTGTAATTATAAAACGCTCCTGTAGTTATATTACAATTTATTTGAATTGTTCTAACCTTAATTATATCAACCGGCAGATTAGATTCGTGTACTTTTTTCGGTTCTAAAACTCGTTTTGAAAATCCTAAAATTTTGCCTATGGTATCGCTGTTTGTAAAATCGATCGTGTAATTCTCACTGTAAATTTCGCACTTTAACGTGTTGTGGTTGGGCTTCAAAGAAAAATATTTTTGGTGATCTTCCTTTTTTATAGATTTTGGAATTAGTGTTTGTCTTATATAATTTTCAATATCCAATATTTCATAAGATCCAGTCGGTAATGTAATTGTTTGTTGTTTCTGCTTAACACCTTTATCAGTATTATTATCGGTATAAATGAATTTATTTTCACCCTGTTGAATATTAGGTATACTATTATAAGAGTGAAATCCAATCAAGGCTAGCCCGTACGATGCTTCTGGATCGAGCAATATCGGGTTTATAAAATCGAGAGATAACACGAAATTATTACTTTTTAGAGTAAAAATATAAGACATAGTAGTTGTTCTGGTATAAAGTTTAATAACACACTAATAATTTTTATAATTTTTTATATGTTTTATACAAAAATTCTAAACACAAATGTCCACAATTAATTTCGTTATATTTTTGATAACTGTCGTTGTTGTAAAAAATTTTCACATTCTTTCCAAAATATCTTGCAAGTTCTTGAGGCGGTTTAAGACCACCAAAGCTATCAAAATATATTACTTTATTGTTTTTCTTTATATAAGCTACCCAGTGACTTCCAGAGCTTTTAGAGGTATCCAAGTTCAAAATCGAACTTTCCTGTTGACGTGGTTTCTTCGGTAAAGTATCACGCATAAAAATTCCTCTAAAATATGGTATTTTTAATTTTTTCACATATCCAACTAGCTCTTTATCCCAAAGGGCTCTCTTAGGTAGCTTTATTGGTAGTTTTTTTGATGCTGTTGTTTTTTTAAAAATAAACCATATCCTCCTTTCGTATTTTTCTTAAGATATAGTCCGGAACCTTTTTTACCAATTTCTTCCATTGCATTATTATGACGTTTATCCTCGTCTAATTTCTTTCGAGCATTTTTTGCATCGATGACAGTTTTTGCAACGGCACTTGCACCACCAGCTAAAGATCCCATTGCTCCTAGACCTGCCAAGATGGGTAATAATAGAGGTAAAAATCCACCTTGTTTAGATTCAAACGGAATTATTCTAGGAGTACGTATCTTTTTACGACCCCCCGCTTTTCTGACAGCTACACGAGCCGCTTTCAACGCCATCGTTGAAGCTTTTCTCAATGACTTTATATCATTTAAATCAAAATTCTTCGCATATTTCCTTAACCCTTTTTTAACATGCTTCATTATACCACGTTTAAATGGAATCCTCTCACTCTTGACCTTGCAACCCATTCCAAGTTTTCGTTTTGCTTTCATCCCTGTTGTGACAAACCAGGCAGCGGCTTTTTCTCCGAAATTTGCGTCCTTTGACTTTACCCTCTCCCACGCTCTTTGTTCTAATACGTAATCTGCTTTATGTCTATCTTCTAAGCTTGTATTTTTCGAATATGCAATATCGTGTTCTTTACAAGCAGCGTCCAATGGATTTTTACCAGGATCTCCTCTAGCTAAACGTTTTTCTAATTTTGTACTAGGACCACAATACTGATAAGTAGGAATATGTAATTCGAACGGTAATTTATTAATTAGCGTATTTAACACGCCTTCTCCTTGATAGTTGTAAGTCAACATGAGAACTGATTATATACGATAGGTAACTATCCTATTTATATGTAAAAAAAAAAATGTATTTATTGAAAGACATTTATTATAGTAAACAAAATACAAAAATTTTACTTCAAATACAAAAATTTTACTTCAAATACATAATGGAGTTTCTTATACTATTTCGAATACTTGTACTGGTTTATATTTGGAATTCTCATAAGTTGTCATCCCTCGATAAACCAACTTATATTTTTGTGACTCAAAGTTCTTCAAATTTTCTTTTATTACCGTAGTGCTTCTGCGTGGTAAAAAGACTGAACAATCCTCGAGGGTTGCAAGGGGTACATCTCCATATTTTCCTTCAATAATTTGTAGGTTTTCTATAAGATATAACTGATCTTGTACCAAGTCCTTAAGTTTACGTACTTCTTTAAATGTTGAAGATATTGATGAATTAATTTGAGTCAAATTCACTGTAATATAAATAATTTTCAACTAGTTAAATAATTTAATTAGAATATATTTGACTTACTTTTAAATTATTTTTATCGTTTTCGAAAAAACTGTTGTTAACACTTCAAACAAATTATTTTAATTGTAGTTAGAGAAATTTTTTTTTTGTATTTATACGCCCTATCCTAGCCCCTTCTCTGTGGATAATAATTTAATGTAAAAATAAAGTCAAGGTTTCGTTGACTAAGCATTTAAGAAATTTTGCTAACGAAATAAAAACTACAATATTATTTTTCCTAGAAATTAATTACTTCATAAATAAAATCAAGGTTTTGTTGAGTAAGCTTGTTACGTTATTGTTTTGTTGTGTTCGTTTGTAGTTAGTTCAGGCGCGTGACTGGCCTGTTTGTGTGTGTTTGGTTGCGTCTAGTTCAGCGAGAGGGCGCTGACGGTTCGTTAATTTTTTAAACGGTTATCAAAAGCGAATTTGTGAGAAGGGAGTTAATCAAATTTCCGGCGCTTTTGGTTTTGTCTTTTGGTGGTGTTCGACGTAGGAGGTACTGCAGATGTTATAGTGATACCTTTTTTTTTGGGATTAACTGCGTGCTCTCCTATTATACTAAACATTTAATTAGTTAATTTATTTTATTATTCTTCGTGTGTACATTAAACTCCTAAAAGGAGGATTAAAATACGTCGTGCCACCACGGACACATGTTCGTCTGTCTTCGTGTCCAATTATCTTAATCATCGTGTGTTTTATTCATTGCTTTCATCATTTGGTTGGTTCTTCAGCCCTCTCGGAGGTATGTGTGCTTATTATTTTTGGTCAGCGTTAATTCTAAAACATGTTTCGTTATTCATGTAGGGTTCTAGTGTTGGATCTAGTGTTGGATTCTACCGTTGGAATCTAGTGTTGGGTACTGAGACTGGGTACTAATACTACGGCTAGTTACTATTTGCTAGTTGCGATTTCTGGATCGATATAGTGCCACGAATGGAAATAAATTAGAAAATATTAAATTGAATTAAAATGAATTTATAAAAGTTAAATTAAACAAACAAGAAATAACTTACATTGTTATCAGAATGCAAGTCAGCATATAAGGGAAGTTGAACTCAAGTCAACTATAATGAGTTAGTCGTGGATAAGAGTTGAAAGGAGAGAGTAGTTAAGTAACCTTAGAGGAGAGTAGTTGATATGCAATTATGTTTTTTAGTTTTAAGTATTAGTTGTTAATAAACTTTATTATTATAAATTACGGTGAACTTTGAATGATCCAAACCCCCTCGGTACAAAGTCACAAAACCAAACGTGACATAATGGTGGAGGCGCCACGTCAAAAAGACCGTAATGCTCAATTTTAATTAGTGAAAATTGGTGAAAGTGCGACAATTAAATTTTAAGTTAATAGTGATTGAAAAAGCATCGAGTTTAAGTGAATTATTATTACAAAGGATTAGCTGAGTAAAGACGAAAAAGATGCAGTCAATCAAAATAATCAGGAAGCTGATCGTAGCAGAGATGTTTTTGGGAGTTTTAAATATGTAAGTATAAGCTAATGAAAAAATTTAGGTATTAGGAAAACTGAAAGCTGACCCAGGATGAAAGAAAAGACAAATTTTGGTAATTTTATATAGTTTAAGTGTTTGTATTAGGAATAGGAACCAAGGACCAAGCGTAGAAACGGAAGGCGTCCATGGAAAATTTTTTATTTTTTGCTGATAAGTGCTTTTTATTAATTAACAAAGAAACATAAAGGTGATGCAATAAGGTTAATGTTCAAGAATTACATGTAGATTTGCACGTACGCATAAAAGGGTTACATTACATGTCGCAATACAGGAAAGTAAAATGATGATAAAGCAACATAGGCAAAAAGCAATGTCCTGAAATGGATTAAAAAAAATGTTAAACATAAATGACAAACAAATTAAGGTTAAAAAGTTTTATAAGAATTTTAGGGAAGTTTGTGATAAATTTTCGAATATTTTGGAGAATATGATACTTAGTAGAATTTTCTGAGAAAAATTTTTTTTACTAAAGTATAGAAATGCTGATGTTAGGTTTATTGTTGTCACATAATACGTGAGCAATTAGAATTTAGGTGTATGTAGTTTTCTTTTTGGGGAATATTTTTGTAGTTTTTTGCAATATTGGGTAAGAGTTAGAAATAGTAAGTATTAAATTTTTATAATAAAATGGCTATCAAAACCATGATTGAGAATTTTGGAGCAGTGACACAGTGGAGTCCAAGTCAAAAATCAAGGAAGACAAGTTGCTGTCAGCAACGGTGGTCTGGAGTTCGCTCTGGACAGGGACAGTGCATGATGGGTCTTGCCCATCGAAGAATCAGACGTTTCAGATTAAGAGCATAGATCATTTTAAATAATTATAAATTTAAGGTTTAGTGATAGGATGATTTAGTTAACTTCATAATGTAGGCTTATTACGTAGTTAATGCAAAATAAAAGTTATTTGAAAATAGTCATAAGATAGATAAGAAAAAAAAAATTAGAGTAATAGTTTAACTGATTTGAATAGGGAATACGAAAATGAAAATTTGAAAAATAAAGGGAAAAGTTAAAAGCAACTAGAGACAGTAAAAATATAATTTTTTTAGTAGCAACCAAGGAGTAAAATGATAAATTTTATGTTTATCTAGAAAATAGTTTGTTGGGAAAATTTTAACATTCAAATAAAGAGAAAGGAAACGAAAAACAATTTAAAAAATAGGCAAACAACTACCTTACGACAAGAGTGGAAATTAACCAGAAGAAAAGAGAGCAAAGTAAAAAGAGAGGCAAAGGTTACAAAGGAAAGCCAAAGTGACATTAAAAGATAAGAGAAGACAAAAGAACCACAAAAAGACAAGAGAAAAAATAAAAAAAATATGGAATCGAATTCAAGCGACGTGCAAAAGGAGAAGAAAAATACGTGTACAAGAAAAAAGTAAATAGATAACGCGTATGAAGTATATTAAAAATAAATAATGATTGTACCAAAGATGATAAAAAAGGTCTTATATGAAATAAATTATGATTGTACCAAAAATGATAAAAGAATGCCTTATATGAGAAACATATGAGATGAATTATGATTGTACCAAAAAATGATAAAAGAATGCCTTATATGAGAAACATATGAGATGAATTATGATTGTACCAAAAATGATAAAAGAATGCCTTATATGAGAAACATATGAGATGAATTATTATTGTGCCAAAGATGATAAAAAATGCCTTACATGAGAAACATGTGAGATGAATATGATAAACGAAGTTAAATGAGTAAAATTGAGATGAAAATAATAGGTACAAAATGATAATAAAAGGTACAAAATGAAAATAATAGGCACAAAAAAGAAAATAATAGGTGCATAAAGAAGAATAATAGGTACAAAATGAAAATAATAGGTACAAAATGATAATAATAGGTACAGAATGAAAATTAAAGGTACAATATGAAAATAATAGGTACAAAATGAAAATAATAGGTACAAAATGAAAATAAGGAAAAAAATTGTGTTGCTTGAAATAATAAATAGAAGTAATTGTTGTTCTTGTCTGTAAAAGTGTTACTTTTGAAAGAAATTATTGTGCTAGGTCTTGGTCAATAAAAAAATTATATCTTGGGGTCTATTAGAATTTTGTATTGAAACCAGCAAGTCAAGTTAATATGAAAAATAAAAATGAAAGAGATGTAAATAGGAAGCTTAAATTGAAATGATAAAATTTTGTGTTGCTTAAAAAACAAATAAACAAAATAGGCATAGGGTTTTTTTTAAGGTATTAAAAATAAAGATTAAAGTAAATTGTGTTCGATGATGAGAATAATAATGGTCATGAAAAAATGATCAAATATTTGTGTGTTTAAAAGAATGTTTCAGATTTTTAATAGAAGTCATTATAGTCAAATCCAAACGTGGAATTAGCAGGGAAATCAACATAAAGTACTAGACGTTCAGATGAATAGACCACAACCCCTGGAAGACAAGGAAAAATAAGGAAGTGAAACATAAAATGGAAGTTCAAATCAAAATACCTAGGCATGGAAAAAAATGGAGGAACATAGAAATGGATCAATAAATCAGAGTTGAAGAAATAGATGAACCTACGAATACAGAAAATGATAAGGAAATCAATGTTGAAGAAATGGATGAACCTATAAATATGGAAAATGGTCAAAGAATCAAAACTGCGTTGAAAAAGGATTACAAGTAGTTTCAGTAAATAAAGAATTAATAGAAAACTTCGTTGAAAAAGATTACAAATAATTAAGGTGAGTAAAAAAGGTAGAATCGTATTAAATAAAAAGAGAAAGAATATGAAATATTAAAGAGAAAAATAGAAACGAGGGAGCTCCCGTCTCTAATAATGGGACGAGTCTTAATGCAAAATACGCCGTACCGCTAGCAAATTAAAAATCTTACCGCGTTTGCATTAAGAACTCAAAACATTATAAACAGTGAGATTGAAATAAAGAATAATTGAATAAGTTGAGAGTACAATAATACGAATATAATAATTAAAAGAATTAAAGAGATAAATTTGTTATAAATGAGACAAATAATGAAATAATACGAAAAGAAATAATTATAAAAGTAAAGAGAATTGTAATCAAAAGTAAAAGGTTAATGTAAAATAAATGTAAAGGTTCAATGAGGTTCAATAATAAAAGCTGTATTAAGAGAAAAAAAAATACAGGAAGATTTGAATGAAAAGAGTGTAAAAGATAACAGGTATTTTAGAAAAACTTAAGAGTAAACAAATCAGAGAGAAAATAGGGGAAATAACGTCAAAATGTATAAGTTTAAACTAAATTTTGTAATGTACGAGTAAATGAAAGTTTTTGTCAAAAAATGATCATCGAACACTAAAGAAAATAGAAAATGAAAAAACAATTTTGTAGATCATAAATCAATAATATTAGATATAAGTTTAGAAAATAAGTTTTGTAAAAGCAAATTATTAATGTAGTTTCTGATTTCATGTAACACCAACGTTTACGCCGAAATACCAAACGAGTCTGAGACAAGATTAAAACCGATGGAAACAGGGTCACACAAAACTAAGGAAAACTGGAGAGATCACCTAAAGCAAACCAAACACTAAGCACGAATAAATTATGCTCACTCAGTAAAGGATTGGATGAAAATAGTTATGGATGGAAAAGAGCCTTCCAAGGAAACTTTGAATAATGTCCACAAAAAAGTTAAATAATAAAAATGTAGGACAACATATGGAAAAATGGTTGAATGAAAAATAATGGAAAAAATAATAAAATAATGAAAAATTAATAATGGAAAAATGCTTGTCGACAACAAGTTAAAAGTAAACAAAATTACAAGAAGATACAGTGATAGAAGAAGCTCAAATAAAGTTAATGAAGATGCTTGATGACAAAGTAAAGAAAAATCAAGCATAAGGTGAAAAACGTTGACCTAGTCTGCGAGTAAATAAAAAATAGTACAAGTATAAAACAATCCAGTCCAGAAGTGAAGAACCTTGGCAGATCAACGAGTGCCAAGTGAAAAATAAATTAGTGAAAACTTAATACAGTGATAAACATGTTAAAAGAAAAGTGATTTCGAACATTAAAAGACTAAGTAAAAAATGTGTTTTAAAATAAACAAATTAAAAGAAATTGTGAACCCCTGTGAAAAAACTTACGTGTATTGAACTTATTTTGAAAATCTTGACTCATTCTTGTGTTTTTAATTTTTTAAGTTGAATTTATGTATTTTAAGAAACAATGTTGTAAAACCAATTGAATTTTTTTTTGTATTTAGATTTATAAGAATTTATTGTTTGAAATTTTTATTTTTTATTGGGTGAAATTTGAATTTTTAATTATTTAGTTTTAAAAGATTGAATCCTACGTATGCTGAACGCAAATTTTTTTTATTGACCGTATTCTTGAAGAGCGACTTGGGTCAGCCGCTTTTTAAGAAGGGGAGTTATGCCACGAATGGAAATAAATTAGAAAATATTAAATTGAATTAAAATGAATTTATAAAAGTTAAATTAAACAAACAAGAAATAACTTACATTGTTATCAGAATGCAAGTCAGCATATAAGGGAAGTTGAACTCAAGTCAACTATAATGAGTTAGTCGTGGATAAGAGTTGAAAGGAGACAGTAGTTAAGTAACCTTAGAGGAGAGTAGTTGATATGAAATTATGTTTTTTAGTTTTAAGTATTAGTTGTTAATAAACTTTATTATTATAAATTACGGTGAACTTTGAATGATCCAAACCCCCTCGGTACAAAGTCACAAAACCAAACGTGACAATAGCTCCTGAGTGCGAATGCGTACATCGTCATCGAAGGTCCATCATCGAGCTTTCCGTATATAGCGTTCCGTACATTGGGTTGAATAATTCACGGACGACTCGCAATCCACCTTCCGCCGCAGCGTACTAATACATGGGTCGTTTCAGCTACCGTAGCCAGTAACTTCGTAACTATAAATATCAATTATCATTACTTTCATTTGTCCTAACGACAAGCATTTCTTTTATTAATCGCCGAGTACTTCACGTACCTTGTACATCGATCATCCGTTCATTATCAACCATTCATTCTCATTTAATTTATGTCATCGATCATACATATTAATATTAAGTGGTTATTTTTAATTAACTATTATTCAGTATTAATTATTATAAAGTTACCTACATGGTAATGGTCCACTCGTGTTATCTAATCAACGATCAGCTGAGCGTAATCTAGAATCGAGATGAGAATTTCATTAACGTTAAATAATCGATTGTATCGAAATTAATTATTTAAACTTTATTATTGAAGTTATATTTTATCAACTACTTACTTTGTTTATATCCATATTATTGTCACGGGTTGGATATTATATAATTACTGTTCATATTTATCAACCATTCATTCATCATCCATTATCACCCATGTTTGGTTATGTTTGT
This sequence comes from Malthinus seriepunctatus, assembly GCA_963924605.1. NCBI lineage: Eukaryota > Metazoa > Arthropoda > Insecta > Coleoptera > Cantharidae > Malthinus > Malthinus seriepunctatus. The sequence goes on along the minus strand of OZ004603.1, from coordinate 29,221,675 downwards.
TAAGTCGTATTTTTATGTCAATTAATTATTGCATCTGCGCATGCGAGTGTCAGTAACTTTATGTTTTATGGTTAGTGTGCCGAGTAAAGCTCGCGACACACGCGTTAGTGAAACTGTTAAGGTCAGTCATACACGTTACTTTATTATTGATATTAAAATTAATTTCATTCCTAATACTAGTGTTTGCTTATTCGTTGTCCCTTTTATGGTTACTCCAGTTGAGCACAAGTGTTTCAAATATTTTATTAACTCGCAAGCCGAACGCTCAACTGGCGCCCAAATTTATCGACATCTCGTATTTTTCGGAGTTATTCCTTTAACCCGACCCAATCTACCGACTGACGGCTACACTTGTGGAGTTTCCGGCCAACGGGGCCGCGGATCGACATCTTCAGCATTTTGCTGGTATTAGCTACCGACCTCGCGTCGGCACTTTGTGCGGAAGCTATTCTTTCGTCACAAGCTAATTAATTATTCATAAACAAAATAGAAGGTTACATATTTATGTACTCGTAATTAAATTCGAAGGTTAAGTATTTTAATATAAGAAGAATGTGTCAAGGTTTTGTTTAAGAATTTTTCATTAAATTTCTAAAGAATGTGAATCATACTGTTCTAATTAAAGTTGCAATAAAATAGAAAATTACATTTATGCTAACTAATTAACGCGAAAAAATGTGAATAATAATTTAATGTAAAAATAAAGTCAAGGTTTCGTTGACTAAGCATTTAAGAAATTTTGCTAACGAAATAAAAACAACAATATTATTTTTCCTAGAAATTAATTACTTCATAAATAAAATCAAGGTTTTGTTGAGTAAGCTAATTAATTATTCTATTTTAATATAAGAAGAATGTGTCAAGGTTTTGTTTAAGAATTTTTCATTAAATTTCTAAAGAATGTGAATCATACTGTCCTCAGGCCCCCTTCAGATGTTGGATCCTCCCCCATTTAAAAGTTTTTCGTCGAATGCAGGGCCCCAAGGAACACCTCTTAGGTCAAAGACAAGGATCTAAGCCTCCTTTGAAAGTTTAAAGCCTCAGGCTCCCAGCCCCCCCCAAGGCAGATTGTTACGCCTAATTTACGGCCATTTTGACATCCCACTATCCCACATCTCACATCCCACATCCCACATCCCACTTCCCACATCCCACATCCCACATCCCACTTTCCAACTTACCACCAGTAACTTTGAGGGCCATTTTGAATTTTTAAATTGGTACTCCCACTTCCCACCCCTTTTTTAAAATCGTACACCTACTTCACACCCCTTTTTCAACGCCATCTTGCTTTTTAAATTTACACGCCCACTTGCCTCCATATTTGAATTTTCCACCATTTTTGTGACGTCACATTAGGCGGCCATCTTTAATTTTTAAATTACACGCCCACTTGCCTCCATATTTGAATTTCCCACCATTTTTGTGACGTCACATCTGGCGGCCATCTTTAATTTTAAATTACACGACCACTTGCCTCCATATTTGAATTTCCCGCCATTTTTAGTCGGCTGTGACGTCACTTCCGCTCTAGAATCCCCATTGTATTACTACTATCCAGTAATTTTAAGTTTAAATGGGTTAAATTTTGTGCGAATGAGATACGGAGAGAATGAATTAAAATTTTTGTTAGATACGGGTGCATCTGTTAGTGTTATTTTTAAAAATTATGTTGCAAATAAGCAAGAAATTGATTCAAGTAAGAAAGTAAGAATTAATGAAATTGCAGGTTCTACAATTTCGTATGGATCAGCAAATATTTTATTGAATGTAAATGGAACGGATGTGTGTAATGAATTTTTGGTAATAGATGAATTTAAAAATGGTATGCATGGTGTAATAGGATCAGACTATTTTCAAAAATATTCAGCAACTATAGACTTTGAAAAATTTAAATTTTATTTTTGGGTTAATAATGAAAAAGTTGTAGTAAATATGCACTCTGGATACGACTTTTATACAACAATTCCAGCAAGATGTGAAGTTATTAAGTATTTTTGGGTTGACTCTGTAGAGGATTGTGTCGTCTTACCAGACGAAGTATGTGAAGGCGTTTTTGTTGCAGGTTGTTTAGCATCTCCAAAAAGTAATATGATACCTGTTAAAATACTAAACGTTAGGGATGAAGAGATAAAAATTAAAAATTTCAAACCAAAAGTCGAAAGGCTACAAGATTTTCAATTATGCGAATTTAAGCAAAATAATAAGTTATCTGTTAGTCGTGTAGACAAATTATTTAAATTACTTAAACTAGATCACTTAAATAAGGACGAGAAATTTTCGTTGCAAAGAGTTTGTGCAAAATATGCAAACGTTTTTCAATTAGATGATGACCCTTTAAGTGTAACAAACAATTACAAACAAAGTATACATTTGCAAAAATGTGCAAAGTCAGTTTATGTAAAACCTTATAGGTTGCCGCAATCGCAGAAAGAAGAAGTACATAAACAGGTAGATAAAATGTTAAAAGATGGTATAATTGAGGAAGCAAGATCAGAATGGTCAGCACCACTGTTGATCGTTCCAAAAAAGGCAGATCATACTGGTAATAAAAAATGGCGAGTAGTCATTGACTATAGGTTACTGAACCGCCAAATAGAAGATGATAAATTTCCATTACCGTGTATTACGGAAATATTAGATTCGTTATCGGGAGCGATGTATTTTTCACATTTGGACTTATCTCAAGGTTATTATCAAATAGAATTGGACAAAGCCAGCAGAAAGTACACTGCATTTACAACATCCAATGGACAATACCAAATGAAAAGACTGCCGATGGGATTAAAAATCAGTCCTAGTGCTTTTTCTCGTGCTATGACAATTGCCATGGCTGGGTTAAATTACGAAAGTTGTTTTATTTATTTAGACGATTTAATCGTTTTCGGAAATAATTTATTAACGCATAACAGAAACCTTGTAAAAGTTCTTCAAAGATTACAAGATGTAAATTTAAAACTAAATCCTAATAAATGTCAGTTTTTGAAAAAAGAAATTTTATATTTAGGTCATGTCATTTCGGCAGAGGGTATATCCCCAGATTCAGAAAAGATACATGCGATTCGTAATTATCCATTTCCAAAAGATTCAAACGAAACCAAACGGTTTGTTGCATTTGCAAATTATTATCGAAAATTTATAAAAAATTTTGCGCATATTTCAGCACCTTTGAACAAGTTGACCAGAAAAGGTGTAATATTTCAATGGACAAAAGAGTGTCAACATGCATTTGAAACTCTTAAAGAAGCGCTATCAAACCCACCTGTACTTCAATATCCAAATTTTTCACCGGACAACAATTTTATTTTGAAAACCGACGCTTCAGGTTATGCTATCGGAGCTGTGCTTGCAAACGGAGACGATAAGCCGGTTGCTTACGCTAGCAGATCTTTGAATAAATCAGAGAAAAATTATTGTACCATCGAAAAAGAATTATTAGCTATCGTGTGGGCAATAAAACACTTTAGACCATACTTATACGGCCGTAAGTTTACAATTTTTACGGATCATAGACCGTTAGTTTACTTATTCGGAATGACAAACCCGTCTAGTAGGTTAACTAAATTTAGATTATTACTTGAAGAATATGATTTTACAATTGAATACATAAAAGGTAAGGATAATGTCACAGCTGATGCTCTATCGCGAGTTGAAATTACATCCAAGGAATTAAAAACGATAAGCAAGACGATAGGTGAGACAATGTTTGCGATAACAAGAGCTCAGGCTACGAAAGCAAAAGAAGATTTGGAAAGGAGTTCCAATTCGGTTCCAGAAACTCATCAAGAAAGGATTGATCACCCTGGCTTGGTTGAACTGATAAAACGACCTAGTGGAGCAATTGAACTACTCCTTATTTCAAAATCGGAATTCGACAAATTAATTAATAATAAAAGTTACAATTACAAGATAAATAATTTACTTTATGATGATAATTTAAAATTAATTTATTGTAAACAGGAAACTCGATCGACACTCGACTTAGGTACGATGTTGAGAGACCTGAAAAATGTATGTATTAAATTAATATAAAATTCCGGAATTAATTGTAATAAAAAATGAAGAAGACGCCTTGTCAAATATATTATTAAATGAATTATTAAAAGGATTAAATGAAATGAAAAAATTAGACATAAAAATATCTGTTATAAAACGTGCACTCAACATAACAGATCCCGAAACTAGACAAATTGTATTAAATGATTTTCATATGTTACCAACTGGAGGACATGAGGAATTAACCGCAGGTATAATAATGTCAAAAAATATTATTTTTGGACAGGATTACGAAAAGATGTAGAAAATTTTGTGAAACATTGCGACGATTGTCAACGATACAAATATTCAAAATCGTATACAGAACCAATGACGATAACAACAACGGCATCATCAGCGTTTCAAAAGATATTTTTGGATACAGTGGGTCCTTTAGATACCGATGCAGGAAACTATCGTTATATTTTAACGTTACAATGCGAACTAAGTAAATTCGTCGAAGCTTATCCGGTAGAAAATAAAGAAGCCGCTACAATTGCAAAGGCATTTGTGGAAAATTTTGTTTTACGTTATGGAATTCCAGATGAAATTGTATCTGATCAAGGTACTGAATTTTTGGCTTCTACGTTAAGAAATTTGTAAATTATTAAAAATTAACCAACTTAAGTCTACCGCTTATCATCACGAAACCTTAGGAGCAATCGAAAACTCTCATAAATGTTTAGGAGCATACTTAAGAATTCAAAGTGCCAAACATCCAAATAGTTGGAGTTCTTGGGTACCTTTTTGGTGTTTTGCTTATAATAATACGGTTCATACGGAAACGCGTTATACACCTTTTGAGTTAGTTTTTGGAAAAACTTGTAGTTTACCTTCAAATATAAAAAACCGCATTGACCCGCTTTACAATTTTGATAACTATCCCTTAGAATTAAAATATCGTTTACAACAAGCATGTAAAGATGCACAAAATAATTTGATAACATCAAAAAGTAAAAGAAAAATTATGTTAGATAGAAAATGTAATCCAAAATATTATAATGTAGGAGATCAAGTAATGATTCGAGATAATACAGGCAAAAAAATAGATGCCTTGTATAAGGGGCCTTATGTAGTTGTAGAAGATAAGGCACCAAATATGATAATTAAGATAGATAATAAACTAGTTACTGTACACAAAAATAGAATTAAGCCATATAATTGAAAAAAAATTTTTTTATTTTAAAAATTTGCAATAACATAAAAAAATTTTTCTTCCGCAAGGGAGATTGAGGTCGATTGAACCTGCTTACTAATTAATAATAAGCAATATTTCTAAATGCACTATCAGCATAGCTGGGTTCAATCAACCAACCAACACTTAATGAGTTAGAAAATAAGTGTAGAACGTTGGAGTTTAGAATAAGATGTCAAACGATGAGTTTGTACTAGAAGTATTTTGGGAAATAAATTAATAAATTATTACTAGAATTTTATTATTATCGGCGACCATCACAGTACGTTTTCTCGTGAACGATGAGTCACACAATCACAGTAGTCGAAAATGTGAATAACTTGCTTCTTACTAAAAAATCTAAAAAAATTGTAAATCTCCCTTCATTTATATAAATTAGTCAATATTTTGATCTTTTGAAATTTCACTACAATAGCCTTCTCTCTTCTAAATTGCCACGTCTTCGCCTAGGTTTTTTCAAGGGCATCGTTCACGAGAAAACGTACGGCCTCTACAACTCAACAAATGCAATAAAAGTGTCAACAACTGAGTAGATTACAGGCTGCTCGTCATAAATCCGTTAGGACGTAAGTAGTGAAGTGGTCGCCGCGGAGGCGCCTAGCAATATATCCTTTTGCTAAATTGGCCTTTTTAGGGGTTTTACAATCGTATTTGAAAGAAATCTCTTTGGGGTATGTTCCTAACACTACAAACGAGAAATAGCTAGAAGCGTGTTTTTAAATTATCAAAAATAACAAAAATACGCTCATTTTAAAGTGCACCATTGCCTCAGAGGCGCCCACCTCACTAATTAAAGGTTAAAGGTACTGATAACCTCCCAACCTTAGCAGTTCGTATTTCAAGGATATTAATAAAAATAAAACTCGTCGGTCTGTGAGACCGACTGTTAGTACTGAAAGGTTAATGCTTGATGCTTAATGTTTGATGATTGATGTTTGATGCTTGATGCTTAATGGTTGATGCTTGCTCAAATCCGGCTCTAAGGATCAATGTTTCTTCATTGATTTAGTCGACTGTATTTTTGTTTATTAATTTTATTTTTCAACAAATTTGAGGTTTTTACAATAATTATAATTTTATTAATTTTCATAGCAACTTAACATTTTTTTTATTAACTTTTTTTTCCACTTTCAAACCCGCACCTGCTATTTCCTTTTTGTATATCTGAACAGAAGGCATTTCGACATCGATGAATCGCATTTTACAAGCAAAAATTAAATATTTTTTTTGAAGGTTTTTAAAAATTAATTCCCAGAAGTAATAAATATTCATATTGGAAAAGATTTAATTGTACAATAAAATTATAAAAAAAAAAATATTTACGTTTCTTTCTACCCCATTCCGCGAACTTAAAAATCACCCCTCGTATATCCGATTTTGCTTATTTAAGGAATTAAAAGACTTCAAAGCTTTCTGTAGAAAAAAGAACAGGAGGGCGATGTCTTAGAAATTTTTGCTCAAGGAGACTTTTGTTCAGGAGGCCAAAATCTACAACTTACCAAAATCTTATCAAATTTGACAGAAACCGTTTTCCCAACACTTTAAACCAGACTGACCCCGCACTTGTTAGATGGAAAAACGGTTTCTGTCAAATTTTATAAAATTTTGGTAAATTGTAAATTTTGGCCTCCTGAACGAAAGTCTCCATGAGCAAAAATTTCTAAGACCTCACCTTTCTGAAATAGGGGTCCTTTTATTTTTTATGCAGAGAACTTTGAAGTCTTCTAATTCCAGAAGTAAGCAAAATCAGACATATGTCCAAATAATGTTTTTCTCTTAAAATTACATTAGCTTTCATATTGCAGAGTTTGTTGGTGAGCTAATAAATCACCCTGTTTTTTGTCCGATAAATTTAATTTTTTTATTGTAACTCCCTAACGTAGAATTAGCTCAAGTAGTATCTGACATAAAATAAGAACACAATCCTGTAAAAACTATACCACTTTGAATGAGCCAGGGCGCTTCCCTGCCGATCATAAGTAGGTGGATTTAAAGTCAACGTGGTCTTCTGCTTCCGCTACTATCAATTAAAAATGTGCAAGTTCTAAAAGCTTAAATTATTTTTGATAATAATTAAAACCCATTTAAAATGGAGATAATCTAAAACGTATGAACAGCCTTAACCCTAGAACCCTACCGTGGGGTCGCCGGCGACCCGGCTCTATTTAAAATTCGGCTTAAACATGCACCAATGCCAAAAAGGCATTGGCATGTCTATCTACCTTCACTTTTGAGTATTTAGTATCAGTTTACACACCTAAAGTTTGGTTGTGTTAAATATTTATTTATATAATTTGATATTAGTGTCATCGAGTTGCACCGTGGAATTTTTCTTTGTTGTTCTCTAACACCTTGTATATATTTTTACTTCGAAATATGCAGTTTTGTTTACATTTATAGAGTTTACAATATGATTACAATAAATTTTTATTAATTTACTATATTTTTTTAAAACTTTTACCGAGTACCGAAAAATATTTTTTTTTAGGTTAATTTCTCTATATATTTTATTTTATTTTCTAAGGGCCTTTATTTCCAATTTTTGTCTGCAATTTTTTTTTGTTGTATTAGTAAAGTACACGAAATGTATAAAAAAAATTAATAATTGCATTATCGATTTTATATTGGCCTAAAAATCATTATTTAAACTTGGGTCGCCGGCAACCCCACGGAGTGATATACGCACAATTTTTTCACGGTGTGGTTCTAGGGTTAATATTAATAGGGATTATTAACTATCAGTTTCTTATTAGTTAATGATATTATCCAATTACAATCGATCGACAGAAAAACAAATTAAAAATCTATCCAAAATTGAAAGAATAGCAGTGAACTTACTTTTTTTCTTTGCATCTGAAACTGCAATTACAGCGCACATTAAAATACTAAGTACAGCAATGATTTTCATTTTCAAACTCAACTGAATGGATTTGAAAGTATACCTCTGCTTTTATACCATTATTTTTAAGTCAACATCTTTTGTTTGATTTTACATTTTGATAATTTTTCTATTGTTTTAAATAAAAATATTTTGTGTTAAGAATTAATTGTCCTGTTGGAAGTGGTTATTATTAATATTATTATTATTAATTTCCACAGAACTGATTCCTGAAGCAAATTGAAGTTAACATACTAAAAATATACATTTGTTATCTGATGCGAAATACGTTTTTTCGGCCTCTATCTTGAAAATAACGTTGCCCAAAATTATAGGCTCGGATTTAAAAAAAAATTGCACCATTTTGTTTGCCCCCCGCCCTTGAAGAGGCGCAAAAAAATATTTTTGCTTAAATTTCAATACCTACTTTACGTATAAATAACACGTAACGAAACTGGGAAAATTGCCAAAATTCGAGGAGATAAATTAGATAAGTTAGATTTTAAATCAAACATTTCGTTTTTGGAACCACCGATCACCATCAACTTTTTTTTTAATACAGGGTGGTCACTTTTATCTTGCACACTATGGGCATCTCCTAAACGGTAAGAGTTACGAGGTCGGTTAAATTAGAGAAAAGTTGCACAATTTCATGTCCTATAAGAAATAATAAAGAAAATTGCGATAGCTTGATTGGGTTCTGAAATATCCTGAAAAAACTGAAAACTTGCATTTTCTTGTTTATTACATAACTCTCTTATTATTTAAGGTATTGATATGAAATTTGGTAGATTTACATAACTTGACACGAGCTACGAATTAAATGTATGAAACTTTTTCTAAGCCTACTAGATGTCTGTGTTTTAATAGTCAACTTTTGATTTTCTTATGGGGCGCTATGTTGAATTTTGACATAAATAAATTGGATTTTTTATTCTTATTTCAACGATGTGTAATAATCTATGTTTAAGAAGAAAGATGGCGGCACAATCCATATTACTTTTATTAAATCAAGTAGCCATGAAGAAACTACTAATAATTAAAAATGACAACTCCGGATAGATTTTGTTTTAAAAAGTGTTGTTATACTTCAATTGTTTTTTCATGGCTAATACTTGATTTAATAAAAGTAATATGGAGTGTGCCGCCATTTTTGTTAAAAGATAGAAAATTGCTTATCTTTAAAATCAGAATAAAAACTCCAATTTATTTATGCCAAAATTCAACATAGCGCCCATAAGAAAATCAAAAGTTGTCTATTAAAACACAGACCTCTAGTAGGCTTAGAAAAAGTTTCATACGTTTAATTCGTAGCTCGTGTCAAGTTATGTAAACATACCAAATTTCATATCAATGCCTTAAATAATAAAAGAGTTATGTAATAAACAAGAAAATGCAAGTTTTCAGTTTTTTCAGGATATTTCAGAAACCAAGCAAGCTATCGTAATTTTCTTTTTTATTTCTTATAGGACCTGAAATTGCACAACTTTGCTCTAATTTAACCTATCTCGTAACTCTTACCATTTAGGAGATGCCCATAGTGTGCAAGATAAAAGTGACCACCCTGTATAGCAGCAAAATCTTAATTTTTTTAATCGAACTCCCTTATAGCATGATTTTGAAATCAGAAAGAAATGCTCTTTCAGGAAATACTAAAAAATGACAATTCTTTTTTTTTAATAATTGAAATTATAATTTTTTAACACTGTTAAAAGATTACAAAAATTACGTTATTTGCGTCTTTCAAGTTTCATTCCATTTAATTGATACGTTAAGTAGTTATCAATGCCGTTTAGTCTTTGCTAAAATTTATCCTCAAAAGAGTAAAACCGTAAAAGTATACCTATACAGAAGGAGAAGAGGTAAAACTTGGCCACATGGTAATTTCTGGCTGCCATTTGAAGTTAAGGCAAATCCGAGCTTACACTTGATATTAACCCTAGAACCACACCGTGAAGAAATTGTGCGTATATCACTCCGTGGGGTTGCCGGCGACCCAAGTTTAAATAATGATTTTTAGGCAAATCCGAGCTTACACTTGAAATTAATAATTAAAAAAGTAAGACATTTCCAGATTTATATGCGGTGAGCTTTTTCAAAAATGTCAGGGGCGTAAGACTAAGTAATTCAAAATTTTACATTGCGGGTCCCTAGAAATATCTGCTCCCCTGAAAAAAGTATAGTCAGTCCGAGTCTGGTTTCTGGTTATAATATCATAGAAAAATAAAATATTTTAGTTTATTGCATTACTGTTTATTGTTCGACTCAGCGTTTGAACATATACTATAATAATTTTATTTGGGTACCTATCGTAGCACTTCTGACTCATTGTTAAAAAAATTAACAAAAATGTTTTGGAAAATGCAAAAAATAAAATATCCAAAAGCTTTTGTTATTATAATCAATTTTGTAAAATATTTGTAATGACTAATGAGGGTATCCCGCGGCGCCCTTAACATATTGCGCCCCTATGCGAAGCTTACCTCGCTTACCGCCTAGCGCCGCCACTGGTGACCTCATGTCAGTACTTAAAGGTTAAAAAAGTCTTTTTTTAAATCAATTACCTTCTTTTTTTTTATCAACTTCATTTTAATAACTTTGTATAATAAATTGTTAAGTAGTACTTAAGAAAAAATTAATTAGATAAGTAAGTAAAAAATAATTTAATTACTCAATACAACAATTAAGAGAAAATATTTTCATTTAATACCACTAAAAATTCAGTATGACCTTAATAAAGTGGTTTTTTAAATCAATTGGCTTTTGTTTCTTTCTATCAACTTTATTGTAATCTAAGTAATAACTTGGTATTAATAATTTTCAAGTAGTTCTTAAGAAAGCATTAATTAGATAAAAAAGTGATAAATAATTGAATTACTCAATACAAAAATTAACTAATAGAGCAGGCGAGGCGCGCCCAATATTTTTAATATTTTCGATGTTGCCGGTGTCTAATGGAGCAATCATTAATGGCTGCCGATCGAAGTCTTAAAACATTTTTAATATTTACATTTTAATTTTTTTCTACTTAACCTTTCAGTACTAACAGTCGGTCTCACAGACCGACGAGTTTTATTTTTATTAATATCTTTGAAATACGAACTGCTACGGTTGGGAGGTTATCAGTACCTTTAAACTAAATGCTCTCACACATTTTTTTGAAGTTTGCAAGTATAAGTTTGTAATGGTTCAATTATAATAATTGAATTTGGTCTGAGAGACCGACGTTAGTACCACAGTACCTAAAAATTTTCAATATTTTTCAAAATTTTTAAAATTTTTTAGTTAAAAATTATTTTTTTCCACTTGTCTTGAATAGAAATGGGATAACAAGAAGAACAGAAGAGATTTTTGCATTTACTTCAATTAATAAGTAGCTCTGTTTGGTGCATGCGGTAACATGCTCTATCTATACAGGGTGTCCCTGAATAACACCGACAAATGCTTACAGTGAGTTCCTGGGACCAAAATAGGACTTTTGGCCCTCTTGGAATTATGCCCTAGAATGTCCCTCTACCAAGTTATACGCTCTCGAAGTTGTGTTAAAAATTTTGAAAAATCGCTTTATTTCCAAAAGTACTGCAAATATTTTAATCATTTTTATACAGTCCACCTAACTTATAAGAGTGCTCATGTGGTAGATATTTCAAAAAAATTGCACCACTACAACTGCCCCTTCAGGGGATGCCGCTAACTTTAAACTCCTAAAATACTAGTTTTTGCCAATAAAAATATTAAATTCATTTGTTTAATTTTATAGGGAATTTTAAAATAAACATTTTGTGTCTCTTACATTTTTCTTTTAAAACCAACCGTTCTTGAGAAAAGTTGAAAATAAATAATGATAATCGAGATGATAAGTAACTGTGGATAACAAATGAATCAAAATACTTTTGAAAATCACCGACAAACTTCTACAGTAAATTCGTGGGATCAAATAAGGCATTTGTTTTTCTTGAAATTATATCTAAAAACGCACCCCTAAACAGTTAAAGGCTTTCAAAAGTGGGGAGGTTAAAATGATAACAAATCACTTATTAACATTTTAGGAGTGCCTTTTTGGATATTATTTCAAGAGGAACAAATATCCTATTTTGATCCCAAAAACCCGCTGTAGAAGTTTGTCGCTGATTTTCAAAGGTATATTGATTAATTTGTTACAGACTGCAATCATTATTATTATTAATTTTCAATTTTTCTAAAGAACCATTGGTTTTAACCCTTGTGCACTGTTCAAAAAGTATGCACACATACTACGTTTGGGGGAGAATATGACCCCAATTATTTATTGATAATATTTAATAATTTAAAACATTTTTTATATTTTTAGCATCTGCGGTTACGTTGCTTATTTGTATGTTCACTACTTTTTTTACAAAATTTGATTTTTTTTATATAAACCATTATAATTTGGGCTTACGTCTCTGATCTTTGTAATGGAAATATTTTTTTTAATCTCTACTGCTAACAAGTTGTCGTTTTACGACAACGTAAAATTATACAGCATATTAAGCTATTTTTGGACTTAAAAAATTTTCTCGTTATTATTAACTTCAGTTTTTGGCTTTTTTATTATCAAATTGTAATGGCACTTCCAGTTATAAGACAAAATTAACAATTCTTTTGCCCTAATATAAAATATAAATTTTTTTCTATGTTCTAAATTTTTTTTTAAGATAAGCTTCTACCATATCCTAGAGCATATTATTTTAGACCTATTTCAACTAAAAAATATATACTATGTGACTTAAAAATTAAAAAAAAAAATACTTTTTAAAATAGCACCGTTGTGTCCACGACAAGGTACCCGGCCCAGTAAACACATACACGTTGAATAACGGTTGTAATAACGTAGTTTTGGTTACTTTTACGTTTTACGTTAGCTTTTGGTTGACCGAAGTGGTGGTTGATAGTCCGTTGCAGGTCAACGGTTAATTTCTAACGTCATAACAACGTAAATAATTACTAATAAATCAACCATTGACAAGATTTCGACGTTGGTACTACGTTACTTTTAGTAGTTAATACAACGTGTAGTTTAAACGTGTATGCAACGTTAAAAAAACCGCGATTATGTAATTTGGATCAATTATAACGTTAGATTAACGAAAAATAATAATGTCAAATACACGTAATACACATACGTCTATGTAACGTTTGAAAACAACGATATTTTATCGTAGGTATCCTAAAAGAGTTATAATAACGTTAGAAATCACTTACTACAAAACGGTTGTATTATAACCGTTGAATAATTAAAAAAATTTAACTTTAATTTAACGTTTCAGAAAGCTATTATTTACACGTATTATTTAAACGCTTTTTTAACGTAACATTTAGGTCGTAAGACACTTAAAATATACGTAAATATTTAACCATATATAACCGTTGAGAATTATGAAAAATTAACGTTAATTTAACGTTTCTAAAGCTATTATTTACAGGTATTTTTTAAACGTTTTTATCACGTCTTATTTAGGTCGTCAGATACGTAAAATATAGGTGAATATTTAATCGTATTATAACCGTTGGTAAACAACCTCACTGTAACAAAGGTTTATTTCTCAACGGCTTTTAAACGTTTTAAAAAGTCTATTATTTACACGTATTTATTAAACGTTTTTCTAACGTTATGATTAGGTGTTAAGACACTTAAAATATACGTGAATATTTAACATGTATATAACGGTTGAGAAATAATATATGGAATAACGATATCGGTATGATAAAATATTGATTTATCGATATACCATATCGTGTGTTCTTTTTAAAAGGCCCGAGACGATAGCAGCTTTATTTTTCATTTTACTCCAAATAAAGTATATATATTCTTAAATGGGACGGTTTTCGCTATAATTTGGGTGAAACAAGCTAACGTTTTACGTTAGCTTTTGGTTGACCGAAGTGGTAGTTGATAGCCCGTTGCAGGTCAACGATTAATTTCTAATGTCATAACAACGTAAATAATTACTAATAAATCAACCATTGACAAGATTTCGACGTTGGTACTACGTTACTTTTAGTAGTTAATATAACGTGTAGTTTAAACGTGTATGCAACGTTAAAAAAACCGCGATTATGTAATTTGGATCAATTATAACGTTAGATTAACGAAAAATAATAATGTCAAATACACGTAATACACATACGTCTATGTAACGTTTGAAAACAACGATATTTTATTGTAGGTATCCTAAAAGAGTTATAATAACGTTAGAAATCACTTACTACGAAACGGTTGTATTATAACCGTTGAATAATTAAAAAAATTTAACTTTAATTTAACGTTTCAAAAAGCTATTATTTACACGTATTATTTAAACGCTTTTTTAACGTTAAATTTAGGTCGTAAGACACTTAAAATATACGTAAATATTTAACCATATATAACCGTTGAGAATTATGAAAAATTAACGTTAATTTAACGTTTCTAAAGCTATTATTTACAGGTATTTTTTAAACGTTTTTATCACGTCTTATTTAGGTCGTCAGATACGTAAAATATAGGTGAATATTTAATCGTATTATAACCGTTGGTAAACAAGCTCACTGTAACAAAGGTTTATTTCTCAACGGCTTTTAAACGTTTTAAAAAGTCTATTATTTACACGTATTTATTAAACGTTTTTCTAACGTTATGATTAGGTGTTAAGACACTTAAAATATACGTGAATATTTAACATGTATATAACGGTTGAGAAATAATATATGGAATAACGATATCCGTATGATAAAATATTGATTTATCGATATACCATACCGTGTGTTCTTTTTAAAAGGCCCGAGACGATAGCAGCTTTATTTTTAATTTTACTCCAAATAAAGTATATACAGGGTTAGGAGAAAGTATGGATCCATGGAAATATCTTTAAAATGGAATAAGTTGTTGTAAAGAAATTTTGGACATAAGTGTAAAAGTATATGATGCATGCGATGGGAATATTTTTGTTTTGATTGAACTTTCGGTTTAACCGGAAACGGCACCAACATTCTTATTTTAAATGGAACACCCTGTATATTTTTAGATATTTCCATAGACCTCTTTCTGCTGCATTCATCAATAGTAATAGTTATGAGTAACAGCCGAAATTATGAACCACTAATGCATTGGTTTTTAGGTTATGTTTGCTACTTTAATTTACAAAAACACATTTATTTTAACTTTTTTTATAATAAGTTACTTCATTTATTAATTATTTTGCTCTTTAAAAATTTGAAACCAAATAAAAAGCGAGTTTTTGTAAATTTTGTAAGTTAACTTAAAATGAGAGCGCATGCATAAAGTGGTTTATCTTTTCTATTGTTGCCCTTAACTATCACTATTGATAAATGCAACAGAAAGAGGACTATTGAAATATATTACAATATACAGGGTGTTCCATTTAAAATAAGAAAGTTGGTACCGTTTCCGGTTAAACCGGAAGTTGAAACAAAACAAAAATACGTCCATCGTATGTGCCACGTACCTTCACCCTTATATCCAAAATTTCATTACACTCATTCTTTCCGTTTCAGAAATATTTCCATAGATCCATACTTTCTCCTAACCCTGTATATTCTTAAATGGGATGGTTTTCGCTATAATTTGGGTGATGGCAAAATTAACCCAAATAATTTGGGTTAATTTTGGTTGACCGAAGTGGTAGTTGATAGTCCGTTGCAGGTCAACGATTAATTTCTAACGTCATAACAACGTAAATAATTACTAATAAATCAACCATTGACAAGATTTCGACGTTGGTACTACGTTACTTTTAGTAGTTAATATAACGTGTAGTTTAAACGTGTATGCAACGTTAAAAAAACCGCGATTACGTAATTTGGATCAATTATAACGTTAGATTAACGAAAAATAATAATGTCAAATACACGTAATACACATACGTCTATGTAACGTTTGAAAACAACGATATTTTATCGTAGGTATCCTAAAAGAGTTATAATAACGTTAGAAATCACTTACTACAAAACGGTTGTATTATAACCGTTGAATAATTAAAAAAAATTAACTTTAATTTAACGTTTCAAAAAGCTATTATTTACACGTATTATTTAAACGCTTTTTTAACGTTACATTTAGGTCGTAAGACACTTAAAATATACGTGAATATTTAACTGGTATATAACCGTTGAGAAAAAATAAAATTTTACGTTAACATAACGTTTCAAAAGCTATAATTTAAAGTATTTTTTAAATGTTTTTGTAACGTTATATTTACTTCTTAAGACACTTAAAATATACGTGAATATTTAACATGTATATAACTGTTGAGAACTAATAAAATTATACGTTAATATACCTAATGTTTCAAAAGCTATTATTCACAAGTATTTTTTAAACGTTTTTCTAACGTTATATTTATTTCTTAAGACACTTAAAATATACGTGAATATTTAACATGTATATAACGGTCGAGAAATAATAAAATTTTACGTTAATATAATGTTTCAAATGCTATTATTTAAACGTATTTTTTAAACGTTTTTATCACATACTTAAAGAATTCATGTTTTAAACTGCGAAGCCAAGCAGCACGTTATCATCACGTGATATACTTGCACCTGCATTTCAACTTGAAACTTGTCAAATATAGTCGTGACCATGAGTGATGAGTCAAACCATATACACGGTATTGCCACGTCTAGGTTGTGTAGGGAAAGCATAGTTGCCATTTTTATTGGACTTATTTAGAACATAACATTTTACATAACATTTTTACATAACATTACATACATAACATAACATAACATTTATTTAACATAATTTAGAAAGTAATTGAGTTGGGTGCACATTTTGATAAAATTTTTAATCGCTTAAAAAGGCTAAAATTTATTCTATTATAATCCAGGGTGCAAATTGTAAAGCTATTAGGATGGTCTCTACGGTGCAATATACCTTCGAGTCATTACTTAATACGTAGCAAAGGCATTTATCAAAAACTTGAGCACACTAAAAACATGTCAAATAAAAAAGTTTAGATAAAAAACTGCTTTTAGAAAAATCCTGAAATGATTCCTTTCAAAGTGACGATCAAACCGCGTTCTCATTGGTCGTGAGTTCGTGACGCAGTGGCGTACACAAATGAGGGTGTCCAGGGGTCCGCACCCCCTTGGAGGTTTTGTTTCTTGCACTTTCATTTTAAAGCTGCATCTAAGTTAACATTTCTTGGGCAAAAATGTATTTATTTAGGTATTATAATTTGACAATGTAACAACAGTTTTCTATTGATTTTTATACAAATATTTTTAAACTGCTGCAAATATTTGTTACTCTTCCTGTAAGCATCACAAGTACCTCAGAAAGGTATTTTTTTCCTATATTAAAGAGTGGAAAGACTTATGGCTTAATAGTAATAGAGTAATAGAGACTCTAGTATTTTCACAAATTGATTGCTATCCAATCAGACGCGTCGCTTGGATTTTGTCTTATATAATGTTTACCCATATTTGAAAACTACTTTTATAATTATTATGTCTTTCTTGGCTGATTTTAATATTTAAAAATCACATAAAATGTAAAAATGCTATTTTTTTGTTATTTGAAATACATACGTTTTTTTTGCTTCTTAACTTTTAAGCAAGCCTTAAATGTGAGACTTTTACGTATTTTGTATGAAACGTCACATTCTAATGAAGTTAAAACTCTCTTAAATGAAAAAAATTGTACATGCAACCTTTTTTAAAATCTAAGAATAGGTACAAGATTGTGAAACGTCATATGACGTCAGATTCTAATGAAGTTCTCTCTTAAATGAAAAAATCGTTCGTGCAACCGGACATGATTTCCAAACCCACGCTCCTATTTAAAAAAAATCGCTTTCGGTGCATTATGTTCTATGAGCACCGTGGCCACTCTGGGAGGGGGCCAAGGGGTCACGACAGACCCCAACAAAAACTAAATAGATACCTAAAAATTTATAGTATAGCTAATTATTATAAAACGACATTTCCAGTATTAAATTATCAAATTTTTAAGAGTTTTTAGAAGACAATAAAGAAAAAAGAACTAAAGAATTCTGACAAAGCAAACCGCAGTCAAAATGTACTTGTTAAACGTGTGTCTATTTCGACAAAATGTAAGATGTGTTTGGTTCACATCTCCTTATAGAAGTTCACTAATCCGATAATAATTGTGTTAAAACTTTATTCTTGTTGAGCGTTGGAGAAACAACAAAAACACTTTTTAGTTGCCCTTTAATTAACAGAAAAAAATAAAAGTCTGACGCCGCACGAATAGATATCTTCAAAGCTACTGGAAACATCAATTTCAAATTTTCCCGCCACGAGGTGGGCGGTGCTCACTCAGACCTAGCGTAGTTTCCGCTTCCGCTTACAGTTGCATCAAAACCAAGCATGCGTTAAATGTGGCAGACCGCGTCTAAATTGTTTTCATCTTAAAAATCTGTTTCCATCTTCAAGTGTTTGTGGTTAATATTGTTTACAAAAGCTCAGGTAAGCTACACATTTTATTTTCAGTTATTATTTGCTGTAAAAAATGTTAATTTATTACTGCACGTGTAAATAACTATGTCTAATGGGAAATTTAAAAGTGTTGATCTCCTGTGATATTTCAATTTGATACATCAGGCATATGTATTTTTTGTTTTTGTAAAAAATGGTACCGTATTGTTTTCGCTTTCACAAAAATGCTGGTATAAATAAACGTCAAGTGTTGAACCCACCCTAAAATTTACCACATAGTTTGTTAGCGATTAATTTTTTTCGATCTAATGAGTACAATTTTGTCGAGTGTGATTTAAGTAATTGAGATTTGCAACGAATTATCGATTTGGTTGAGCTAAAATAATTAATTTACCCGAATTACGCCTTATAATATTATGCAACCTTGAATGACGTGGTAAATTTTTCCGATCGTAAAATTTAGGGACTTTCCCGATTTCAATTATTTTAGCTAAAACGGATTTTCTCAAAATCGGTTCCATAGACGTTTTCAATTCCTTAGGGCAGGACCGGAGTTATGATTTTTAGAAAGTGAAAACTTCAATCCAAATTATTATTATGAAAATTTTAAAAACGACAGTGTATAGCTAAGATTTAGAGCTCTCGCACTAACCTAATCAATTTTTAAATTTATTTCGTAATGGCCGACTGTTTAGTTTTTCAAAAAATCGCTTTCAATTTTCAAAATTTTTTCCGCTGGTTTGTTTAAATTTTGACATGTTGTAGACATCGGCGTTCTTAATCAAACCTCATTTGCGCATTAAATTTTATCGAGCAGGACCGGAGTTATGATTTTTTGAAAGTCAAAACTTAATTTATTTTTGTAATTAAAATAAAACGTTTTTCTAATGTTATATTTAGTTCTGAAAACACGTAAAAAGTAGGTGAATATTTAACAATATTTCTTTTCTAAAAAATGGCACCCCATTGTTTTCGATTTCACAAAAATGCTGCTATAAAACTAAAGTGTTTGCGTCTATTAGCATAAAATTTACCACATAGTTTGTTAGCGATTCTAATTTTCTTCGATATTTTTTAGAGAATTTCAAATCGACAGGCGCCCGGCGCTCGCTTCATTGGGTTATCGAAGGTCACCTAAAAACTCCTAAAGACGAGAATTTAATACAATTACTTAAGGGTAAGTTTTTATGTTCATTTCTTTTATTTTAATATGTTATGTCGTACAGTAGATATAATTTTGGATTTTCCAGATTTTTAAAAATCGCATTTTTACTATTGACTTTCGTTTTTTAAATAAAAATAGGTACGCGTGTTAGTTTTTAATGATGGACAAACGCAAATTATCTGTTGTGTCTAAGAGACAAATTCAAAGAAGGGTTAAACGGACAATTGAAATCTTGAGAGAAAAGAGAGATACCCGCGGCAATTTCTCGCAAATCGAACCCTCGAAATTATCGCAACTCTCAATTGTTGGAAGTATTAATAACAGCGACTCTATTGTTAACCAATCTGTAATCGAAGTTGAACTTCCATTGGGTTCGCAGGCCACTCGCGTTTCAAGTAACGATTCAATTTCATTGCCCAAGTGTCAATATATTTCAACAATAATTCCAATGAGCACAACTGGTAAAAACGAATCTGAGGTGACACTGAAAAACCAAATTCGAGAGTGGGCTTGTAATTTCAATATAACCAGTAATTCCTTGACTGCTCTTTTAAAAATTTTGCATCCTTATCACAACGATTTACCTTTAGTTTCAAGAACTGTTATGTTGACTCCGCGAGACATGACAAATTTGATTGATATGAGTAACGGTCAAATGTATTACTTCGGAATCGAAGAAAAAGTTTTAGCAAAAATGAAATTGGGTTTTAAAAATAATGTTACTTCTATTTTAATACAAATTAATATACAGGGTGTATTTTAATTCTTGGTATTATGTAACAGAAAAAAGTACCTTCCACCCCTTTTTTCGGGCGAGTCTAGGCAACATATGATCGAAATAACAAAAATACAGTTACCGATTTTATCGACCTGTTTGTACCGACTTTGTTATTGTGATTTTAAGCATGATTCGTATGATTTTTAAGTTTGTTTTGCATTGTAGGTTTATAAAAAGAAAGAATTTGACAGAAAAAAGTAAAAATTAAAGAACAGCTGTGATTTATTTGTTTCATTCATTTATAGGTTAGAATTTAGTTCAGTTCAGCATTTTAGTTAGACGGCAAATAAACTTTTGGTTGATTACATAATCCCAAGAATTTCCGTACACCCTGTAGATGGGCTGCCATTGTTCAGGAGTTCTTCGACGGAAGTGTATCCCATTTTGGGAATGTGTAATGATTTAATAGACAATTCTCCATTCATGATAGGCTTGTTCTGCGGTAGAGGTAAACCAGAGCCGCTGCAAACTTTTCTTAGAGATTTTATTTCTGAGGTTAAGTATTTGAGATCTGAAGGAATTGTTCACGATGCTAAGCATTTTAATTTCGACATTCATTTTTTCATTTGCGATGCACCAGCCCGTTCGTACCTCAAGGGAACATACGGACATACGAGCAAACTTGCTTGTGATAAATGTAATATACTTGGAAAATATGACCCCGACAGTCGTCATATTAATTTTGCACAAACACAGTCACAGGTTTACAGCAAAAAAAAAGATTCTGATTTTTATTTAGACGATATCAAGTCGTACATAAAAACCCGGAGCCCTTTGCTCGATTTAAATATCAAATTAATAACTCAATTTCCGATCGACCCCATGCATTTATTATACCTGGGCGTTTTCAAGCGGTTGTTGATCAACTATTATATAGAAGGTAAAAGGCCGCACAAGTTGTCGCAGTCAAATATCAGAGAAATTAATTCTAAAATAGCCAAGATAACACCATTCATCCCCTGCGATTTTCCGAGAAAGCCAAGGCTTTTAAATGAAATGAAACGTTATAAGGCTGTGGAATTCAAACTTTTTCTAATGTATACTGGTCCTATTATTTTTTTTGATATCTTAAATGAAAATTACTACGATCATTTCATGCTCTTTCACTGCGCAGTTTTCATTTTGTCAAATCGAAATTTAATTACCGATTTTATCGACAGAGCGGCAACTTTTTTAGACAAATTTGTTTTGAGATCTGCCAAATTGTTGGGAGACGGGTTTGTAGTTTACAACGTACATTGCCTCACTCATATGGTCGAAGACGTTAGGATGTATGTACGGGTCTTTAAATGATTTTTCTTGTTTTCCTTTCGAAAATTACCTCAGTTCAATTAAAAGAAGGGTGCGTTCGAAAAAACACATTTTGCAACAAATTTATAATCGCGTAGACGAATTCGATTCCTTGGCTTCATCTAATAACTCTCTGTTTTCACCTGAGGCGTCTTATAACTTGTTGAGTTCACCTCATAATCGTTGCGTACCAAAGTTAATTTTTAACGAAGTATTCGATAATGATGGTAAATTGTCTTCCTACAGTTGTAAAAAGCTAAACTGTCGACAGTTTTTCATTTCGACGTCAAAACCTAATAATTGCGTGACATTGAAAACGGGGAAAATATTTCTAATTAAAAATATAAGTTATGGAGAGGAAGACTATTTACTCGATGGTATTCCTTTTCGATATCAAGAAAATCTTTATTGTAAACCCATGGAGTCGTCTTTATTAAATATTTATTATGTCAGGTGTTTGAGGGAAAATGATGCTAAAACTTTTAAATTGGAAGATATTCTTTGTAAATGCTTAATTATGCCGCATAAAGACGGTTATGCAGTTTTTCCCATAAACCACTTGATATAGTCCGTTTACTGTAAGGAACCCAATATGCCATAAAACCTAAATGTTCAATTACAATTTATTAAAAAGAATTTGTACCCTCCCTTTATTCCTTAGAATAAAGGAACTATATACCCTAACTGATGGCTTTCTTTAAAAAGCTAATAATAATAATAATAAATAACTTGTATAAAATGTTTTTTATTTGAGTTATTGTCCATTATTAAAAATTTGCTTTTAATGAATGTGTTATTTGAATAACAAATAAATCTTAAATCTTTTTCGTTCAATATCAATAGATATAATCATAAATCGGCATGTTTGCAATAGTAGAATTTGCAAAGTTCATTGAAAAGGAGTTGGTTAGCACTCAGGAAGTAGCAGTCGTGCCTCTTAAGTGGCTCATAGATGGAGAAAGAAAATGCTATTGGCCAACAAACAAAACAAAATTTTCACTACTCGTGGAGAATCTCACTTCATATAAGAAGTCGTGGCCCTTTTATTCGGTATATAAAGTTCATTACAAAACAGGTAAAAACTTCCCAGTGCAAGGCTTTTTAAGTTCTTAATTTGTATTACTTTTTAGACAGTTACTCAACTGCAAACCATAAATTGTCGGTTGTTCTAAAAGCATCTGCAAGCGAACAGTCTGACAATGGTACAGACAACTCGATGACTTTAACTGTGAAACGTACAGACAGACGTTCAAACAGCAGCGATAAATGTGATGAAAGTGATGTTTCGTTAGAGAATGTAATTTCTCCAAAAAGGTGTGCTATATCAGATGACATTATTCCTAGTAAGAGATCCAAGCCGAACGAAAACCTGAGATCAAATGTAAACATTGGTGTGGAAGAAATCGATGCTGATGTTCATTCTACTGCATCAGCATCAACTGTCTCTGTTTTATCATCGAGTCATCGCTCTGCATCAAGTCGTTCAAATCTTGACGAAACAATTGTCGATACATTGGAACGGATGAAAGCTGAATTGGAAAATCATTCACTAATGCTTAGCGAACTGGTGCGATCAAACAGGAAAATTAACATCGACGCGTTAGTTGCACCATCGGATCTGCCGGAATTCCCCATAAAAGACAAAGCTATTTTTGATGACTTTAACGCTACACTTTTGTCAGTTTCGGAAACTTACGATTATATGGTAAGACTTGTATCAATCACATAACATTTCCTTATTTATTATTTTTTGTTTTACAGGTGAGAAGGCTGGCTGCTGTTGGTGGTTCTAACATTCAAAGCACCACTAGAAGAATACTTCAGTTCGTGCTAAGCGATGAGATAGCCCTACTTTACAATTGGAAGGGCCGGGACAAGCTGAGTTTCGAAAAGACACGAGTGATGTCTGTCATTCTTGGTGAGTGAACATCAGTAATTATAATTATGTAGATGTAGACTATAAATTGAAATTGTTTATGCTCATTTTACACGCGGGCAGTATTTTATTCAGTGATTTAGTAATGTACTACTCTATCCGTGGAGCATGACTCATGTTGATTCAATGGTCCATTTGAAACTTTGTTCTATGCTTTTCTTTTACTAACATCTGTTTTGACTTGTTTTGACTATACTTTATTTAGAAACAGTGGATTAGCTTGTGAACAACTGCACGTGAGGGACTCACGGAAAATTAAAAGTAGTCGTAATTTCAAGTAGACAAACACATAGCCATTCGCAAAAAGACAACGTCTACTAAGAATGACGATATTTTTGGGTAGTTTTCTGCGAGGCGGTCACTACCTCGACCAAGTTAATCTAAATTGCTTGCTGCATGTGAATAGCATTGTCACTCAACTATAAGCTACAGGAGTTGACTTCGTTTAGTAATTTAGTCGAATAGCGAGTAGTTTAACACATTCTTAAGCAAATAATCGAATACATTTGTGTGTTTCATGTTTTTCATCTTATTTACAACCTAATTGTTTAAATATCATAGTAATTTATCTATTTGTTTTTAGATGCTGCAAAGTTAAATTATCCCACAGTCGATAAAAGCGACCATGTAATCTCGGGAGCAGTCAAAGAGTGGCTGAAATTTGCAAAGACACGTTTACTTAAAAAAAGCAAGAATACACGGCATAATTAAAGAGTGAGTTCCAATAACGTTACTTATGAAAAAAATTGTTTTTATAACTTGTTTCTACTACTTATTTGTTTTCATATTTTTGTATTTGTTTTCATATTTTGTTTAAAATATAACATGTTAGTTACTCAAACTGATCGGAACAGCGTTCTATAAGGATCACACTTATGAAATTTAATTTGTTAAACAACTGTATTCTTTTCACTTGTGATTAATGGTCTTTTATATTTGGTTGCAGGAATATTTTTAAGACCTTGCAATGGTAATTAATAATACTTTAACCAATTAGCGAGGTTTTTAGCTCAAGCCATCGCAAGGTCTCTTAAAAATATTCCTGCAACCAAACATTCAACTTTTGATGGTAAAATGACATAAGTTTAATTTAACGTAAAACGTAAAGGTGAGTTCCATTGTTACCTATGAAAAATGTGTTTTTATAACTTGTTTCTACTTATGAAAAAACTGTTTTTATAACTTGTTTCTATGTATTTGTTTTCGTATTTTGTTTAAAATATAACATGTTTTGATACGTCAGTTAACTCAAACTGATCAGAACAGTGCTCATTAAGGTTCACACTTAAGAAATTTAATTAATTTGTTACATTGTATTCTTTTCACTTGTGATTAAGGGTCTTTTATGTTTGGTTGCAGGAATATGTTTAAGGCCTGGCGATGGTAATTAATAATACTTTTAACCAATTAGCGAGGTATTTAGCTCCAACCATCGCAACATCTTAAAAATATTCCTGCAACCAAACATTAAACTTTTGATGATAAAATGACCTAAAGTTTACTATAACGTACCTACTTCAAGAACGTCAAATGTGTTATTTATAATAACTGTTATATAATTTTAATCGGTTGTACACAAAATGTTGTACTCTCTTATCTTGTAAGGCTGTTACTTTGTTTTTAAAAACAAAAAGTGTAATTTTTAGTCTATTATTTTGTTTTTGCTTCTAACAATATATAAGTTTATATATTATGTGCTTTTTACTTAGTAATCAATCCTATGTAGGTACATAATATATCGCGGTTTCTTTTCTTTGTATAAAAGCAACTAAGATCTTTTAGTATTAGAGGTAGATTATTGATTTGACACTCAAGATTGACGAGTTGTAATTCCTACATAATCTTTTTTCTCGACTTGTAAAAATTATTGAAATTAATTTATTACTAAATTATTTAACCGAACTTAGAGTTTAAAAAATCGATTTACCTTATCCGATCCCTGATGCTTAAATATCGCTCAAACGATAAAAGTGTAACAACATGTAATGTAGGTGTATAATTATCGAGATTTTAATAATTAACTACAAATTTGTTGCAAACTCGATTTTGCTTAGTGATTTTATTTAGTGTTTTCAGGATATCTCGGATTTGTATTTAAGGATCTTCGAATTTTGTAATCTATATATTTTACCGAAATGCAACGATTCAAAAATACGTGTAAGTAACATTAAAATACTACGTCTTTTTAACGTTTACCCAGCAGCAGGAAAGAACGTCATTTATACGTTCGTGAACAACTAAAATACTACGTTTAAATCGAAGGTATAATAAACGTGTTATGTCGAGGTTACATATACGTATATATTTTACTGAAATGCAACGTTTCAAAAATTCGTATAAGTAACATTAAAATACTACGTCTTTTCAACGTTTAAGCAGCAGCCGAAAAAACGTCATTTATACATTTAAATCGAAGGTATAATAAACGTGTTATGTCGAGGTTACATATACGTATATATTTTACTGAAATGCAACGTTTCAAAAATACGTATAAATAACATTAAAGTACTACTTCTTTTCAACGTTTAAGCAGCATCAGAAAAAACGTCATTTATACGTTCGTGAACAACTAAAATACTAAGTTTAAATCGAAGGTATAATAAACGTGTTTTTGAGAGGTTATATATACGTTTAATTTTTACCTAATTGGAACGTTTCAAATATAGGTTAATGCAACGTTCAATTTCGCCGGATACCGGTTGTTTTCCAGGTCTCTTTTAACGTTTAATTAACGTTGTTATTATAACCGGTGATTCGGTTGTTTTCGAAGTGTATTCCTACGTTGTATTCGAGTTATATTTTAACGTTGCAGTAACGTTACATTTTGCCAGTGATCGATGTAGAAATCCAGTTTAATACTAAGGTTATTTCTACGTGGTAACTTTACGTTAAGGCTACGTTACTTTTTGACAGTGATGAGGGTTATTTTTATGTATAATTCAACGTTAAAATAACGTTACTTTTTCTAGTGATAATGTTGATTTTACGTTTAATTTTAACGTCAAAATAACGGTTATTTATGTGTGGTAACTTTACGTTAATTCTACGTTACTTTTTGATAGTGATAAGGTTGATTTTACTTTTATTTTTAACGTTAAAATAACGTTGAATTTTATAGTGATGGTTGATTTCAGATATTAAAATAACTTTACTAAAACGTTACCATTTAGGTTATTTTTAACTTTAAAACTCGCGACATTTACCGGTTGAATCTACGTTACTTTTAAACCGTTATTAAACGTGCGGTTTTAGTTTGTTTCTAACGTAATAGTAACGTTCTTGTGTTTACTGGGGGGTACCTTGCGCGATTTAATTTGAATTTTTTTCTATGTTCTAAATATTTTTTTATGATAAGCTTCTATCATATCTTGGAGCATGTTATTTTAGACCTATTTCATATAAAAAATCTATACTATGTGACTTAAGATCAAAAAAAATTAGAACTTTTTGAAATAAAAACGTCAAGTCCACGACTAGTGTACTTCTATAATAGGTTTTAGTAAGCAAGTTGATGTAAATAAACGTTTATTTAGGAACAATTATTTGTTAATATTTTTTTTTAATATTTATTTACAATAAAATATTAATATATATCTTAAAAAATTTATAGAGAACAAAAAAATTGAAAAAAAACACATGTAAGTAAAAATTATAAGGACATTAACAACATTTAGAAATTGTTTGAGTATGTTCATCGCATTTGTATAGTAGAAGTTTGATACAAACTTCACACAATTTTCGTGTTTTTTTTGTTGGTGAACTGTTTTTGAAGAAATGCCTAATTGTAGTTTTTGATAAAATTTAATTACTTTTAACCCTAGAATACTAATCTGTTTTTTACACACGTTAATACTAATGTATCGTAAATTTTACGACTTTTCAAAAAAGCGGGTGTAACTTAATCAATTTTATTTTGATATTTATAAAAAAAATAAATTATACTCTTTACTATTTTAGTGATACATTTCACTCATTAGTTCGTGAAAAAATACATATCATCTATACAAGTTCTGTAGTATTTCCCACGGTATTCTCAACAAATTGGGTGATTGCAGTGGGAGCAGTACATGGAAGTCATAGGCCTTAGTCGACTGGGGCAGTAAAAACAAATTGTGCATTTATCCTCTACAGGAACAGTATTTTCAAGTTATAAATAAATTTTGAGAATATCACTAATATTTTGGCCAAGATGACGTCGCAAATTCTTAATACTTAGCCTATGCTTTATCTAAGTCTGGCAAGCTCATGACTTCGATCTATCATAAATTGAAAAGAATTTTTATGTTTTTTGACTTTTTGTAGCAGTACAGGACCTAAGAATTGCTACTTGACCATTGAGCATTCCATAAAAAATACCAAGTGGCAACCTATTTTTGACTTCATATACCAAAACACTATACGTAAATAGTACGTTAATACTAATCTATCGTAAATTTTACGACGCTCACTTCAAAACACTTGTAACACGATATAATTTTAAACATATAAACACACTGCCCTTTAGTATTGGACTAATTAGGAAGGTAATGAAAATCCCAGTGTGCAAAAATTAACGGAACATTACAAAAACCTGATAAGAAAAGCGAGCGTCGTAAAATTTACGATACATTAGTATTCTAGGGTTAAAGAAATGCATATTTTGCAGATTTTTCGGTTACTAACATAAATAATAAACAATAGGTACCTATCTGCTTTGAAATATAATCCGATAACTTAGCTTGAATAAGGTCTTTATTGATGATTATGATATTACGAATTAAATAAACATCATAAAAATAAACATTAAACATTTAACCGTAAAAAAAAGAAGCAAATATACGCCAATTTATTAAAAACTTTTAGTGTTTATTGCATTTTTGCATGTTAACATATGGAAGTACCCGGGTACCTTAGTCGTGGACTCGTGTAGAAATTTTTGATCGTGGACACAACGGTTAAGAGTATAATCCCACAAGAATTATTCACTTTAATCCATTTTTAACAATAAAGCAACATTTTAAGTATAATACAGCGGAAGACATCTTTAAACTCATATTCCAGCAGTCAGGAGTAATGTCTGCAAATGATGAATTAGTGAATCTGAAAGCTTACGCTTCCTTCTTTAAAATGAATTTTTAAATTTGTTCCTATGTTTAGTTTTGAGAGAGCTTTGACACTTTTTACGAAGAAGCGTTTATGACATTTCTAAGTATTGAAGCTTCACGCGCACGAGTTGATTCCCAAAATCAGAACCCAGTTTCATTCCGTTTTCTACTAAAACTATTCATCCTACGAAAAAAAGTCATAAGACCTTTTCTTCTCTAAATATCCTCTTCTGTAAAAAAGAATTAAACTTTTTTTTTATATGATCAATATTTCCAGAGATGTTTTGAAAAATCGAACTTTTAAATCTTCGACCTCAAGTTTTTCAATGAAGCGGCCACTAAAAAATGGTAAACATTTTTGATTTTTAAAGAATAGGCTTTCAAAAAGACTATGTGCCGATGTTTACCCGTTCTTCTATTATTCCGAGGTTCAAATCGCTAATCACTGGACTAATAGGCTAAGTATTAAGAATTTGCGACGTCATCTTGGCCAAAATATTAGCGGTATTCTCAAAATTTATTTATAACTTGAAAATACTGTTCTTGTAGAGGATAAATGCACAATTTGTTTTTACTGCCCCAGTCGACTAAGGCCTATGATTTCCATTGCACTATTCTCCAAACTAGTAAGCATTTCATAAAGAATAAAACCTCTAAAACAAAAACTGAACCGACCAATATTATACTCTTATATGCCTACTGTCCTTTTAAAAGTACACTCGTGTTTAGAGATGTATAACGATCACAAAGATAAATTTTTTTTATTGCTGATTGCTCATGTGATTAACATAGTTCCCTAATAGTATGGTCGAAATACGGTTTCGAATGAAAAGTTGTGCTAATAGAAATATTATGATTGAATAATGTTCAGAACAGTGTCAGGAATAATCTAGTAAATTTCGGACTTCCAACTCCTGGTGCTTTCTTCGGAAAAGTGTCTTTTGTAGTACATTGACGCGTTTTTCGTGACGTTTTATTTAATTTCTCAACTTGTAAACGTCGGATCGTAATAAAAAAAAAATAGGATTATGCGAAATAGACTGATGTTCAATTCTAGACCAAAAACGTGTAGTTTGGTTTTGTAGTTTCCGCGAAAAAGTTCTTAAGCACCAAATATCGACCAAAAATTGTTTTATTCGGTGCATTGCGAAGAAGTAATAAAAAACTGTTTTGCTCATGGAAAAGATACTACTTCATGAGTAGAATCGACCTGCCAAAGTTGAGATCCTCAAGTGCAACCAAACAGCCAAAAAGTGCGCAGGAAGTCAGAATTTGTAAGGTTTGCCATTTAATGCGATCGTTATAAAAAAGAAATTCTTTTTTTTTAAAACATTCGTCTTTGAACGTACTATTAGCTGAAAGAAATTGTTTAAAATTTTTGCTAATCGTATTCCACTTTTAACTCTTTTTCCGAAACGTACTTTTTTAAATCGCTAAGAGCTTTGTCAATAATTGTTAAATAGAAAATGCATTATTTGAACGTGATAGATCTTTTAAAAACCTTGGATTTAAAAAAATAAATATCCCGATATTTCAACTTGGAGGCCAATTGTGGACATTTTTGATTTCCAACTACAGTGTGGCACGTTCCCCCACTACCGACGTTTGAATGTATTTAGATGCAGTTTTATTTGTCAGTGTCAAATTTATTTTCAAAAAACCCATGGCTGTTACTATTTTGATACAATTTTCGATAGTTTCATTATCTAATTTCTGTAGTTACGAAGCACGCAAGATTAATTTTGTTTATTGACTACTTCTTTTTACTCTGGTTTTGAATTAAAATATGCATGCCATATTTAGATAACATATATGAACAAAACAATGTTTTACCTTTTAGTTCAGATGAAAACGATCTAAAACCAATTTGCCGTTTAACCATTGCAGTTATAAATACAAAAATATCCACATTAGGCCTCCAAGTTGATAAATCGCGATGTTTTTTTTTTAAAGCAAAATTTTTAAGACATCTATCAATTCAAAATAATGAATTTTCTATTTAACAATTATTGACAAAGTTCTAAGTGATTTAAAAAAGTACGTTTCGGAAAAAGAGTCAAAAGTGGATTACGATTAGCAAACATTTAAAAACAATTTCTTTCAGCAAATAGTACGTTCAAAGACGAATGTTTTAAAAAAAAAGAATTTCGTTTTTATAACGATCGCATTAAATGGGAATCCTTACAAAATCTGACTTCCTGTGCACTTTTCGGCTGTTTGGTTGCACTTGAGGATCTCAACTTTGGCAGGTCGATTCTACTCATGAAGTAGTATCTTTTCCATGAGCAAAACAGTTTTTTATTACTTCTTCGCAATGCACTGAATAAAACAATTTTTGGTCGGTATTTGGTGCTTAAGAATTTTTTTCGCGGAATATTCAAAACCAAACTACACGTTTTTGGTCTAGAATTGATCGTCAGTCTATTTCGCATAATCCTATATGTTTTTTTATTACGATCCGATGTTTACAAGTTGAGAAATTAAATAAAACGTCACGGAAAACGCGTCAATGTACTACAAAAGACACTTTTCCGAAGAAAGCACCAGGAGTTGGAAGTCCGAAATTTACTAGATTATTCCTGACACTGTCCTGAACATTATTCAATCATAATATTTCTATTAGCAAAAGTTTTCTTTCAGACTACATTTTCCCGTAATTCGACGCCGCTATAAACCTAATTTGAAAAATTAAACCTCAAAATTAGAATAGAAGAAATATAATATCTGCCTAACTAAATTAGGTCCACAGGTAACGACAACAGTACTATTTAGGGAAACGATTACACGTGTAAAACGAGATATTTTTCGACAAGTAACTTAATACATTTCATAATCAACTTCTCTAAGATGTAATTACATAACAGTAATATCGTAATTATATTTCAGAACATCTACAGAAATTTAATAGTAGAGATCGGCACACTGTCCTTGTAGAAGGACAGTAGGCATATCTGGGTTAAAACGTCAAAAAAAGTCGATTTTGTGTCACTCAATATGTCAGGGTGAAGTTTAACTTTCCCGCCGAGGCAGGAAAAATTGTCAGCAAAGTATTTTTCTCTGTCTAGCCTTCCAGTACTAACGTGCCAGCATATAACATCCATACTAACGTCGGTCTCACAGACCGCGCTTTTTTTTAACGTATTTTTTACAACTTTTTTATTGCAAATAGAAATTATTTCAAATATTTAGTAATTTTTCTGGATACTAATTTATTATAATTATAATTAAATTATTATAATTATAATTATAATAATAAGTCTGCAAAGACACTTAGGACGACATCTTTTTAAAGGGACGTCGGGCTAGAGGGGTTTGCGCCACTCAATCTTAGATAGCACCACGGTATTTTTCCAGCTGCTGGATTAACAGTTAATTAATGTCATAAGTTTGCGACTTAGCTTTATGGAGAATTTACTATGGGTTTTTCAAAATTGATTATATTTTGAAAATTATTCAATATTTATCAATTCCAGTACATAATTTAGCAAATATATTACATAAGAACTTAACACACCACGATTACAATACAATTACTCCATTAACAAACATAAATTAAGCAAATTAAAATTTAGCACCTTTGTAAACTCAAACTAAAATATGGACAGAATTTATCGTTTGATTGTTTAGAACTTTTTAACAAAAGCAAAGTATTTATATGTTTTAAAAGGTTACATTTTAGAAATAGGTATGTCGATTGTTACTTAAAATAAAGTTAAATAAAAAAAGAATATTAAAAACAAAATTCGATTTATTACTCAATTCACTATTAAGACAAGAAAGCTTAAAATGTCTAAAAAACCTAATTACTACATAATTGATATTACAATTAAAGTTTAAATAAACTTAATTACTTAAGAAATGTAAAAAACCGTTGATCACTTATAAAAATAAATCTTAATTAAAAGACAAGCAATCAAAATAAGATCGAATCGAGGAAGCTTATAAATGTTCAGCTTGCGATTGTCAAATTTATTATGCGTTTGTAACTTATGAACATTACCAAGCATTCTCGATTCGATGTTAACATTTTAAGAGCGACAATTTACTACTTCATTGAAAAAAGTACAGCCTATTCACTGAAATGCCGTTCACAGATAACTTGATTTTGACTTCTGTTATAATAAATAAAACAAAACCAATGAAATTAAAAGCAAAACATTAGGAAAAAAGTTTTATTGCTAAATTCCCTATAAAGGCAAGAAAACTTAAAAGAATAGACAATAACCTAAACTTAAAATAGCTACAAATGTTAAAAGTAGAAATTTAAAAGTAGAAAATATAAGACACAGTTTTTTTAAACTAATTTGGAATTAAACTTAATTCAATACAATAATCATCACACCCATGTTCTTTATACATTATGGATTATAATATATGTACATTGCTCACAATCTTTTATTCTTAATTTTTATATAGGTATTTTAATTTTACAGAAGACCGTAATTAGAGAATATTTTCTTGAATACTCAGTTCGATTCATAAAAACACAAATACACATTATCAAAACACAAATAATATAAAAACAGGTACGACAGTCAACTGTGATTACTTAGGCCTTTTTTTTCTGTCAAAGATCAAAATCTTAAATCTGTACTGCAAGAAAGAATACAAATGCTCTTGGGTGCGATCGAAAAATACTTTACGATTTTTAGCAATAAAGTCTTTGAATTCTTGTTTAGAAGGCATACGACCAGGGGGTCAATTCTTGACATCCTTCGACTTATCACGAACGGTGAGTTAAAACGAGTGTTTTATCTCGAAGGAAGCTTGACAACGTTGCAAATCCTTTTGTAAACGCCACACAGATGATGTCAATAACGAAGAAATTTAAGTGACATGGTATTCTTGAGAAAACGTTCGTCTTAAAACCTTCGAGATAACACGAGTGCACTTTGGCGAGTGAGAAGTAAACGTATGCTAAACTGGCTAAAAGTATGAAAGATAGAACCGTTTTCGCTTATCCATTACAGTCACAGTAGCATGTATTTACTGTTTGACGCTTTTATTGCCTCTCGTACCGACCGGAATTCAAGGGTCGGTCATAAATAGACAATTACCTTAAAAATAGTTTATAGAGAAAGTATTAAGAAATAGGAAATATTAACATAAATTGGCATAAATTATGTAGAAAATAAATAGAACACCCACAAATATAAAAATAATGCCTTAAATGTATTAATACAAAATTAATTTTAATTAATTAGTTTTATTAATTTCTGTAAAAATAATTCAACCAATCGATCTATGAGAAAAAATTCAAAATAAGATAAAAATAAACATAATAATTTCGAGATTTTAAACGTGGCTCTCTGCATAAGACATTTGACAAGTAAATGGCATTTCTAAAACGTTGCCAAACCTTCTATTCGACAAATTTCGGCAATGGCTCGGCATGCTACCATTCGTTTTATCTCACTTTCGTTATCGAAACGAAGGGTCGAGAATTGGGCCCCAGTATTAATGTGTGCTTTAAAGGCTTGGCTTAAAAGTGTTACTTCTTCTTCTGTATATCTTCTCTTTCG
Source organism: Malthinus seriepunctatus (assembly GCA_963924605.1). NCBI lineage: Eukaryota > Metazoa > Arthropoda > Insecta > Coleoptera > Cantharidae > Malthinus > Malthinus seriepunctatus. The sequence goes on along the minus strand of OZ004603.1, from coordinate 29,187,370 downwards.
TTTGTTTCTCTTTACAGGACTCCGTATTTCATTTAAAATCTCCATAATCAACGGTGAACGTTTCTTTGGAGTAGGTATTTTTTTAACAGGTTCCTCTTCTACAATAAAACAAATAAATAATTTGAAAAAAAAAGATAAAGTAAGTACCATGTGAGCAAGATCCAAGCTTCCTAGTAGTAATTCTCAATTTTGCACTTCGAGTTTTAATTGGAGATCTTTTCCGTTTAATTTTCTGTAATCTTTCTAAACGGACAATAGGACCTTGTTTGCTACAACACGGAAGTGGGTCATGCGATTGGTCAACGGTCTCATTCGATTTTGTTGATACAGGTCTAATTGTTGAAGTCTGCGATTCTTCATCCAAATTAGAATTATATGAACGTTCATCTACAAAAAAATTTACAGTTTCTTATTATGTTACTATACTCATAACTAGGAAATGGCCGACAATATAGGGTTAAGTAGGTGGTAGTGCTTGTTAGTTATACAAACATGGATTTCCAAAAGCAACAATTTAAGAAATGTTACATCGCCAAGAGCTTCAGTCACTGACGCAGAACAGTAATAAATAAATAAAGTCCAAGTACCTACTATTCATAAATTGCAAGTGATTTCCTAGTTACGAGTAGTATTCGGAAGGCAATTTAATGAACTATAAAAATTATCAGAAGTGAATTTAGATAATATCGAGGGATCATCCACTCTCGGCAGTCAATGTACAAAAATTGAGGAGTCAACGATAGTCATGGGCAGTCAATGGCAGACTGGGCAGTCATCAGCTGTCTGTACAAATTCAGAACAGTGGTTCCTATTTTAACATAATGTGGCTGATAAAATTTTAAAATAATAAATGCATTAAATAATGAAGTTTTTGATGTAATCATAAGCGTAAAAAATTCTCTTGGGGTTGGTACTATTTATCAGCTAGGTATGTTAAAATTGAAAGTTTCGCGTAAGACTTGAAATTTGTAAAAAAAAATCACTTTGCCAAAAAGTAATAAACTTGATGACTACAATAGAATAATACTAGTTTTGTCAAGGTACTTGTTTAGGCACCTGCACTCTTGATTATTTTATTGCTACGTTTATTTTATACGCTCCAGTGAAATAGTTATTGCAATTTTTCATTGTTACCTAATGATGGATATGCAGCTGTTGTTACGGATTTTGTCGTTGAAGTTTGCGACACGTCACCAAGACTAGAATTACACGAATTTACACCTGAAATTTTTTAAATTATTTTTCATTGTAGTGTTTCGTTAGGAAAACTATCACCTAAAAACGCGTCTACTATGTCTTCCACTTCTTCATCTGTTTCTTCTAGAGTTGGTTCAGTATCTATCAAAACCTCTAATTCGGTCATCGTTTTACCTTTGAATTTCGAAACATCAAGGTCTCCACCTGCGGCCATGAAAAAACGAGACAATATGGTGATTTCTCTTTGTAATTCAGGTTGCCTGTAGTTTGCCTTATGAACGCTTACATCGTGACCCATAAAATCAGCCAGTTGCTGAATTTCGTTTTCATTTAGAACTAAAAACTGTGAAACAGTTGCCACTTGCTTACGTAAGCGGGTACAGCGAAGCAATTTTGGATTATCTGCACCACATTTTTCAGCGAAAATGCGCAAAGCACGACCTCCAGCTTCCAAGTAACCATCCGTATTTGTGGAGCAAAAGAGAAATTCATTACTTTCAGATCTGCCAGACATTTTTCTAAAAGATATAAACAAATCCAAGTTTTTAATTTGCTCGTTTGTTAATAAGGCTGAAAGTACTCTAGCTCGCTTCCCAATTAACTGAATTAAAGTAAATCGTTCAGCTAGCATAACTTCCATGCGGGTCATTTTCCCATGGTCTTCCTTACGTATTGTTCTTTTAGTAAGATACGACTGTAACAGTATTCGCGAAACCTCTCCAGGTCTTCGTCGGTTAAATAGAACTACCTGGTGTAAAATAAGTGTACCTAATCTGATCCACGAGTTATAATTATACTTTTCCTTCAAAATTCTATAGCACTTCTCCGCTTCCGTTTGTAAATACTCTGTCAATTTTCCAATATCACCGATATTAGGTAAATCTGCTTTTAAACATTCGGTTCTTTTGTGTCGAAATATAAGCTGTTTTTCCAACTTGTATTAAAAATTCACCTTCGTGAAAGTTTTTGAAATCTAACAAACGAAGAAGAACTCCATCAGTAGGTAACAAACCTTGCATTCTATAATCACTGATAAGAACGTTGACTAGTTTTATTATAGTAAGTCGTATAGCGGCAACGATAGTAGGCGTCTTAAATGTGTACTTGTCTCCCGAACAAATTAATTTTACTACTTCTATTATATTTCGGTAGTGAACAGTATCTAGAAAATCTTGGACACATCTAATATTAGGATTAAGTTTATTCATTTCAAAGAAAACACGAGCGCCTAAACGTAACGTTTGTCTACAATTTCTGTAATTATGACGACACGCACAATTTTTTTTAGCCAAACTCTGTGCTAATTTTAGTAGGGTTTTGTCCTGTCTAATAATTTTAGAAATTTCATCGTTTTTTAAAGGTTCTAATAACTCACGAAGCAGCTCCTGATCCAAACTGGACTGTTTCTCTTGATTCGAATTACTTAAAGATTGCGAAGATGATCCATCTGCTAGCCGTCGAGCCTCTTTCAAAATTTGTGGTCTATTTTTGGGTCTATTAACACAGTTTTGGTGGTGTTTGTAAAGTGATTTTGGAACAAACAATGCCTTGCAATTTGGACACGGTACCATCTTTTCTACAGCAATTTTTTTGGATACTCTAACTGGAATACGGTCCTTGCTACAACAATTTTCGTTATATAGATTGTCGCCTTGAATACGCAGCTTCTTCAGCAATTTAGCTCGTTCCTTGGATTTTAAAGGCAATCCTTCGACTTCTTTCACCTCATCTCTATCAAGATGTTTGGTTAACAAATGTCTGGGTAGTACTGTCACATGTTTAGAGCAAAATAAACAACAATGAGCTTTAGTTTTCAATTCAGATTTTGTGCCAAGATCGTTTTGATTTAACTTCGCATAAATCAATCCGGCAATGAGATTATTACCAGTTAAAGATACTGCTCCGCTTAGCTCACCTGGTGATAAACACCAACGAACATTCAAGTTCATGGTCTTCTTATCGTCTATGCTGATGTAGCAAGGAATATTTTTGTCGTCAAATTCTGAAAACAAACATTTATGAGCAACTTTGCAATCAATATGGAATAAATGTACTTACGACATAAATGTTGTTGTGATGTATTTTGGTCAGCTATTATAAACGATATATATTCCTTGTTTAACATGTTAGCAATATTAGTTTCACTATTATCGGCTAAGTTATCTTCCTGGTTGTTAAGTTCGTCTATTAACACAGTGTACGTTCCACGATGTAAACTCTTCAACACCGTTAGTGTTGCAGTCGAGTCTTTAATTAAAATATTTGCCTTTTGTTCTTGACCGGAAGGTTGATTGGAAACAGATTCTGTACAATGTGATGATGATGGTTTGTCGCTTGTGCTGTCGCTCTTATTGAGATTTGGGATTTCGGAACTTTCAAAATTTAATGCCTCAGTAACTACTTCTTCTACTACATTAGCAATATCATCAACACATTCATAAAGACCATTTTGAAGAGAAAAATTGTTGGCAAATAAATCCTTTTTAGCACGTTCCACATTGCTTTGTTTCTTCTTTTTAATAGTTCGTTGTGATGGAGATGAGATGGACGTAGAATCTGAAGAAGTTCCATCGGGGTTACTGCCTGTCCATTCCGATCCAGAATCTTGAAATGGTTCATCATCTTCCATTATAAACGAGTCTAAAGAAAAATTTAAAAATTACTATGCATTTGTAATTTTGCAATAATTTGAGTTTTATATCAAAAGCTTAGTATTTTTTAAGTAAGCACAACTTTATAACCTATTATAAAATTTTGTGCTCAATGGGAGCTTCAAAGGTTTAGAAATGCGATACAGATACAGGCTGTTCAAAGTTTAATCGCCACTATTGGTAACCTCGTATTTTTCGGAACTACGACTTCCATGCAATGGGAAAACTCGAGGGGTTAACCACTGAAGTAAAAAGTGTACACCAAAATTGCAAAAATTTGCAAAAATTCGCAGAAATTTGCACAAAATATGCAGAAAATTACGGAAATTTGTATAAAATTTGCAGACATTTGCACCAACTTGTACACCAAATTTGCAGAGTGGTAAACCCCTCGGGAAAACTAGTGGTATTTTTGACGTAGATTATAGTGATGAAAGCAGAAAAACAATTGAACATCGGGTTTACTAATTATTTGCAAATGATTTTTTTTTGATTAAACGCCCTGTATATTTTTGCATATTACAAAATTGTAACCTTTTGACAACTCCTTTGCCGTTTAGTTATTTAAACTATTGATAAGAGTCTACTTACAAAATACGTGGTAAACTTTTTCAAAATGGCTTGAGCCAGAGGTACGCCTTATTGTTAATTATTGTTAAGCCTATTCTAGTTAGAGCTTGCCAAAGATTTGAACGATAAGTTCCTAATTGGTGCCGAAGACGAGAACATTGATTTATAAAAAGTCAAATTTTTGTAAACTATGGACAAAACACTTCCATCCTCAGAAGAGATTACAGTGATCAACAGATTTATAAAAACCCAGAAGAGAGAAAACCCTAATTTGAGCTTTTCATCTTCCCTTGAAATTTTTTGAGCCTGCCCTGAAAACACGATCTGGCTACGGCCCTGTACGCGAAATGTCAAGTTTCTCGAATTATTCAAATGCGTTCAAATGAAACGCTCACTATATTTTTTACAGAGTTGGGCTCCTGGTAAAACGTAGATGCTAAATTTGCAAAAATATACAGGGTGTTTTATTTGAAAAATCGGGAAAAAGTTACAGTAAAACACCCTCTATATTTTTGAAAATTTAGCATCTACTTTTACCAGGAATCTAAATCTGCAAAAGTATACAGGGTGTTCCATTTGAAAAATTAGAGAAAACTTACATTTCGCTTAAAGAAATCACCCTGTATAGTATTAGGCTTTTATAAAAGTTTTATTATTTATGTGACTATTATCACATTATCAGTATTAGGTGGAACAAGCACATTTAAAAAATCTTGATTGCAGCCCTGGCAACATGACTCCAAAGTAGACTATTTATCTAGACATTAAAGTGACAATATCTCCAAAACGGTTAGTAACAGAGGTACGTTAAAATTTATACCATTTGATTACAAATGTGATGGGGAATCAAAATATGCAAAAATACATAGGAGGTTCCATTTAAAATAACAAAGTTAGTTTAAGTATCTCTTAAACAAAACACCCTGTATATTCAAAAATATTTTTACGATGGAATTCACATCTAGGTAAGAAAGTTTTTTTGGGGAATTTTTTTCATATCTCTTACAACAGAACTCCATCGAATTATAAATGGTCCAACAAACAAACCCGACGAAGGTCAATGTTTGTCGAGCTAATTCTACAAAATTAGATCGACGCGTACTTTTACTTTTTAATCAGCGCGGGGATTCCCGTAGTCTCTTTGTGAAACACAGAAATCGTAAAACAATCCGATTTTTGGAAATGTTGCTTCATTTTCACTTTTATAGGGTTAAGACAGAAAAACAAAAAAATGGAAATTTACTTACATTAATTACTTCTTTTTTGAGATGCACCATTTGCTATAACTTCCACGTGTTTGAGTTGGAACAAAAACAATTTTGAAATCACTTATTTTCACGAATTATATAGAAATTAATTTATTATAAACAACTATTTTATAAAAACAACTATTTATTTATAAAAACATAACTATTGTCTTCGTAAAACGCGACACGTCAACCATGCGTCAACCCATCGACATCTAAAGAGCAATCTCCCTAGCGTCGAGTTTAAGAAATAACGTATTTTTGAATTTTAATTTTTACTTGGTTCACGTTGTAAGCGCGATTAAATAAATTTTAACTTAAAATTCTCTATGTGTAAACTGTTTATTAAGTAGTAATTAAAATTTAGTTATTAAAATAATTTACAAGTAGACAGTAGAATTTCCGTGACAATGAAAAAATTGTATTGCAAAAATTTAAATAAAAATTAAATCTTTTTGTGAAGAAAAATCGCGTTATTTCTTTTCAAGGAAATGAATGGTTTTCTAGATGGTTTATTTTTAGCAAACTCTATTGTAAATAATTTAAAGGCCGCGCCACACATACTAGATCCTTTTGTTTCAATAAATTTATTGAAAAAATTTTTAAGCACTAAAAGCCGATCAAAAATTAATTTGTTCATCGCATTTATTAAAAGAAAGTACTACTATCTAATAAAAAACTTTTATGTTCAAGGAAAATATAGTACTCCTAATCGATTAGTAAAATCGACTTGCCATTGTGGAGATTTTCAGTGCAACCCAACGGCTAAAAAGTGCATAGCAATAAAAATTCTTGTAAGGGTTGGCAGTTAATGCTATCGTGAAGAAAATCAAAAATGTGTTTTCCAAACCTTGGGGTCTTTGAACATAGGTACCTTAATTATGGGTGAGTAGGGCCCCACTCTGAATGTTGCAGAGAGGCCCCCAAGTTCTTAGTTGCGACACTGGTGAATTGTTTTGTTTTTTATAATATACAAGAGGATTGCTCCGTAACTGTGCGAGAGACATCATAACCAATTTAAGCGTAGTAATACATTTACTACAGTAATTGGCCAAAGAGTAGCTCATTCCCATTTAAGTCTCTTTAATAGATAATTAGACGGACGATTTAATTTTAGGAAAAATATTAAAGGGCGACGAAATCCGTTTTTACGTCGACCTCGCAGCACTGTTCTTTACAGCTTCAGGTCGACCTCGTTTTATAAATTCCAATCAAGATCTTATCTCAAAATATCTTTCCCAACTAAAGTCTAGATTCGAGCTTTGAACGGCAAAGTAACGAAAATTCTTTGTCTCTTTTCAACTTAGGCTATTGGTAAAAAGATCTAAAATGCATTTTATGACAAGTTATATCAAGGTTGAATTTATGTCAGAATTTGGCGGGAAAGTTTTTAGGGCTACGAAATTAGGTTTTAGACCGACCTCGCAGCATTAGCTCTACCGCGTCATGTTGGAAGTTAATTTATACAGGGTACTTCTACATTTTTGTAACCAAATTTAAGGGACGTTTCTTTGGATGGTTCTCATCATAAAGGTTTTAAACGACATTTACGTGTAAACAGTAGGCATTTTCCAGCATTTATAATAAAGTATTCTTACACAACACCCTATAACCGTTAACCTACGCCGGTTTGGCCATATTCTCGTGCGGACCTTTAGTATGGTGTGGTAATTAGCCAAAGAGTCCCTCATTCCCACATTCAAACCGGCTTCGGTTGGAAATCTCGCCCAAACTCCTCAAGGTTTCCTTACTCCAATTTTTTTGGAATGAGGATTTCATCTTCGCCCCCATTTCGACCTCACCGAGTTCTCAAAACGAATCCCGCCCTCTCGAAAAGGGAGGACAGCTCAAGCGCCCTTCCATTTTTGAGGCCACGCTCTCGGGCAAAAAACGCATTGCCCAAGACCGCTTTCCAAGTTACACGTCCAAATTTGGCGACGATCCGTTTCGGTTTATAAACCGCGTTCTTCGAATGCGTGTTTTGTATTCGCTCTCGGGCGAAGTAATTCCTCTTGAGAGCTCACCTCACTTTTAGAGGCTAAAATCGAACTCGCAGAATGGATCGATCTGAAATTTTTGGATCCCTCGTAGGACGTGCAATCTGGTATGGATATCTAAGTCTCGTTAATAGATAATTAGACGGACGGACTTTAGGATGGAATTTTTGGAAAAATATTAAAGGGCGACGAAATCCGTTTCTACATCGACCTCACAGCACTGTTCTACAGCTTTAGGTCGACCTCGTGTTAGAAATTCCAACCAAGATCTTATCTCAATATATCTTTCCAAAGTAAAGTCTAGATTCGAGCTCTGAACGACAAAGTAACGAAAATTCTTTATCTCTTTTCAACTTAGGCTATTGCAAAAAGATCTAAAATGCATTTTTAGAGAAGTAGTGTCAAGGTTGAATTTATGACGGAATTTGGCGCCAAAGATTTTAGGGCTACGAAATTAGGTTTTAGACCGACCTCGCAGCATTAGCTCTACCGCGTCATGTTGGAAGTTAATTTATACAGGGTACTTCTACATTTTTGTAACCAAATTTAAGGGACGTTTCTTTGGATGGTTCTCATCATAAAGGTTTTAAACGACATTTACGTGTAAACAGTAGGCATTTTCCAGCATTTATAATAAAGTATTCTTACACAACACCCTATAACCGTTAACCTACGCCGGTTTGGCCATATTCTCGTGCGGACCTTTAGTATGGTGTGGTAATTAGCCAAAGAGTCCCTCATTCCCATATTCAAACCGGCTTCGGTTGGAAATCTCGCCCAAACTCCTCAAGGTTTCCTTACTCCAATTTTTTTGGAATGAGGATTTCATCTTCGCCCCCATTTCGACCTCACCGAGTTCTCAAAACGAATCCCGCCCTCTCGAAAAGGGAGGACAGCTCAAGCGCCCTTCCATTTTTGAGGCCACGCTCTCGGGCAAAAAACGCATTGCCCAAGACCGCTTTCCAAGTTACACGTCCAAATTTGGCGACGATCCGTTTCGGTTTATAAACCGCGTCCTTCGAATGCGTGTTTTGTATTCGCTCTCGGGCGAAGTAATTCCTCTTGAGAGCTCACCTCACTTTTAGAGGCTAAAATCGAACTCGCAGAATGGATCGATCTGAAATTTTTGGATCCCTCGTAGGACGTGCAATCTGGTATGGATATCTAAGTCTCGTTAATAGATAATTAGACGGACGGACTTTAGGATGGAATTTTTGGAAAAATATTAAAGGGCGACGAAATCCGTTTCTACATCGACCTCACAGCACTGTTCTACAGCTTTAGGTCGACCTCGTGTTAGAAATTCCAACGAAGATCTTATCTCAATATATCTTTCCAAAGTAAAGTCTAGATTCGAGCTCTGAACGACAAAGTAACGAAAATTCTTTATCTCTTTTCAACTTAGGCTATTGCAAAAAGATCTAAAATGCATTTTTAGAGAAGTAGTGTCAAGGTTGAATTTATGACGGAATTTGGCGCCAAAGATTTTAGGGCTACGAAATTAGGTTTTAGACCGACCTCGCAGCATTAGCTCTACCGCGTCATGTTGGAAGTTAATTTATACAGGGTACTTCTACATTTTTGTAACCAAATTTAAGGGACGTTTCTTTGGATGGTTCTCATCATAAAGGTTTTAAACGACATTTACGTGTAAACAGTAGGCATTTTCCAGCATTTATAATAAAGTATTCTTACACAACACCCTATAACCGTTAACCTACGCCGGTTTGGCCATATTCTCGTGCGGACCTTTAGTATGGTGTGGTAATTAGCCAAAGAGTCCCTCATTCCCACATTCAAACCGGCTTCGGTTGGAAATCTCGCCCAAACTCCTCAAGGTTTCCTTACTCCAATTTTTTTGGAATGAGGATTTCATCTTCGCCCCCATTTCGACCTCACCGAGTTCTCAAAACGAATCCCGCCCTCTCGAAAAGGGAGGACAGCTCAAGCGCCCTTCCATTTTTGAGGCCACGCTCTCGGGCAAAAAACGCATTGCCCAAGACCGCTTTCCAAGTTACACGTCCAAATTTGGCGACGATCCGTTTCGGTTTATAAACCGCGTCCTTCGAATGCGTGTTTTGTATTCGCTCTCGGGCGAAGTAATTCCTCTTGAGAGCTCACCTCACTTTTAGAGGCTAAAATCGAACTCGCAGAATGGATCGATCTGAAATTTTTGGATCCCTCGTAGGACGTGCAATCTGGTATGGATATCTAAGTCTCGTTAATAGATAATTAGACGGACGGAGTTTAGGATGGAATTTTTGGAAAAATATTAAAGGGCGACGAAATCCGTTTCTACATCGACCTCACAGCACTGTTCTACAGCTTTAGGTCGACCTCGTGTTAGAAATTCCAACCAAGATCCTATCTCAATATATCTTTCCAAAGTAAAGTCTAGATTCGAGCTCTGAACGACAAAGTAACGAAAATTCTTTATCTCTTTTCAACTTAGGCTATTGCAAAAAGATCTAAAATGCATTTTTAGAGAAGTAGTGTCAAGGTTGAATTTATGACGGAATTTGGCGCCAAAGATTTTAGGGCTACGAAATTAGGTTTTAGACCGACCTCGCAGCATTAGCTCTACCGCGTCATGTTGGAAGTTAATTTATACAGGGTACTTCTACATTTTTGTAACCAAATTTAAGGGACGTTTCTTTGGATGGTTCTCATCATAAAGGTTTTAAACGACATTTACGTGTAAACAGTAGGCATTTTCCAGCATTTATAATAAAGTATTCTTACACAACACCCTATAACCGTTAACCTACGCCGGTTTGGCCATATTCTCGTGCGGACCTTTAGTATGGTGTGGTAATTAGCCAAAGAGTCCCTCATTCCCACATTCAAACCGGCTTCGGTTGGAAATCTCGCCCAAACTCCTCAAGGTTTCCTTACTCCAATTTTTCTGGAATGAGGATTTCATCTTCGCCCCCATTTCGACCTCACCGAGTTCTCAAAACGAATCCCGCCCTCTCGAAAAGGGAGGACAGCTCAAGCGCCCTTCCATTTTTGAGGCCACGCTCTCGGGCAAAAAACGCATTGCCCAAGACCGCTTTCCAAGTTACACGTCTAAATTTGGCGACGATCCGTTTCGGTTTATAAACCGCGTCCTTCGAATGCGTGTTTTGTATTCGCTCTCGGGCGAAGTAATTCCTCTTGAGAGCTCACCTCACTTTTAGAGGCTAAAATCGAACTCGCAGAATGGATCGATCTGAAATTTTTGGATCCCTCGTAGGACGTGCAATCTGGTATGGATATCTAAGTCTCGTTAATAGATAATTAGACGGACGGATGAAATTTTTGGAAAAATATTAAAGGGCGACGAAATCCGTTTCTACATCGACCTCACAGCACTGTTCTACAGCTTTAGGTCGACCTCGTGTTAGAAATTCCAACCAAGATCTTATCTCAATATATCTTTCCAAAGTAAAGTCTAGATTCGAGCTCTGAACGACAAAGTAACGAAAATTCTTTATCTCTTTTCAACTTAGGCTATTGCAAAAAGATCTAAAATGCATTTTTAGAGAAGTAGTGTCAAGGTTGAATTTATGACGGAATTTGGCGCCAAAGATTTTAGGGCTACGAAATTAGGTTTTAGACCGACCTCGCAGCATTAGCTCTACCGCGTCATGTTGGAAGTTAATTTATACAGGGTACTTCTACATTTTTGTAACCAAATTTAAGGGACGTTTCTTTGGATGGTTCTCATCATAAAGGTTTTAAACGACATTTACGTGTAAACAGTAGGCATTTTCCAGCATTTATAATAAAGTATTCTTACACAACACCCTATAACCGTTAACCTACGCCGGTTTGGCCATATTCTCGTGCGGACCTTTAGTATGGTGTGGTAATTAGCCAAAGAGTCCCTCATTCCCATATTCAAACCGGCTTCGGTTGGAAATCTCGCCCAAACTCCTCAAGGTTTCCTTACTCCAATTTTTTTGGAATGAGGATTTCATCTTCGCCCCCATTTCGACCTCACCGAGTTCTCAAAACGAATCCCGCCCTCTCGAAAAGGGAGGACAGCTCAAGCGCCCTTCCATTTTTGAGGCCACGCTCTCGGGCAAAAAACGCATTGCCCAAGACCGCTTTCCAAGTTACACGTCCAAATTTGGCGACGATCCGTTTCGGTTTATAAACCGCGTCCTTCGAATGCGTGTTTTGTATTCGCTCTCGGGCGAAGTAATTCCTCTTGAGAGCTCACCTCACTTTTAGAGGCTAAAATCGAACTCGCAGAATGGATCGATCTGAAATTTTTGGATCCCTCGTAGGACGTGCAATCTGGTATGGATATCTAAGTCTCGTTAATAGATAATTAGACGGACGGATGAAATTTTTGGAAAAATATTAAAGGGCGACGAAATCCGTTTCTACATCGACCTCACAGCACTGTTCTACAGCTTTAGGTCGACCTCGTGTTAGAAATTCCAACCAAGATCTTATCTCAATATATCTTTCCAAAGTAAAGTCTAGATTCGAGCTCTGAACGACAAAGTAACGAAAATTCTTTATCTCTTTTCAACTTAGGCTATTGCAAAAAGATCTAAAATGCATTTTTAGAGAAGTAGTGTCAAGGTTGAATTTATGACGGAATTTGGCGCCAAAGATTTTAGGGCTACGAAATTAGGTTTTAGACCGACCTCGCAGCATTAGCTCTACCGCGTCATGTTGGAAGTTAATTTATACAGGGTACTTCTACATTTTTGTAACCAAATTTAAGGGACGTTTCTTTGGATGGTTCTCATCATAAAGGTTTTAAACGACATTTACGTGTAAACAGTAGGCATTTTCCAGCATTTATAATAAAGTATTCTTACACAACACCCTATAACCGTTAACCTACGCCGGTTTGGCCATATTCTCGTGCGGACCTTTAGTATGGTGTGGTAATTAGCCAAAGAGTCCCTCATTCCCACATTCAAACCGGCTTCGGTTGGAAATCTCGCCCAAACTCCTCAAGGTTTCCTTACTCCAATTTTTTTGGAATGAGGATTTCATCTTCGCCCCCATTTCGACCTCACCGAGTTCTCAAAACGAATCCCGCCCTCTCGAAAAGGGAGGACAGCTCAAGCGCCCTTCCATTTTTGAGGCCACGCTCTCGGGCAAAAAACGCATTGCCCAAGACCGCTTTCCAAGTTACACGTCCAAATTTGGCGACGATCCGTTTCGGTTTATAAACCGCGTCCTTCGAATGCGTGTTTTGTATTCGCTCTCGGGCGAAGTAATTCCTCTTGAGAGCTCACCTCACTTTTAGAGGCTAAAATCGAACTCGCAGAATGGATCGATCTGAAATTTTTGGATCCCTCGTAGGACGTGCAATCTGGTATGGATATCTAAGTCTCGTTAATAGATAATTAGACGGACGGATGAAATTTTTGGAAAAATATTAAAGGGCGACGAAATCCGTTTCTACATCGACCTCACAGCACTGTTCTACAGCTTTAGGTCGACCTCGTGTTAGAAATTCCAACCAAGATCTTATCTCAATATATCTTTCCAAAGTAAAGTCTAGATTCGAGCTCTGAACGACAAAGTAACGAAAATTCTTTATCTCTTTTCAACTTAGGCTATTGCAAAAAGATCTAAAATGCATTTTTAGAGAAGTAGTGTCAAGGTTGAATTTATGACGGAATTTGGCGCCAAAGATTTTAGGGCTACGAAATTAGGTTTTAGACCGACCTCGCAGCATTAGCTCTACCGCGTCATGTTGGAAGTTAATTTATACAGGGTACTTCTACATTTTTGTAACCAAATTTAAGGGACGTTTCTTTGGATGGTTCTCATCATAAAGGTTTTAAACGACATTTACGTGTAAACAGTAGGCATTTTCCAGCATTTATAATAAAGTATTCTTACACAACACCCTATAACCGTTAACCTACGCCGGTTTGGCCATATTCTCGTGCGGACCTTTAGTATGGTGTGGTAATTAGCCAAAGAGTCCCTCATTCCCACATTCAAACCGGCTTCGGTTGGAAATCTCGCCCAAACTCCTCAAGGTTTCCTTACTCCAATTTTTTTGGAATGAGGATTTCATCTTCGCCCCCATTTCGACCTCACCGAGTTCTCAAAACGAATCCCGCCCTCTCGAAAAGGGAGGACAGCTCAAGCGCCCTTCCATTTTTGAGGCCACGCTCTCGGGCAAAAAACGCATTGCCCAAGACCGCTTTCCAAGTTACACGTCCAAATTTGGCGACGATCCGTTTCGGTTTATAAACCGCGTCCTTCGAATGCGTGTTTTGTATTCGCTCTCGGGCGAAGTAATTCCTCTTGAGAGCTCACCTCACTTTTAGAGGCTAAAATCGAACTCGCAGAATGGATCGATCTGAAATTTTTGGATCCCTCGTAGGACGTGCAATCTGGTATGGATATCTAAGTCTCGTTAATAGATAATTAGACGGACGGACTTTAGGATGGAATTTTTGGAAAAATATTAAAGGGCGACGAAATCCGTTTCTACATCGACCTCACAGCACTGTTCTACAGCTTTAGGTCGACCTCGTGTTAGAAATTCCAACCAAGATCTTATCTCAATATATCTTTCCAAAGTAAAGTCTAGATTCGAGCTCTGAACGACAAAGTAACGAAAATTCTTTATCTCTTTTCAACTTAGGCTATTGCAAAAAGATCTAAAATGCATTTTTAGAGAAGTAGTGTCAAGGTTGAATTTATGACGGAATTTGGCGCCAAAGATTTTAGGGCTACGAAATTAGGTTTTAGACCGACCTCGCAGCATTAGCTCTACCGCGTCATGTTGGAAGTTAATTTATACAGGGTACTTCTACATTTTTGTAACCAAATTTAAGGGACGTTTCTTTGGATGGTTCTCATCATAAAGGTTTTAAACGACATTTACGTGTAAACAGTAGGCATTTTCCAGCATTTATAATAAAGTATTCTTACACAACACCCTATAACCGTTAACCTACGCCGGTTTGGCCATATTCTCGTGCGGACCTTTAGTATGGTGTGGTAATTAGCCAAAGAGTCCCTCATTCCCACATTCAAACCGGCTTCGGTTGGAAATCTCGCCCAAACTCCTCAAGGTTTCCTTACTCCAATTTTTTTGGAATGAGGATTTCATCTTCGCCCCCATTTCGACCTCACCGAGTTCTCAAAACGAATCCCGCCCTCTCGAAAAGGGAGGACAGTTCAAGCGCCCTTCCATTTTTGAGGCCACGCTCTCGGGCAAAAAACGCATTGCCCAAGACCGCTTTCCAAGTTACACGTCCAAATTTGGCGACGATCCGTTTCGGTTTATAAACCGCGTCCTTCGAATGCGTGTTTTGTATTCGCTCTCGGGCGAAGTAATTCCTCTTGAGAGCTCACCTCACTTTTAGAGGCTAAAATCGAACTCGCAGAATGGATCGATCTGAAATTTTTGGATCCCTCGTAGGACGTGCAATCTGGTATGGATATCTAAGTCTCGTTAATAGATAATTAGACGGACGGACTTTAGGATGGAATTTTTGGAAAAATATTAAAGGGCGACGAAATCCGTTTCTACATCGACCTCACAGCACTGTTCTACAGCTTTAGGTCGACCTCGTGTTAGAAATTCCAACCAAGATCATATCTCAATATATCTTTCCAAAGTAAAGTCTAGATTCGAGCTCTGAACGACAAAGTAACGAAAATTCTTTATCTCTTTTCAACTAAGGCTATTGCAAAAAGATCTAAAATGCATTTTTAGAGAAGTAGTGTCAAGGTTGAATTTATGACGGAATTTGGCGCCAAAGATTTTAGGGCTACGAAATTAGGTTTTAGACCGACCTCGCAGCATTAGCTCTACCGCGTCATGTTGGAAGTTAATTTATACAGGGTACTTCTACATTTTTGTAACCAAATTTAAGGGACGTTTCTTTGGATGGTTCTCATCATAAAGGTTTTAAACGACATTTACGTGTAAACAGTAGGCATTTTCCAGCATTTATAATAAAGTATTCTTACACAACACCCTATAACCGTTAACCTACGCCGGTTTGGCCATATTCTCGTGCGGACCTTTAGTATGCTGTGGTAATTAGCCAAAGAGTCCCTCATTCCCACATTCAAACCGGCTTCGGTTGGAAATCTCGCCCAAACTCCTCAAGGTTTCCTTACTCCAATTTTTTTGGAATGAGGATTTCATCTTCGCCCCCATTTCGACCTCACCGAGTTCTCAAATCGAATCCCGCCCTCTCGAAAAGGGAGGACAGCTCAAGCGCCCTTCCATTTTTGAGGCCACGCTCTCGGGCAAAAAACGCATTGCCCAAGACCGCTTTCCAAGTTACACGTCCAAATTTGGCGACGATCCGTTTCGGTTTATAAACCGCGTCCTTCGAATGCGTGTTTTGTATTCGCTCTCGGGCGAAGTAATTCCTCTTGAGAGCTCACCTCACTTTTAGAGGCTAAAATCGAACTCGCAGAATGGATCGATCTGAAATTTTTGGATCCCTCGTAGGACGTGCAATCTGGTATGGATATCTAAGTCTCGTTAATAGATAATTAGACGGACGGACTTTAGGATGGAATTTTTGGAAAAATATTAAAGGGCGACGAAATCCGTTTCTACATCGACCTCACAGCACTGTTCTACAGCTTTAGGTCGACCTCGTGTTAGAAATTCCAACCAAGATCTTATCTCAATATATCTTTCCAAAGTAAAGTCTAGATTCGAGCTCTGAACGACAAAGTAACGAAAATTCTTTATCTCTTTTCAACTTAGGCTATTGCAAAAAGATCTAAAATGCATTTTTAGAGAAGTAGTGTCAAGGTTGAATTTTATGATAAATATCTAGAGCCTTCAACTTTTATGGCGTTAGCGCCTACGCGTTTTAGCTTTGCCAGGTTTTCAATCTACGATAGATATTTCTTACTCGTTAATAGCTATGGATATAATTTATAATAACTTAAAGACGATATAGCTTATCGATAGAAGTGAATAGGACCAATGCTGATAGGACATTTTTGTCCTATTTTATTTACCTGGTTACTTACTTTCATTTGCAATGTTTGTAAATAGGCTTGTAAATAATTTTGTGTAACTAATAAATTTATGTAAAAAAGATTCAGGTACGTCTCCGTCTTTAATCTTAGACAGACATATGTTTATCTTGAATACCAAATCTTATTAAAAAAATTCTTTTTGCTTCTTATAACAGGTTGTTCAACGAGCAAAAATATCGCGACATTTTAGCGCGGTTTACCGCATTATATCAACGCTTAATTTGAGGTCGATTTTTTGAGATTTATTTTTAGCACTATTTATATAAGCGAAGGTCACATCACATCGTGATGACGTGATGTGATGTGACTTTGCTCAACCGAGAGCAAAGTAACAGATATTCTTTGTTTTTAAATTACGCTATTGCAAGAACATCTAAGAAGACATTTTATGACAAATGCCAACCTTGAATTTTATGATAAATATCTTTGAGTCTGATTGTCGATTTTAATCCTGCTTACACTCTCAAGTTCACGTGCACTTAAGTACAATAAGTAGTAAGTAGCCTTACTACTAGCCTACTAGATTTTATAATAACTTAAAGACGATTGTAAGAATATAATCTTAATTAAATAATAAAAACAACCCATCCACAAATAACATCATTTATTAGTAAAAACACCTCCGAATCTCAAGCCAGTCAAAACTCAACTCTTTTCTTTTCTACAATCGATATTTTTAAAAACAAAAGAAATACTTGTCACCAATTAATTTTTAGATTCTAACTAAAACTACTTAAATCTTAAGAATTTTTTGACCTCTCATGTTAAACAATGCACATCGCGAAAAGATCGTAATATGCGTAAACATGGCGTAAACAACATAAAAATTTAGTAAAGTATAAAAATAAATTAGTGTTCCTATGTTGGGTTGCACCAACATTTTCTTACACGATATAGCTTATTAACAGAAGAGCGTAAGATAGGACATTTTTTTCATGGAATTTTATTTATCTACTTACTTTTATTTGCTAAAGTTTGTAAAGAGGCTTGTAACAAAAACCTTGGAAACAACCCTGTATAAGTAATAAATTGAAGTAAGTAAGTTTTAGGGGTTAATTTAAAACTTTTCCTAAAATAGCTACTTTTATTCGTTACGTTGAAGAAGTAAAGAATATACCTCTAAAGAAAAGTAAGTACTTATTTTGAAGACGAGTAAAACTGTGTAAAGAAGGAGTTAAGTAGTTTCAGGTTAACGCAATAAGTTTTAAGTCGATTTAATGGATTTTACGACGTCGCTTGTTTTAGGTCGACATTCAGTTTTAAGTAGACATAAAGCAGTTTTATTTCGACACATTCAGTTTTAGATCGACGCTAACAATGTTAGTTCGACACAATGAATCAAGTTTTCATAGTTGCAATTTATTTCGGATCGAAACGATCAGCTTTAGGTCGACATAATTAGTTTTAGGTCAATACTTATTTTTAGGTCGACTATCAGTTGTAGGTAGATATATGTAATAGGGTGGCCCTTATACAGGCTGTCTAAAATAATGGAAATATAAAAAAAAGTTCAAATAAAAAAATTAGATCTTTCTAAGCTGTTGTAGTCAGTAGAAAAATTTTTTTAGGGCTTAATTTGAAAGATATGACACAAACATACCTTTTTTAACTACACGCACTATTTTAACTTAACTTCAAAAAAATACTAATTTTTTTCTCTTTTCAACGATATGTAACAATCAATAAAACAATTTCTTGTTTTTTCCAAAACAAAATTTTTTTTTAATTTTTTCAAAATTTCTGTTCAAGTCGAGTGGTACAGGTTACTGACATAAATTATTTTCTTACAAATGGTAATTTTAATAAATAAATGCACCTGTACAGTCGACTTGAACAGTACGTACGTACGAACAGTAAGTATATAAATGCCAAACCAACTACCCTGGCAAAACCAACAACATGGTTTTTCAGCGACAAAACTTTGACACTCTGTTTTAGGTCGACAATTAGTTTTAAGTCGACACAGACAGTATTAGGTCGACACTCTGTTTTATGAGTTTTAGCTAAACACCGTCAGTTTTAGGTGGACACTGCTTATTAGATAGACACTCAGTTTTGGGGCGTAGGTCCGAAAAAACTTTTATAGTAAGATATATATCCTTATGCGCGTTTGCACCGTTTACATATTAACTGACAGATAGTGTATTTGGCGATAAGTTGTCAAAAACCTCTGCTCCTTCATCTACTGTAGTATAAATCAAACAACTAACGAATAAATTTTATACAAAACTACCTTCTACTTATGGACCTTTTGCACCGATTTTAGTTTATGCATGGGCTTTAAAAGCCCAACGTATGCTCTGCAGGGTTAATATGTTAACGGTGCAAAAAACCCCATTAGACTACAAATTGGATGGCTAAAAATAGATGGCTCGTGCAGCACCTCTAAACGTTAAGATATGGAGCTGAAAATTTTACACGATTTTTTTCTATCCTTTCGAAACTAACCCTAGTATTCAGTTGTAGATCGACGCATCAGTTTTAGGTCGACAATCAGTTTTAGGTCGACAATAAGTTTTGGGTCGACATAGGCAGTTTTAGATCGAATTTTTAGTTTTACGTCGATAAAATCAGTTTTAGGTCGACACTCTGTTTTAGGTCGACAGTTAGTTTTAAGTCGACACAGACAGTATTAGGTCGACGCAATGAGTTTTAGCTAAACACCGTCAGTTTTAGGTGGACACTGCTTATTAGATAGACACTCAGAGAGATTGCTACACGTAATGTTGTAAAAGAATTGCCTTTTAAAATGTTGCATCCACATTGACAGTTTTAGATCAAACATGCAAATTTAAAAAAATTCCACTGGGTAATGAATGTTAGCTTTTCTACTACTTAAGTAAGAGGTATCCTTAGACTACAAATTTATAAATTCGAAACTAATATCACATGTCATGTACTTGTGATTTTGCAAAAAATTCAAAACCAAAAACTTTTAAGTTTCGCATGTTATTTAAATGGGAAAACAGATGACTCTTTCGACACCTCTAAACGTTAAAATATCGAGCTGAAATTTTAACCCGATTTTTTTCTATCCATTCAAAACTAAACCTAATATTCAGTTTTAAATCGACTCATCAGTTTTACGTCGACAAAATCAGCTTTAGGTCGACACTCTGTTTTATGAGTTTTAGCTAAACACCGTCAGTTTTAGGTGGACACTGCTTATTAGATAGACACTCAGTTTTGGGGCGACAAAATCAGTTGTTACAGGTAATTTTGCTACACGTAATGTTGTAAAAGAGTTGCCTTTTAAAATGTTGCATGCACATTGAGAGTTTTAGATCAAAATTGCAAATTTAAAAAAAAATCCACGGGGTAATGAATGTTAGTCAGCCATTCAACTACTTTCGAATTTTTTCGAAGACCTAAAAACATTAAAAATTGAAGTTGTAGGTCCGAAAAAACTTTTATAGTAAGATATATATAACCTTATGCGCGTTTGCACCGTTTACATAAATTAACTGACAGATAGTGTATTTGGCGATAAGTTGTCAAAAACCTCTGCTCCTTCATCTACTGTAGTATAAATCAAACAACTAACGAATAAATTTTATACAAAACTACCTTCTACTTATGGACCTTTTGCACCGATTTTAATTTATGCATGGGCTTTAAAAGCCTAACGTATGCTCTGCAGGGTTAATATGTAAACGGTGCAAAAACCCCCATTAGACTACAAATTGGATGGCTAAAAATAGATGGCTCGTGCAGCACCTCTAAACGTTAAGATATGGAGCTGAAAATTTTACACGATTTTTTTCTATCCTTTCGAAACTAACCCTAGTATTCAGTTGTAGATCGACGCATCAGTTTTAGGTCGACAATCAGTTTTAGTTCGACAATAAGTTTTGGGTCGACACAGGCAGTTTAAATCGAATTTTTAGTTTTACGTCGATAAAATCAGTTTTAGGTCGACACTCTGTTTTAGGTCGACAATTAGTTTTAAGTCGACACAGACAGTATTAAGTCGACGCAATGAGTTTTAGCTAAACACCGTCAGTTTTAGGTGGACACTGCTTATTAGATAGACACTCAGTTTTGGGGCGACAAAATCAGTTGTTACAGGTAATTTTGCTACACGTAAAGTTGTAAAAGAGTTGCATTTTAAAATGTTGCATGTACATTGAGAGTTTTAGATCAAAATTGCAAATTTAAAAAAAAATCCACTGGGTAATGAATGTTAGTCAGCCATTCAACTACTTTCGAATTTTTTCGAAGACCTAAAAACATTAAAAATTGAAGTTGTAGGTCCGAAAAAACTTTTATAGTAAGATATATATATCCTTATGCGCGTTTGCACCGTTTACATAAATTAACTGACAGATAGTGTATTTGGCGATAAGTTGTCAAAAACCTCTGCTCCTTCATCTACTGTAGTATAAATCAAACAACTAACGAATAAATTTTATGCAAAACTACCTTCTACTTATGGACCTTTTGCACCGATTTTAGTTTATGCATGGGCTTTAAAAGCCTAACGTATGCTCTGCGGGGTTAATATGTAAACGGTGCAAAAACCCCCATTAGACTACAAATTGGATGGCTAAAAATAGATGGCTCGTGCAGCACCTCTAAACGTTAAGATATGGAGCTGAAAATTTTACACGATTTTTTTCTATCCTTTCGAAACTAACCCTAGTATTCAGTTGTAGATCGACGCATCAGTTTTAGGTCGACAATCAGTTTTAGGTCGACAATAAGTTTTGGGTCGACACAGGCAGTTTTAGATCGAATTTTTAGTTTTACGTCGATAAAATCAGTTTTAGGTCGACATTCTGTTTTAGGTCGACACTCTGTTTTAGGTCGACAATTAGTTTTAAGTCGACACAGACAGTATTAGGTCGACGCAATGAGTTTTAGCTAAACACCGTCAGTTTTAGGTGGACACTGCTTATTAGATAGACACTCAGTTTTGGGGCGACAAAATCAGTTGTTACAGGTAATTTTGCTACACGTAATGTTGTAAAAGAGTTGCCTTTTAAAATGTTGCATGCACATTGAACGTTTTAGATCAAAATTGCAAATTTAAAAAAAAATCCACTGGGTAATGAATGTTAGTCAGCCATTCAACTACTTTCGAATTTTTTCGAAGACCTAAAAACATTAAAAATTGAAGTTGTAGGTCCGAAAAAACTTTTATAGTAAGATATATATATCCTTATGCGCGTTTGCACCGTTTACATAAATTAACTGACAGATAGTGTATTTGGCGATAAGTTGTCAAAAACCTCTGCTCCTTCATCTACTGTAGTATAAATCAAACAACTAACGAATAAATTTTATACAAAACTACCTTCTACTTATGGACCTTTTGCACCGATTTTAGTTTATGCATGGACTTTAAAAGCCTAACGTATGCTCTGCGGGGTTAATATGTAAACGGTGCAAAAACCCCCATTAGACTACAAATTGGATGGCTAAAAATAGATGGCTCGTGCAGCACCTCTAAACGTTAAGATATGGAGCTGAAAATTTTACACGATTTTTTTCTATCCTTTCGAAACTAACCTTAGTATTCAGTTGTAGATCGACGCATCAGTTTTAGGTCGACAATCAGTTTTAGGTCGACAATAAGTTTTGGGTCGACACAGGCAGTTTTAGATCGAATTTTTAGTTTTACGTCGATAAAATCAGTTTTAGGTCGACACTCTGTTTTAGGTCGACAATTAGTTTTAAGTCGACACAGACAGTATTAGGTCGATGCAATGAGTTTTAGCTAAAAACCGTCAGTTTTAGGTGGACACTGCTAGAGATAGATAGACACTCAGAGAGTTTGCTACACGTAATGTTGTAAAAGAATTGTTTAAAATGTTGCATCCACATTGACAGTTTTTGATCAAACATGCAAATTTAAAAAAATTCCACTGGGCAATGAATGTTAGCTTTTCTACTACTTAAGTAAGAGGTATCCTTAGACTACAAATTTATAAATTCGAAACTAATATTACATGTCATGTACTTGTGATTTTGCAAAAAATTCAAAACCAAAAACTTTTAAGTTTCGCATGTTATTTAAATGGGAAAACAGATGACTCTTTCGACACCTCTAAACGTTAAAATATCGAGCTGAAATTTTAACCCGATTTTTTTCTATCCATTCAAAACTAAACCTAATATTCAATTTTAGATCGACTCATCAGTTTTACGTCGACAAAATCAGCTTTAGGTCGAAACTCTGTTTTAGGTCGACACTCATTTTTAGTTCGACAATCAGTTTTAGATCGACAGAGTCAGTTTTAGGTCGATGCAATCAGTTTTAGGTCGATAATCAGTTTAGGTCGACAATCACTTTTAGGTCGACACAGACAGATTTACGTCGACGCTATCAATATTAGATCGACATATTGAATCAAGGTATATCAAGACATATGCAGTTTTAGATCGACTCATCTGTTTTAGGTCGACAAAATTAGTTTTAGGTCGACACTCGTGTTTAGTTAGATAATCAATTTTAGATCGCAAGAGTCAGTTTTAGGGCGGCGCAATCATTTTTAGCTAAACACCATCAGGTTTAGATCTCCACTCACTATTAGGGAGACTGGGCGACAAAATCAGTTAAGATCGAACATTCAGCTTTATTTGCACATTATGGTGTTGTTCTACAAGTAATGTTCTAAAAGAGTTACCTTTGAAGATGTTGGATCTAAAAATTCCAGTCCGTAATGAATGTTAGTCAGCTATTCAGCTACTAAAATGGCCGTATTAAATATAAATTAATTGATGTTTGCTCCCTCTATCTACATATTGTTTGTTCCTAAGCGTTGTAAATAGTCAACCCGTTATACGCGTATCTACTAAAATGGCCGAATTAAATATAAATGAGTTCATTTATGCTCCCTCTATACTTGAAAGTTTGCGGGTCGATCTAATTTTTTAGCACTGGCCCGACGGTCGTGTCTTTTATCTAGACTCGACACTAAATTTTCGTCAAGTTTGTGTCGAGATAAAGGTGCAAAAAAGCTATAAAACTCGAGTTAAATGGGTGGCCACACTTATAATAATTATATATATATAATTATAATTATAATAATTATAATTAATAATTATAATACATATTCGTATGTAATAAACTTGTAATAAATCGGACATATATGTCCAAATAATGTTTTTTTCTTAAAATTACATTAGCTTTCATATTGCAAAGTTTGTTGGTGAGCTAATAAATCACCCTGTATTTTCTCCAATTTTTGTCCGATAAATTTAATTTTTTTATTGTAACTCCCTAACGTAGAATTAGCTCCAGTAGTATCTGACATAAAATAAGAACACAATCCTGTAAAAACTATACCACTTTGGATGAGCGTGGGCGCTTCCCTGCCGATCATAAGTAGGTGGATTTAAAGTCAACGTGGTCTTCTGCTTCTGCTACTATCAATTAAAAATGTGCAAGTTCTAAAGGCTTAAATTATTTTTGATAATAATTAAAACCCATTTAAAATGGAGATAATCTAAAACGTATGAACAGCCTTAATAGGGGTTATTAACGATCAATTTCTTATTAGTAAATGATATCCAATTACAATCGATCGACAGAAAAACAAATTAAAAATCTATCCAAAATTGAAAGAATAGCAGTAGTAATACTAAGCGGGTCCTAGACCGGATGTGACGTCACAGCCGACTAAAAATGGCGGGAAATTCAAATATGGAGGCAAGTGGTCGTGTAATTTAAAATTAAAGATGGCCGCCGGATGTGACGTCACAAAAATGGCGGGAAATTCAAATATGGAGGCAAGTGGTCGTGTAATTTAAAAATTAAAGATGGCCGCCTGATGTGACGTCACAAAAATGGTGGTAAATTCAAATATGGAGGCAAGTGGGCGTGTAAATTTAAAAAGCAAGATGGCGTTGAAAAAGGGGTGTGAAGTAGGTGTACGATTTTAAAAAAGGGGTGGGAAGTGGGAGTACCAATTTAAAAATTCAAAATGGCCCTCAAAGTTACTGGTGGTAAGTTGGAAAGTGGGATGTGGGATGTGGGATGTAAGATGTGGGATAGTGGGATGTCAAAATGGCCGTAAATGAGGCGTAACAATCTGCCTTGGGGGGGCCCTGAGGGCCTGAAGCTTTAAACTTTCAAAGGAGGCTTCGGTCCTTGTCTTCGACCTAAGAAGTGTTCCTTGGGGCCCTGCATTCGACTAAAAACTTTTAAATAGATGAATCCAACATCTGAAGAGGACCTGAGGCTTTAAACTTTCAAATAGAGCTCCTAGAGGAGACTTTGCAATCCTATTGGCTATTTTTCGTACACGTACCTTCAATAAAACGTTAAAATGGCCGTACAAGAGGCGTGACCATCTGTAACGCAAAGGTGGGGAGATTTAAAATTTTACTAGAAGATTTTTTAATAAGAAACCACTATAATACATTAAATTAAACATCTACTTATTTATAAAGAAATTTTCTCAGAATTTTTAAATTAATCAGCATAGAAATGTGGTGACTTTCTATTTGTTTATGAAGTAATTAATTTCTAGGAAAATAATATGTTATTTTAAATTAGTCAGCAGCAACCTTGTTTCGTATTAAAATACTTAACCTTCGAATTTAATTACGAGTGCATAATAGTGTAATTAATTTCTTGAAAAATAATATGTTATTTTAAATTAGGCAGCAACTAACAACTTAAGTATATTAAATACTTTAATTAAAGAAAACCTTGACTTTATTTTTATATTAAATTGCACGTTTGCATAAAACTTATTAGTCACCACATTTTTTCGCTTTATAAAGAAATTTTCTCAGAATTTTTAAATTAGTCATCTAAAAATGTGACCTTCTATTTGTTTACGAAGTAATTAAATTCTAGGAAAATAATATTTTATTTTTAATTTCGTCAGCAAAAATTCTTTCGTATTAACCTTCAAATTTAATTAAATTCTTGAAATGATGACACAACATGACTTTATTTTTATATTAAATTGCACGTTTGCATAAAACTTATTAGTCACCACATTTTTTCGCTTTATAAAGAAATTTTCTCAGAATTTTTAAATTAGTCATCTAAAAATGTGACCTTCTATTTGTTTACGAAGTAATTAAATTCTAGGAAAATAATGTTTTATTTTTAATTTCGTCAGCAAAAATTCTTTCGTATTAACCTTCAAATTTAATTAAATTCTTGAAATGATGACACAACATAAAAATTATTACTCACATTTTTTCGCTATAAAAGTAGTTGATGCGAGTTGAAATTATCAGTATTCGTTTGTTCACCTTCAAATTATTAAAAAGGTTAAAAAATTTGTGTAGATTTGTTTGAAGTTTGTTGAAGTTTGAATTTTATATAAAAATTTGTGTAGTTTTAAAAATTAATTTCAAGGTAAGTCTAAAATTAATCAGTATTATACAGTTTAATGAAATATTTGAAATTTAATTTAGAAATCTATTGAAATATGGCAATGGACTTAGCGTTTGATATAGATAGTGCCCTAGAGGGAAGCCGCAACATGTTGACAATACTAACAAAGGCGTTCAAAATTGTAAGTGCTAAAAAAAAATTTTCAGTTGATGTAGTAGATCACTGGGAAAAATTGTGTACAAAAAGCCTAAAGTTAGTGCAGAAGGCGCTTAAAAAACCTAATTTAACAGTTGGAGCAAAAAGAAAACTGATAACGCACATTGGTCAGTTGAAAACTTCCGTTTAAAATTTCAAAATTTAAGAAGCAAGGGGATTTTAGGAGAGGGATTAGGGGTAAAGAAACGTAGTGATAGGGTTAGATGGATAGAAGTAGAGAATGCTTTCAATTCACGTATTCGTACAGGTGTAATTACTAATTTATGTCATGTTGATATACTACAGTTTTTTAATGATGCATTTTTTTTGTTTCAATCTCGAATCAAAAACGCTTTAAAAATATTTTCAATGCTAAAAGTAAACGGGTGTTTTTGTGGAGAATTTATAAAACAGGGTGTAAATGATGAAAGTTGTATTGAAGATAAATACTTCAATACAAAAAATGCTATAATTGATAGCAGTACGAATCTTACAAGCTGGTTTAGAGAATTTGTAAAACAACCAATTTTAAATAAAATGGAAGAGTTCCAACTACGAGATAGTGGCTGGGCTCTCCATAAAATAAATTCATTAGAAATCAATATTAATAAATTAGAAATAGGAACGGGAGGTTCCTCTTTCATAAGGCTCCCCGAAGCTATTGCTCTTAAGCGGGCTTGTGTTAACGTTAAAAATTATGACGATAACGAATGTTTTGCGTGGGCACTCGTGTCGGCGTTACACCCTGCCGAAAAACACCAAGACAGACTAACATCCTACCCTCACTGGAAAAATGTCCTAAATATGGACAAAATACAATTTCCAGTGAGAATAGCGGAAGTTCCCAAAATTGAAAAACAAAATAACATTTCAATTAATGTATACAATTTAGAATTAATTAAATCAAAATTTACTGTTGTTCCTACGTGTTTAACAAAACAGAAAAAAGAAAAACACGTTAATTTATTATTAATTCAAAATCAATATTTCCCTAAATTGAACGATTATGAAGAAATGCCTGTAATTAATGATAACGTAGATATCAAATATCACTATGTATGGATAAAAGATATGTCGCGTCTTTTGGCTAATCAATTAAATAAACATAAGGGTAAAATGTATTTGTGTGATAGGTGTTTAAATTATTTTTCAAATGAAGATAAATTAAACGATCATATAAAATATTGTGAAAATTTAAATAATTGCAAAATTTCTTTTCCAAATTATGATTGTGTTGAATTTAAAAATTTTTCTAATCAACAAACAGTACCTTTTATCTTATATAGTGATTTTGAGTCTATTTTAAAACCCGTAGTAGAGCCCATTTTAGATAATGTTAAAACCACAAAATATCAAAAGCATGAAGCCTATAGTGCTGGAATTTTTTTGAAGTGTTCGTATGACGATTCATTATCTTTTACCGTTCGTACCGAGGGGAGGATTGCATGGTCTGGTTTGCAAACCAACTGAAAGACATTGCTCAATTTGTTTCAAGCAAAATAATTGATATAATACCAATGCAATCTAATCCCGATTTAAAATTAGCCACCAAGTGGCATATTTGTAACAAATTATTTAGTGGTAGTGATAAGGATAAAATAGTGAGAGATCACGATCATTTTACTGGAGAGTTTAGAGGATATGCTCATTCCATATGCAATTTAAATTTTAAAAAGAAGTTTAGGGTCCCTATAGTATTTCATAATTTAACAGGATATGACAGTCATTTCCTTATCGAAGATATAGCTAAATTAGGTACAATATCCTTGTTACCCATAAACAGGGAAAAATATATTTCATTTACGTTATCCTTTGATGAGGATGAAACTGCTATAAAATTTAGATTTATAGATTCGTTTCGATTTATGAGCACCTCTTTAGATGAATTAGTTTCGACCATGGAGCTTGATAAATTTAAAAATTTAAAGTCTGAATTTCAAAATTTAGATACCACTTCGTTCAAATTACTTACTCGTAAAGGAGTATTTCCCTACGACTATATAGATTCTTTAGAAAAATTAAATGAGACTGTTTTGCCACCCATTGAAAGTTTTTATAATAAATTAAACGATTCTAACGTTTCCAGCAAAGATTACGAACATGCTAAAACTATATGGAGTACTTTTAATTGTCAAACTTTGGCTAATTATTCAGATTTGTATATGAAAACTGACATTTTACTTTTGGCAGATGTATTCGAACAGTTCAGATGTGTTATGCATAAAACTTATGGATTAGATCCTGGTCATTACTATACTCTACCAGGGTTTACTTGGGATTGTATGCTAAAATATACAGGATGTAAATTAGACATTTTAAAAGATATAGATATGCTATTGTTTGTAGAACGGGGTATTAGAGGAGGGATTAGCCAATGTTCTAATCGATATGCAGAAGCTAACAACAAATATATGACAGAATACGATCCGTGTTTAACACAAAAATTTTTAATGTATTATGATGTAAATAATTTGTACGGTTGGGCTATGTCACAGTATTTACCTTATAAAAACTTTCAATGGGTGGATGACTGTGACAATTTTGACGTTACTAATATACAAGACGATTCGGATGTAGGCTATATTTTAGAAGTAGATTTGGAGTACCCTCAACATCTTCATGATAAACATAAAGATTTTCCGTTCTGTGCTGAACATTTAAAGCCTTCAGATCTACAACATGATGATGTTGAGGGTTCTCCAAAATCAAAAATTCCTAAATTAATGACAACATTATTTAAAAAAAGTAATTACATTATTCATTATAGAAATTTAAAACAAGCTCTGACAAATGGCCTTATATTAAAAAAAATTCACAAAATATTAATGTTTGATCAAGCTCCATGGTTGCAAACTTATATAGAATTAAATACTAGATTACGCGCAGCGGCTACTACAACTTTTGAAAAAAAATTATTTAAATTAATGAATAACGCCGTTTTTGGCAAGACTATGGAAAATATCCGCAAGCATAGGATTGTTAACCTTTCAGTACTAACACTCGGTGTCACAGACCGACGAGTTTTATTTTTATTAATATCTTTGAAATACGAACTGCTACGGTTGGGAGGTTATCAGTACCTTTAAACTAAGTGCTCTCACACATTTTTTTGAAGTTTGCAAGCATAAGTTTGTAATGGTTCAATTATAATAATTGAATTCGGTCTGAGAGACCGACGTTAGTAAAACAGTAACTAAAAATTTTAAATATTTTTTCAAAATTTTTAAAATTTTTTAGTTAAAAATTATTTTTTTCCACTTGTCTAGAATAGAAATAGGATAACAAAAAGAATGGAAGAGATTTTTGCATTTACTTCAATTAGTAAGTAGCTTTTTTTGGTGCATGCGGTAATATGCTCTATATGTTCTAACATGTAAAATGCGACAAATGGCACGTGCGTGGGAAAAGGGGTACAAGTCAAAAAATTCTAAATATGAGATAACTACACCACTGCTTTCTTGAAGTGGTTTTTCACATCTGTGTAAAAGGATATAAGTCTCGGAATGTATTTACTATCATTAGTGGCTTTGTGAAAACGGATATAATTTCTGAATTTCACGTTTAATGTGGGGTAAAGGGATATATATATTCTTATACCTACTTTTTTAAATAAAATTTAACATAAACTTGTGAAAAGGGGTTTATGTAGAATTATATTTATTTTCACAACCAAGTAAACAGCACACCAGTAGTGAAAAAAGATATAAGTTAACTTATTCCCTTTTACACAAAGATTATTAAACAAATTCAATAAAAAAAATGGGTATAACTGGCACTTATATCCCTTTTGCCATTTAATAACACCTGTAAACAAATAAATATCTTCAAATTATATCAAATTATATCTTATACAATCTTGTTATGTAGCCATTTTTGATAATGCAAGTTTTAAAATAAAATCTTTAAATAACAAAGTGTTATCGTTTTCATTCTACAGTGAAAATGGATATATGTCTTTCAATATTATTATTTAAGGTGTAAATGGATATAATTCATTATTTTTTTTGTTACATCATGTAATATTGTTTATTTTAAAATATCTTAACCTATAATAGTATTAAAGCAAAATACTTTGTTAACATAAAAAGTAAAATTTTATATAAGTGTATCCATACTGAAATGCAAGCCTTAAAATATTAAAAAGTAATTTCTGGAAATCACAATATTTTGACTTATACCTCTTTTCCCACGCACGTGCCAAATGTTCTATCCAAAATATTTCAGCTATTGTTGAAGATGAAAAAAATATTTTTACCTTTTTAGAAGTGTTGTTCCTAGGTTTGTTTATAATATTACTAGTTATTAAAAAATTTTGTTTAATTCGTTTGAAATCGCTTATTTAATTTATGCATCTTTTTATTTTTGTTTATTTTTATAAAAGTGAATTTTGGTTATTAAAATGAATTTTTTTTTGCTAAAATTATAATTAGTATCCAGAAAAATTACTAAATATTTGAAATAATTTCTATTTGCAATAAAAAAGTTGTAAAAAATACGTTAAAAAAAATTAAAACTAAGCGCGGTCTGTGAGACCGGCGTTAGTATGGATGTTATAGGATGGCATGTTAGTACTGGAAGGTTAAACTTGTTTCCAAATGGGAAGGTCGTTATGGGGCTAAAAATTTAATTGCTAGTCCTAATTTTCATAATCGTACAATTTTTAATAAGGATCTGGTTGCAATTGAATTAACTAAAAATCATCATGTTTTTAATAAACCCCTTTATATAGGTATGGCCATTATTAGATATTTCAAAAGTTTGCATGTATAATTTTCATTACTCCTATATGATAAACAAATTTGGTCCAGATAAATGCAAACTTTTGTATACAGATACAGATAGTTTTATTTATGAACTGCAATGCAACGACGTTTATGAAGAAGTAATGAAGAAAGATAGTCATCTATTCGATACGAGTGACTACCCGAAAGATAATCAATGGGCAATACCTCTAATTAACAAAAAAATACCGGGTCTTATGAAAGACGAACTTAACGGTCAACTAATGACCCATTTTGCTGGATTGAGGTCTAAAATGTATACATACAAGTACAAAGGGGGGAAATGTGTTAAGAAATCAAAAGGGATTAGATCTAATGTAGTTAAAAATAAAATTTCGTTTGAGGATTATGTAGAATGTTTAAAAAATAATAGTATCAAAGAAATTACTCAAAGAACGATACAGTCGAAAGCTCATAAAGTTTTTAGTATTAAACAACAAAAAATAGGTTTAAGCGCCTTCGATGACAAAAGGCACTTATTTCCGAATAGCACTGATACTTTACCTCATGGGCACTATCAAATTAAATAAGATGAACCGTTTTAAAAGGTAATAATAATATTTTTTATTTATATTTTATATTAATCATTTTATCTTCATAGAAATATAGATGACTCAGAGTTGTTACGTTATTACAAGATATCTTCATAGAAAATATAGATGGCGCAGAGCTGTCAGCTGAAGAAGATTGTTCCTTCTTTTCAGTTTATTTTAAAACTAACCTCTGTTGGTTGTGTTTGAAATACTTATAAAAAAAATATTTTATAATTTATTAAATAATATGGATGAACAAATGTATGATATAATATGTAACAAAATGAAAAAATTAAATTTAGGTAAGTTATTTTTAACTTTTTTTTTAATTGTTTAATTAAATCTAACATATTCTTTCAGCATCATCTCTTCCAAACCTTATACATGTAGTATGTAGTAATAGTAGGAAGAGTAAGAACCGGCCACGACGTTTACACAGGAAGAAGCAATCAAAATTTTGCTCCTACTGCAAGAAGTCCGCAAACGGATCCTTAGGCCATCTTGTTAGAGATAGAAAAGGCAGAATTACTTGTCCTGTTCTTTTTAATCTCAAATGTGAAATATGTGGGTGTACAGGACAGTATGCTCATACTAGAAGATGGTGTCCATATAAAAATAAAAATTTTTAAATAAACGATTGAATTTTACATTATTGTAATTATTTATTGTATTAAACCATTTATATTATTAAATCTTAATTATAATGTTGTATGTGAAAAAAAAAACTAATAAAACACATTTGATACATTTTATTTTTTTATTTTTTTTTAAAAACTATTACAATGTTTATACTTAGTATTAAAATCCTCTAAGATCTTATCTTTATACTCTAAAATATAATCTTTAATACAGAGGTCAAGATCACTGTCATTATTACAAATTTCTACAATCACGTCTATTACATCATTCTTATTACAATTTCTTTTAAATTCGTCAGCTACATTTGTTAATATATTATCATAATATTCTAAAAATTTTAAATTTAAAAGCTCATCAATTAAATTTAAAACATGCTCATTCATCTTAACAATTTCAGATACATCACAATATTCTAATTCGAAACATGTATAATAATTATCGGATAATTTCACATTTTTAAATTGATCTAATTTAGAAGCCGTTTCAACTTCCATTCTATCCAAAATCGGGTAGATCTTGGAAAATACATCATAATCGTCCTTTTCTTGAAAGTAATCCGTCATAACGAAATTGAGGATTTCGATGAACGTCTCCCATTCGTCTATACTAAACGAAATTTGTTGTTCATTATTTTCACCTTTAACAAGTTGTATTGCAGGTTGAAAATCTCTAGCTGGACTCAATCCACATTTTATAGTAAAATCAGATAGTAACATTTCAAAGTTAGTACTGTTTAGCAATCGAATTTCGTTTTTAATAACCTCGTTGTAATACTTTTCCATTTTATCAAATTCGGAATTCCAGTTCACGTTATCACACCACTCTGAAGACATTTTTCAAACTAACCTTTATTTAGTGTAGACTTTTATTATAAGGCATTTGAATTATCAATCCAGCTATTGTGAGAATTATCTAATCCGAGCCATTTTACATAAGACTGATTTTTGTGTTTTTTTAAAACCTTTTCGACAAGATAAACATCCGGATATTTAACCTTTTGTAATTCGTAGTTATAGAATGCACCTTTTATAGGTGTATCTCTCAAATCCTTTAAAAGGTAAGTTATGGGATGTGTAATTTGTACCTTCACAACTACAAATATCTCTGTCGACCAGCCTGGTAAATATCCTTTATCAAAATGATATTTCTCTTTACTTATTCTCACATAATCTCCAACGTTAAATTTTTTAGGCATAGTTGCTAATTTTATAGAATTAAACGCTGTCTTTAAAACTCTCTTTTCGTTTTTATTCGTAATATCGATCGGTTTCATATGTGTTTTCGAGTGCTCTTTATTATTATAGTTAGATACAATTTGTGGTAATATGTCAATCCATTTATATTTACCACTCAAACTAAAATATTTGGATAATTTTTCTTTTAAAGTTCGAATAACACGTTCGGCCATAGAAGCTTTTGTGGATGAATACGTATGATAATGATTTATATGACATTTGGTAGTTAGTTGCTCAAATTTTGTATTAAAAAATTCTTTGCCTTGATCACTTTGTAAATTTTGTGGATAGTGCGATCTCCCTACTTCTTTCAATATCGAAGCAAACGCTCTTACAACTTCGTTGGCGCTTTTTGTTTTTAAAGGACGCGTCCACACATATTTGGAGAAACAATTGATAACGATCAATATATATTTAAAGTTTTTATTGGAACTCGCATACTTGTTATCCATTTGAGCCAAATCCATTTGCCATAAATCATTTAATCCTTTAATTATAGTTTCACGTCTTGGAAAATTTATGCGACAATATTTGTGAAGCTCATTGACGAGCTGAATTTTTTCTTTACTATAATTTAACATATTTGTCTTTTTATTCTAAGATTTCTCTATTGTGTATAGTACAGTCCTACCCGCCTTTATATAATCTAAAAGTTGGCTTCTTAAATTAGCTATTTGAGTATCCAAATACTGTTTGTTGACAGCATCAGCATCAAATTCGGGTTCTTTAACGTTACAGATTTTTAAATTTTCTACATCGATATTTCCATCTGCTGTATGTTTGATATCACCACCGCCATATTGAATGAATTTTGAAAATATTCGTGTAGAAGTTGATGACGAAGACTGACCAAATTTATCGAGAGGCATCTTTATACTAACTTATGAATGTATAAGATAATTAATTTATATAACTCCTTCTTCCTTTAATTCATTAATGATTGAAACAATTTCATTATCATGCGATGTATTTCCTGCATGTTTAGAAGCGATTAGGAGACGTAACCTATCGACTAGTTCATTCAGGGAATTCCAGTAAACATATTCGATCGGTTTGGAATTATATTGAATTTGCATGCTATTTTCTAAAGGAATCAACGAACTACCCTCTTTTGAATCAATGATCTTTCTATAAGGTCGAATTATAGTTTGATATTTTGTAGAATTATTGCCAGTAATCTGTAGGCTTGCATCATAATGCCGTCTAAACAAATTTGTTTGAAGACCAATAGTTATATACTGACGTACAGTCTCGTGCATATCTTTTCGCCACCCCGGCAATACGTTATAACAATTTGTCGGTTCAACCATCAATAACACCCCCCCTACTTAAACTGAGGGGTAACTTTATTTTGCCAACAAGTATTTAATCAACAAACTGTGTTGGTATTATGATGCTTGCACCCACAAATCGTGCAAACGTATTGCCGGGGTGGCCAAAAGCTATGAACGAGACTGTACATCATTTCTAGTATACATATGAGGGTATTTCTTAAATAAAAGTTCATATAATCCACGTGTTCCTTTATATACGAGAGGTTGATCTTGTTGTGATGGAAGTGTAACGATAATGTTAGAACCATTGAATTGCAATGTTGAGTCTCCAATTTTAAATGTTTTTTCCTTCTCATTGTATCTTATACCATAATTTCTATCATATTTCTTCTTATGAACATCATTAGTCAATTCTTTTATGAATTGTCTAGGGTATGGAGAAGCAAATTTTTCTAAATAATCTTCAGTTTCAATACGTGAAAGCCTGTCTATTTCTCTCAAAGTTTCATCCTTATCTTCAATAGGTTCATCTTCCATATCATCATAATATGACGTATCATCATCAACACTATAAACATCCTCATCAATATCACTGTCTTCTATTAAAATTGCATCGTTATAGTCATCATCGTGTTGGACTTCTTTCGGAGAGAACTTCAACTTTCGTTTAACTTTAGGTGTTTCATTTTTTAAATGATGCGGTTTAACTGCCTCACTAATACCTTGAAGAGGCTCCACTATAGGTTTGAATAATTTATTTAAAGCAACATCTTCTTCAGATTTTCCTAATTTAAGAGCCAAATATTTTTTTCGTATGCTTTTAGAAAGTTCGTGAATTTGTTTTTTAACATTAGAATCGGAAGATGTCATTTTTATTGATGACAGTAAGTGCTTAACTGACTGCATAACGTCAAATCACTCTGTAATATACCAGTTGACACTGGTTTACTTTTGAAAAATACTGGTTTGTCTGTCTGTCTAGCTGTCTGTCTGTCTATATCAGTGTCTCCTAGTAGAGGTTAGTATTTTAGAAGTATCAACATAGTTATCGAACCCCCTACGGTAACGACCATTAGTTAAAGGAAAATCTTTAACTATTACTAGAGGACTATAAGTTTTATTCCAGCATTCTGCACTTAGAGCTTTTAATTCATCGTAAGATATATCGGGTGAGACGTGTTCGGCATATATGTGTTTTAAATTTTTTTCATCTTGTTTAACCGTTATGTTCGCGAAGAATTTTTATTCATATTCCACACGGATGAGGTACCGCGGTACCTACATGTATTTACTATGGAAAATGGACGATTTTAATATTTAGTTTATATTAATTTGAGAATAAGTTGTTTATTCTTTAATCAAAGAAGATAAATAATGAATTTTAGAGTGCGTGGGATGTTTTTTATCATTATTTTAAGAAATAAAAAAACTGCAGTCAGCATATTTCTTTTATAGAGCAAAACACAAAGTTGAAAGGTTGTTTTTTTAGTGTTAGAAATGTAATTTTATTTTTGATTTTAATTAAGGCTCATCTAAGAGCATCAAACCATTGGCGTAACTATACCCCTTACACCCCCTTAACGTCGGGGTAGAGCAGAGAGAAATAAAGGATCCGGGGCTTAGTCTAAAACAATATTTTGAAATCACACTCAAAAGTTATAGTGGTTTAAATTTTTTTTACGAAATTGAAAGGGCTCGTGAATTAAACAGGGGGAGGGGACAGAATTTGTAGTTACGCTACTGCATAAAAAAATATTTACAAAGCCTCTTAGGTCATAGATGACGATTCTTTGCGTAATAACAAGAATGCAGTTCAGCAACGTGAGTCTGAGGACTTTTACCGCAGTCACTAAAAGATTTAGATCATGAAGACCTGGTAGATCTTATAGACGTAGAAGATACTTTGCTGAATGAGAAAAATTTGCCAACTTAAATCAGTGATGATGATTAGGGGAAGAAGTGCCAAAAGAACAACGCCAATGCGGATGCCGAAGATATCTCAAAAGCTGTTTTTGTGACTGATAATAATAGACTATGGGCAAGGTGATTCTATTAGACCCATCTCTAGGAGATAAGGTATTTGGATTTCACCGAACAAGAAAATCTGATTGGCGACATCAGACAATGGCTTTAGCGCTCAGGGTTCTTCAAGAAAATTGTTACAGAAATAGCGAAAATGGAAAACTCTTACTATACCAGAGTTTTAGAGCTTTGTAAGTAGAGATTACATTTGGAGTTACTCCAGTTTGTAACGAACGTGCTAAAATAATCAAGAAACTATTAGTGACAGTTTTCAGAAAAAAAAAATTTTTTTGGGAAAAGATGATTTTCCAAATCAGTAAAATCGATCATTAATATTATTATTATCAATCAATAAAAAAATAACCTGGGTTTTATTTATTTATTTTCTTAATTTTGGTACTAATTCCCATATAAATGCATGAAGGTACCCGGGTACCTCGTCCGTGCGTTAGAGGACTATGAATATGCTTTGGCTTAAAACTAACTCTTCAAAAAAGTTTTTTGCAATCTTTTTGGTGGAAATATATTTAAAATTGATTGTTTTAGGAAGTCACAAAGGATTATCTGAAAATTTCAACTTAAACATAAGAAAAAACGTAAATGAAAACGCTAAAGGTACCCGGGTACCTATCCGCGAACATAACGGTTAAATATCACAATTAAATTGCAATTATCTCGTATTAATTGTTTGGGTATTTTCGAGTACGTTTGGCATAAATAAGCAGCATCGATATCTTTATGTCTACACATGGAATAGTACTCTCGTATCTTGTTTTGCTTGTCACAAGCTACATCATCGAATATAAAAATTGAATTCTTGCGAGCTTTGATAGGATCGATTATTTCATCATTATCTTTGTACGGAAAATACCCTACACCTTTTACACTATTTAAAACCGATTTTAATAATTCGTATTTAGGTTGGTACAAGGACTTGGAATAAACGTAAATATTTTCAAATTTAGCTCCATTAGGATGAAATAACAAACTCAATAAAGCATTTGTTTTTCCACACCCACTTGGTCCGCAGAAAATTGCGCGAAACGAATTTGGTAGTAAAGTTCCATGTTTTTGAGAAGCGTTGATGTACTGATCACTAAAAATATCCAAATTAAGTATAGGTAACGTTTTTTCTTGCTGTTGAGTGCACTGCATCTTTATGTAAACTAATAACAATTTAATTTATTTAGATTTATTTATAATAAGTATCATCATTACATCGAGAATTTGTGAAAGCAACTTTTCTACTTGACATTTACAAAAACAACCACAACACTTTATAGAGTCATTTGATGTTGTAGATGATAATTCATCAAATGATAATCTATGCTGATTACAAAAACATGTATCCGGCCCTGTTGTTGTATTGGGGTTCGACCAAGCACAAGAATCTAAGTGTTTTTCTAAATTTTTTACATCATTTTTGTCAGGCATCATTTTAGAAAGCACGTTTGACATGAAGCTACTATTACTACTCAAACAAAACTAATGAAAGGTTTAATATTTTTCAGGTAGTTTTATAATGAAAAGATTTGTTATACATAATTATTCTTTATTAAATTCATAGTAAATACATAAATATTCTTATATCTAAAGCATTTCATGTAGGTGGTGGGGGTGGTAAATGTCCTAATAACCAATTATATAATAAATTACAATTTTCAAGTGCACACATGCAATCTTCGTCATTTTTAGTAGAATGATTTAAACATTTTGTAGGAACACATTTTTGTAAAGTAGGTACAAAATCACCCCACACCTCACACTCTTCTACATTAATTATTGCTACATTATGATTTGTACCTAAAATATAATTTAAAAATTGTTTTTTTACAACACCCTTAACGTATACAGTATTAATTTTATTTTCAATTATGTCTCTATGTAAAATTGGAGCAATGTTGGCGTACGGAATAAAGCCACTGTTGAATTTAATTTTATGATGAAATCTTTCCATGAAATTAATTTCTCTTCGTATAGATTTGTTGTTGCTGATGAGTTCTTCATAGACGCATGGTGGTTTTAGCAAATACGTATTTTTTACATTTCCATCGAAAATACATACTTCTTTTGCTATAAAATTTTCATTGCAAAAACCTTGCACATCTACTACTGCAAACTTCATCGTAGTTCAATAAATCAATTCAAACTAAGTTAAGTTATCTCAAATAATCGTATTTAATTATTACATTTTTAAGAGAGTTTGCGTACTATTTCACTGAGGGGTAGATGTTCGATTATTGCATCATGGATTATAATACAGTATGCCTTAGTATTGGAGGGAAAGCCTGATTGAGCTTCGATATCTACTTTAACATCGATAGTGCTCGATTTTAGAGCGTCGATTCTTTTAGAACAATCAATTACAAATAATGCATTGGTTTTAAAAGATACATAATCCAACAATGGTTGCTTCGGTAATGTGTAATCATTTTTAAAGCTTTGATAAAACTTTGTATAATTACAATGTGCTTCAACATAATTATTTTTTTCAAAATCAAGTCTCATACGTTCCGAAGGAAAATAGTCACCATTTAAAGTAACACGTATGTCAGATATTTTAATATTATCAAATTGTGTAGCATCTTTACTCATCGTTCCTCTTCTATTTTCTTGAAAACCAACAATAACATAACGAGGACTTTCCAGAGCCGTACACGTTTTAACCGCCCAAATTTCTTTAGTAGCTCCTCTAGTTAGTTGAGGTAACTCGTGATATTCCCATTTCCTAAATGGAATTACTATAGGTGTATCTTTTTTAATAGCTGTTAATAAATTCATTTTCAAGATGTCGTTGGGTAACATAATATCGGCTCTCAACGAAATATTTTCAATTTTTATAGATGCTGCAACGACTTCTCCTTCCTTCAAAAGACAATCGTTATCTTGTCTCGCTCTTACAAGACGAAGTGTCTGTTTACCAAAATATACATAAGGGTAATCAGTAAAAATTCCAAATAAATGTTTTAAAGGTATGCGAAATACAAACGACTTGTCATCACTATTAATTATAGGGTTGTCTGGAAAATTCCATCCTGCAACATCTAAATGTTTAGAATCCAATACATTATAGCAGAGGTATCCTTTAATAGTACTTAAAATTCCAGGATCGCGTATACTTTCGACTTCTTGACCATTTAATTCGTAACTTATTGAATCGAAGAGAAAGGCTCCAGCATTATTTGCAAGAGATATCACTCCTGTACCTTGAGCTTCTATTTTTCCTTCAATAATTAGAGCTGCATCGTGCATTAAAATCCACATATCTGATTGATTTATCGATATTTCAACGACATCGTTGTTGTTGAAAGATTTTACGTAAGGATGATACGTTCGAGATTCGACTCTTTGAATTGTTTCATCATATTGAGGTTTTTGAAAAACGTCGAATATTTGACTTAACGACATTGTATCCTAGTGACTCGAGAAACAAACGATTTTCTGTAGTTAAACCGCTACCACTTATCTTAGGTGAGCGTTTGTAATAGACTGAAGGTAAAAACTTTGTTTGTTGAGTTTTATAACAGCTGCTTCGTCGTTGAGGTTTTTTATTAACCTTCCAGTACTAACATGCCATCCTATAACATCCATACTAACGCCGGTCTCACAGACCGCGCTTAGTTTTAATTTTTTTTAACGTATTTTTTACAACTTTTTTATTGCAAATAGAAATTATTTCAAATATTTAGTAATTTTTCTGGATACTTATTATAATTTTAGCAAAAAAAAATTCATTTTAATAACCAAAATTCACTTTTATAAAAATAAACAAAAATAAAAAGATGCATAAATTAAATAAGCGATTTCAAACGAATTAAACAAAATTTTTTAATAACTAGTAATATTATAAACAAACCTAGGGACTACACTTCTAAAAAGGTAAAAATATTTTTTTCATCTTCAACAATAGCTGAAATATTTTGGATAGAACATTTGTCACATTTTACATGTTAGAACATATAGAGCATATTACCGCATGCACCAAAAAAAGCTACTTATTAATTGAAGTAAATGCAAAAATCTCTTCTGTTTTTTTGTTATCCTATTTCTATTCAAGACAAGTGGAAAAAAATAATTTTTAACTAAAAAATTTTAAAAATTTTGAAAAAATATTTAAAATTTTTAGTTACTGTTTTACTAACGTCGGTCTCTCAGACCGAATTCAATTATTATAATTGAACCATTACAAACTTATGCTTGCAAACTTCAAAAAAATGTGTGAGAGCATTTAGTTTAAAGGTACTGATAACCTCTCAACCCTAGCAGTTCGTATTTCAAAGATATTAATAAAAATAAAACTCGTCGGTCTGTGACACCGAGTGTTAGTACTGAAAGGTTAAACACCAACCCCATTATTTATAGTCTTTTTAATTCTAAGCGAACGATAACTTTTTCTAAACGAAAATTAACAGGCTTAAAATCTTGATCTAATACGGTCAACGTTATATTTGATATTTCACGCTTGTTAATTAGTGGTAGATATATCAAATTACGAGGTACCTCGTCTATTGCGAAACCAGGATCTACACCAATTGCAAATTCGTAAATTGTATGCGACGGCTTGTAATTATAAAACGCTCCTGTAGTTATATTACAATTTATTTGAATTGTTCTAACCTTAATTATATCAACAGGCAGATTAGATTCGTGTACTTTTTTCGGTTCTAATACTCGTTTTGAAAATCCTAAAATTTTGCCTATTGTATCGCTGTTTGTAAAATCGATCGTGTAATTCTCACTATAAA
The DNA here is from genome assembly GCA_963924605.1 of Malthinus seriepunctatus. Classification (NCBI taxonomy): domain Eukaryota; kingdom Metazoa; phylum Arthropoda; class Insecta; order Coleoptera; family Cantharidae; genus Malthinus; species Malthinus seriepunctatus. The sequence continues at coordinate 29,145,992 of OZ004603.1, read as the reverse complement.
TTTCGCACTTTAACGTGTTGTGGTTGGGCTTCAAAGAAAAATATTTTTGATGATCTTCCTTTTTTATAGATTTTGGAATTAGTGTTTGTCTTATATAATTTTCAATATCCAATATTTCATAAGATCCAGTCGGTAATGTAATTGTTTGTTGTTTCTGTTTAACACCTTTATCAGTATTATTATCGGTATAAATGAATTTATTTTCACCCTGTTGAATATTAGGTATACTATTATAAGAATGAAATCCAATCAAGGCTAGTCCGTACGATGCTTCTGGATCGAGCAATATCGGGTTTATAAAATCGAGAGATAACACGTAATTATTACTTTTTAGAGTAAAAATATAAGACATAGTAGTTGTTCTGGTATAAAGTTTAATAACACACTAATAATTTTTATAATTTTTATATGTTTTATACAAAAATTCCAAACACAAATGTCCACAATTAATTTCGTTATATTTTTGATAACTGTCGTTGTTGTAAAAAATTTTCACATTCTTTCCAAAATATCTTGCAAGTTCTTGAGGCGGTTTAAGAGCACCAAAGCTATCAAAATATATTACTTTATTGTTTTTCTTTATATAAGCTACCCAGTGACTTCCAGAGCTTTTGGAGGTATCCAAGTTCAAAATCGAACTTTCCTGTTCACGTGGTTTCTTCGGTAAAGTATCACGCATAAAAATTCCTCTAAAATATGGTATTTTTAATTTTTTCACATATCCAACTAGCTCTTTATCCCAAAGGGCTCTCTTAGGTAGCTTTATTGGTAGTTTTTTTGATGCTGTTGTTTCTTTAAAAATAAGCCATATCCTCCTTTCGTATTTTTCTTAAGATATAGTCCGGAACCTTTTTTACCAATTTCTTCCATTGCATTATTATGACGTTTATCTTCGTCTAATTTCTTTCGAGCATTTTTTGCATCGATGACAGTTTTTGCAACGGCACTTGCACCACCAGCTAAAGATCCCATTGCTCCTAGACCTGCCAAGATGGGTAATAATAGAGGTAAAAATCCACCTTGTTTAGATTCAAACGGAATTATTCTAGGAGTACGTATCTTTTTACGACCCCCCGCTTTTCTGACAGCTACACGAGCCGCTTTCAACGCCATCGTTGAGGCTTTTCTCAATGACTTTATATCATTTAAATCAAAATTCTTCGCATATTTGCTTAACCCTTTTTTAACATGCTTCATAATTCCACGTTTAAATGGAATCCTCTCACTCTTGACCTTGCAACCCATTCCAAGTTTTCGTTTTGCTTTCATCCCTGTTGTGACAAACCAGGCAGCGGCTTTTTCTCCGAAATTTGCGTCCTTTGACTTTACCCTCTCCCACGCTCTTTGTTCTAATACGTAATCTGCTTTATGTCTATCTTCTAAGCTTGTATTTTTCGAATATGCAATATCGTGTTCTTTGCAAGCAGCGTCCAATGGATTTTTACCAGGATCTCCTCTAGCTAAACGTTTTTCTAATTTTGTACCCGGACCACAATACTGATAAGTAGGAATATGTAATTCGAACGGTAATTTATTAATTAGCGTATTTAACACGCCTTCTCCTTGATAGTTGTAAGTCAACATGAGAACTGATTATATATGATAGGTAACTACCCTATTTATATGTTAAAAAAAAATTGTATTTATTGAAAGACATTTATTATAGTAAACAAAATACAAAAATTTTATTTCAAATACATTTTTATTTTTGAAACTTAATGAAGTTTCTTATACTATTTCGAATACTTGTACTGGTTTATATTTGGAATTCTCATAAGTTGTCTTCCCTCGATAAACCAACTTATATTTTTGCGACTCAAAGTTCTTCAAATTTTCTTTTATTACCGTAGTGCTTCTGCGTGGCAAAAAGACTGAACAATCCTCGAGGGTTGCAAGGGGTACATCTCCATATTTTCCTTCAATAATTTGTAGGTTTTCTATAAGATATAACTGGTCTTGTACCAAGTCCTTAAGTTTGCGTACTTCTTTAAATGTTGAAGATATTGATGAATTAATTTGAGTTAAATTCACTGTAATATAAATAATTTTCAACTAGTTAAATAATTTAATTAAAATATATTTGACTTACTTTTAAATTATTTTTATTGTTTTCGAAAAAACTGTTGTTAACACTTCAAACAAATTATTTTAATTGTAGTTAGAGAAAAAATTTTTGTATTTATACATATCCTATCCTAGCCCCTTCTCCTAGTCATAAACTTGAAACAATGCGCTAAATTAACAATACATTAAAAATAGCGAAAAAATGTGAGTAATAATTTTTATGTTGTGTCATCATTTCAAGAATTTAATTAAATTTGAAGGTTAATACGAAAGAATTTTTGCTGACGAAATTAAAAATAAAATATTATTTTCCTAGAATTTAATTACTTCGTAAACAAAAATAGAAGGTCACATTTTTAGATGACTAATTTAAAAATTCTGAGAAAATTTCTTTATAAAGCGAAAAAATGTGGTGACTAATAAGTTTTATGCAAACGTGCAATTTAATATAAAAATAAAGTCAAGGTTTTCTTTAATTAAAGTATTTAATATACTTAAGTTGTTAGTTGCTGCCTAATTTAAAATAACATATTATTTTTCAAGAAATTAATTACACTATTATGCACTCGTAATTAAATTCGAAGGTTAAGTATTTTAATACGAAACAAGGTTGCTGCTGACTAATTTAAAATAACATATTATTTTCCTAGAAATTAATTACTTCATAAACAAATAGAAAGTCACCACATTTCTATGCTGATTAATTTAAAAATTCTGAGAAAATTTCTTTATAAATAAGTAGATGTTTAATTTAATGTATTATAGTGGTTTCTTATTAAAAAATCTTCTAGTAAAATTTTAAATCTCCCCACCTTTGCGTTACAGATGGTCACGCCTCTTGTACGGCCATTTTAACGTTTTATTGAAGGTACGTGTACGAAAAATAGCCAATAGGATTGCAAAGTCTCCTCTAGGAGCTCTATTTGAAAGTTTAAAGCCTCAGGTCCTCTTCAGATGTTGGATTCATCTATTTAAAAGTTTTTAGTCGAATGCAGGGCCCCAAGGAACACTTCTTAGGTCGAAGACAAGGACCGAAGCCTCCTTTGAAAGGGGCCCCCCCAAGGCAGATTGTTACGCCTCATTTACGGCCATTTTGACATCCCACTATCCCACATCTTACATCCCACATCCCACATCCCACTTCCCCCATCCCACATCCCACTTTCCAACTTACCACCAGTAACTTTGAGGGCCATTTTGAATTTTTAAATTGGTACTCCCACTTCCCACCCCTTTTTTAAAATCGTACACCTACTTCACACCCCTTTTTCAACGCCATCTTGCTTTTTAAATTTACACGCCCACTTGCCTCCATATTTGAATTTACCACCATTTTTGTGACGTCACATCAGGCGGCCATCTTTAATTTTTAAATTACACGACCACTTGCCTCCATATTTGAATTTCCCGCCATTTTTGTGACGTCACATCCGGCGGCCATCTTTAATTTTAAATTACACGACCACTTGCCTCCATATTTGAATTTCCCGCCATTTTTAGTCGGCTGTGACGTCACATCCGGTCTAGGACCCGCTTAGTATTACTACTAATAGCAGTGAACTTACTTTTTTTCTTTGCATCTGAAACTGCAATTACAGCGCACATTAAAATACTAAGTACAGCAATGATTTTCATTTTCAAATTCAACTGAATGGATTTGAAAGTATACCTCTGCTTTTATACCATTATTTTTAAGTCAACATCTTTTGTTTGATTTTACATTTTGATAATTTTTCTATTGTTTTAAATAAAAATATTTTGTGTTAAGAATTAATTGTTCTGTTGGAAGTGGTTATTATTAATATTATTATTATTAATTTCCACAGATATGATTCCTGTAGCAAATTGAAGTTAACATACTTCTATTCAACATACTAAAAATATACATTCGTAACCTGATGCGAAATACGTTTTTTCGGCCTCTATCTTGAAAATAACGTTGCTCAAAATTATAGGCTCGGATTTAAAAAAAAATTGCGCCATTTTGTTTGCCCTCCGCCCTCCGAAGAAGCGCAAAAAAATATTTTTGCTTAAATTTCAATACTTTACGTATAAATAACACGTACGAAACTGTGAAAATTGCCAAAATTCGAGGAGATAAATTAGATAAGTTAGATTTTAAATCAAACATTTCGTTTTTGGAACCACCGATCACCATCAACTTTTTTTTTTATATAGCAGAAAAATCTTAAATTTTTTTAATCGAACTCCCTTATAGCATGATTTTGAAATCAGAAAGAAATGCTCTTTCAGGAAATACTAAAAAGTGACCCCTTTTTTTTTAAATAATTGAAATTATAATTTTTTAACGCTATTAAAAGATTACAAAAATTACGTTATTTGCGTCTTTCAAGTTTTATTCCATTTACGTTCTGTCCTATAAAAGTTCACTGATCGCCGTTTTACGAAACAGAGAAGTAAAAATTAATTCTTTGTTAAATTTATTCGGCGACCAATCAGAGTACTCTCACGTTGTCATGTGCTTTTCTGTAACTTTGACTTTTCATTTCACAATAGGGAAGTCTCTTCAATTTCAAAAGTATTTAATTATTGTTCGTCTTGTTTCAAAACGTAGCGGTTTTTTTTTTTAATTTTTTGCGATAATATTTCGTATTTTAAATGTTATTTTTGTATCAAAAGCGCGAAGTCGGCGTTTTTAGGCGCGAGATATACTTTTTTCAAGAGGCTTGCCGAATGAAAAAAGTCTTTCGAGCGCACTAAAAACACTTCGCGCTCGTGATACAAACAATATTTTTTGTACAACTGTAAAAAACCATCCAAAAATAAAAAAATTAATCAAAATCATTCAACTGACAGGAGAATTTAAATTTTTTAAAAAAACAATTTTTAACCTTCGCATGGGCGATGCGTACTTTTGTAAAGATTTCAATTTTAATTTTTGAATAACTCCGCCGGTTTTGAACCGATTTTGAAATGCTGTCGGCTCAGTTATCAACTTTTTGAGATCTTTTCAAAAATGCAAAAAAGAAATTGAAAAAATATGTTGTTAATACTTTTATTTGCATTTTGTCGTTTTACTCCACTTAGTGAACTAGAGTTACATATGTAAAGATTTTTGAATAAGTCCGCCATTTTTGCACCGATTTTGGAAAGCTTTTTATTCAGTGATCAGATTTTTGAGATCTTCTCGAAAATGCAAAAAAAAATTTAAAAAATATGTTTTTGATAGTTTTATTTGCAAGTTGTGATTTTTTTGGGCTTTTTGTTTTTTTTGAATAACTCCGCCGTTTTTACACAGATTTTGAAATGCTTTTGAGTCAGTGATCAAATTTTTGAGATCGTTTCGAAAATGCAAAAAAAAATTAGAAAAGTATGTTTTTGATACTTTTATTGTCTATACAATTATAGTTGTGATTTTTTTGACTTTTTGGCGTTTTTTAAATAACACAGACGTTTTTAAACCGATTTTGAAATTCTTTCGACTCAGGGATCAAAGTTTTGAAATCTATTAGAAAATGCAAAAAAAAAAAAATTTTTTAAATGTGTTTTGGTAGGGTTTTTTGTAATGTGTCTATTTATTTGCGGAAGTAGAGGTATCTAACAGGAGTTACATCTTTTGTAAAGATTTTTTTTTGAATATTTTTAGTAAGTATGAAATTTTTTTAGGAACTATAATTAAAAATTTAATTTCTATAATATTTTTAAAACTCAAGTTCACTTGCTAAAAATCACCACTAAACAGATTTTTTGTTTAGCATATAAAGTGCAGTGATATTGGTAATTGAAGAATATTTTTTGTTTACAAACAGATGTATTGTTGAATTCAGTTATCTAATTTCACTTAGTCAACTAAGTCGTAAACGATTATATGATTTTTTACAATCATAAACCAATTAATATTTTTTAAGTAAGTACTAAATTAACATGTGCAAAAATTTTTTAAACATTTGTGTAAAAATAAATTGCAAAAAAACACTAAAGGGTTAAAAAAATTCGATTTTGAATTAGTTGTGTTCACGTATTGGTTCGGAAAGATTAATCATAAACCAATTTTATTAGCAAAAGTTACCTCAACACAATAAGAATTTTACGTTTTACCTAAAAACTAATTCTGCTTGAAAATATTCCATATAAAATACACTGGGAACAAAAAGAGTTACAAATGTAACTCCTGCCTACTAGTGCAAAAAAATTAGGTGCCCATGCGAAGGTTAACGCTAAACAGTGAAAAAACGCTTTTTTAACCGGAAATGAAAAACACTTTTTAACGTTGTTAAGGATAACAAACTAAAAAATGCTACTATTAAAAAATAGCAAACTTCGCGATTTGTAAATGATATTAAAATTTGCTGTTTTTTTGACAGATGGACAAAAAAAAATATTTAAAGTTTGAGTCACAGATATCGCGCCAAAAACGGTATTTGGCGGTTCTGACGTCAGAACACAGTATGACTAGCATAGCAACTTTAGCATACAGGCACGTAACTAGGTTTAAAAAATCAGGTGGGCACAAAGCGAGCCCAAATTATTTTGTGTGAGCCACGTGCAAATAGGAAATGTTTGAATATTATATACCTAAACAAAATCTATGCACAAATAAATTGATGGGCTTTTAACATAGTATATTTAGATTTTCTGGTACCCTTTTACAGCCATAATAAATGCAATTTTAATGAACGTGAAATGTGACAAGTATGACGTAGTAGGTGCTGTATGATGATAATCCAAAGCATGTGTTTTGACGTCACATAATCGTTTTTTGAAGCCTACTGTTTTCTTGCTCATAACCAGTTTAGAAAATGCAAAAACTACTCTAAAAAATTTAATTTAATTTTTGTGAACCACATAATTGTGAATGGATTAATATTCTACACCTCAAAATTGGTGTTTGATTGTGATATAAATTTGAAGAGACTTCCCTATTTAGGTGTACTCGCGATTTTGAAATTATTCGTTACAAAATAAAGTAAAAATTTTTTAATACATTTTAACCTTCGCATGGGCGATGCGTACTTTTGTAAAGATTTCAATTTTAATTTTTGAATAACTCCGCCGGTTTTGAACCGATTTTGAAATGCTGTCGGCTCAGTTATCAACTTTTTGAGATCTTTTCGAAAATGCAAAAAAAAATTTGAAAAAATATGTTGTTAATACTTTTATTTGCATTTTGTCGTTTTACTCCACTTAGTGAACTAGAGTTACATATGTAAAAATTTTTGAATAAGTCTGCCGTTTTTGCACCGATTTTGGAAAGTTTTTTAGTCAGTGATCAGATTTTTGAGATCTTCTCGAAAATGCAAAAAAAAATTTGAAAAAATATGTTTTCCTACTTTAGCGTCTAAAATCGTACTTTACGCTTCATGAATGCATGTCTAAAGTTAGTCATTTCGATCGAACGAAAGTACATAACCAGAAAAAATTGTACATAGGAAAGTATATAACCAAAAAAAATTATACATAGAAACAATATAATCAAAAAAGAAGTACGACATGTTTAAAAAGAGGTGTGTCTTCAACAACTGTCATACATAACCTAAAAACTCCAAGTAAAATTTATTTAATTTTGCAAAAGGAGGAAAAATTTTGTATGTATCACGAGCTAAAAGCGTTTTTAGGCGTTTGGTCGATTATTTGCGCCTAAAAACTAGCTTTTAGGCTCTAGATACATAAATAACTATTTCGATAGTTTTATTTGCAAGTTGTGATTTTTTTTGGCTTTTTGTTTTTTTTGAATAACTCCGCCGTTTTTACACCTATTTTGAAATGCTTTTGAGTCAGTGATCAAATTTTTGAGATCTTTTCGAAAATGCAAAAAAAAAATTAGAAAAGTATGTTTTTGATACTTTTATTGTCTATACAATTATAGTTGTGGTTTTTTTGACTTTTTGGCTTTTTTTGAATAACACAGACGTTTTTAAACCGATTTTGAAATTCTTTCGACTTTATTTGCGGCAGTAGGTACCTATGTAAGAGAAGTTACATCTTTTGTAAAGATTGGTTTTTGAATATTATGAAATTTTTTTAGCAACTATAATTAAAAATTTAATTTCTATAATATTTTTAAAACTCAAGTTCACTTGCTAAAAATCACCACTAAACAGATTTTTTGTTTAGCATATAAAGTGCAGTGATATTGGTAATTGAAGAATATTTTTTGTTTACTAACAGATGTATTGTTGAATTCAGTTATCTAATTTCACTTAGTCAACTAAGTCGTAAACGATTATATGATTTTTTACAATCATAAACCAATTAAGATTTTCTAAGTAAGTACTAAATTAACATGTGCAAAAATTTTTTAAACATTTGTGTTAAAATAAATTGCAAAATACCACCAAAGGGTTAAAAAAATTCGATTTTGAATTAGTTGTGTTCACGTATTGGTTCGGAAAGATTAATCATAAACCAATTTTATTAGCAAAAGTTACCTCAACACAATAAGAATTTTACGTTTTACCTAAAAACTAATTCTGCTTAAAAATATTCCATATAAAATACATTGGGAACAAAAAGAGTTACAAATGTAACTCCTGCCTACTAGTGCAAAAAAATTAGGTGCCCATGCGAAGGTTAAGATAGACAATAATTGTGTAGATATAATTTCAAAGTACTTATTTTGTATTATAAGAAAAGTTTTATTTATAGGTTATGTTACCTACCTAGTTAATTTTTTATAAAATTTATTTGGATCCTATAAACGTAACATTAAACTAAAAGTTCGAGTATTTGTTAAGTTATGGTTAATTTGCATTCAGCTATCACGTGATTGTCATCGATCAATGAGAGCACATCCACGTTGTCACGTGTTTAGCTTATAGCTTTGACGTTTCGCTTAGACATACGCATACTCGCGATTTTGCAATTATTTATTACAAAATAAAATTAAAATTTTTTTTATACAATTTAAAATGGATAATAAGCGTGTAGATATAGTTTTATAGTAATTATTTTTTATTACAAGAAAAGTTTTGAATATTTTTATTTAACCCTCATCCTACCAGCCTCATTTACAACCGAATCCTACCGGACGTAGGTCGACTCGGCAAAATGGTCAGTTTTTAAAAAAAGGTAGGGTCAGCTCGGCAAAACTTAAAATCGGTAGTTTTAAGGGTAGGGTCCCTTTTAAGGGTTTATAATTATGGACTTTAAGTAAATTGCGACCACGTTGACTTTTATTAATCATTTCCATTTCGAACTGTTGGCACTAATACGTTCTCGATAATATACGTTTCGTAATAGAATGAAAATCGAAAATGTAAAAATTTGGCTGTAACAAAATAAGTAGGTACTTTTACCTACTTATTGAAAAATTTCTAAACAAATCGTAATTCTAATTAGGTATAGCTAGGTATTTCCAAAAACGGTACTTTCCCTTTCAAAGAATTAAAATTAAAAATTCCCGCACAGCGTCTACTTTAGAATCAATAAGCTTTTCTGTTATTTCAAAAACGGTACTTTTCCTTTTAACCGTTATGTTCGCGGATAGGTACCCGGGTACCTTTAGCGTTTTCATTTACGTTTTTTCTTATGTTTAAGTTCAAATTTTCAGATAATCCTTTGTGACTTCCTAAAACAATCAATTTTAAATATATTTCCACCAAAAAAATTGTAAAAAACTTTTTTGAAGAGTTAGTTTTAAGCCAAAGCATATTCATAGTCCTCTAACGCACGGACGAGGTACCCGGGTACCTTCATGCATTTATATGGGAATTACTACCAAAATTTAGAAAATAAATAAATAAAACCCACGTTATTTTTTTATTGATTGATAATAATAATATTAATGATCGATTTTACTGATCTGGAAAATCATCTTTTCCCAAAAAAAATTTTTTTTTTTTAAAAACTGTCACTAAATTTCCTAATTATTTTAGCACGTTCGTTACAAACTCGAGTAACTCCAAATGTAATCTCTACTTACGAACCTCTAAAACTCTGGTATAGTAAGAGTTTTCCATTTTCGCTATAGTTTTTCCGAATTTTCTTCGGTTATTTTATTATAAACACACTATTCATTTCGGCCTTTTAATTTTGTTCTTTGTGTTGAACATTATACATGAAATATTATACATTATTTCTGATAAAAAACACTTGAAAGCTTTAGATAACAGTTTTGTTGATGCAATTGGGCCAAATTTTTTCAGAAATATTACTACTGAAATGAGGCTGTTAAAACTTAAATTTTAATTGATGATGAGCAGGAAAGACAACTGAGAGGAATGCCAAAGTAAAATCTCACTTTTACGAAAACTGATAGTTATTTTGCCGATGGGTCACCCAAATACTGTTTGTGAGTTGTCTGAAATGAAGACGTTAACTTTAGCACAGCTGCCACGTTTTCAAAGCCATTGCAGAGAGTGACCAAATTTTTTTGTCCATTCTTTTTATAAAAATGAAAGAATGACAAAGTGTTTGCACGGATACAACTAATCTTTCTTACTTTTTATTTCTGTAACAATTTTCTTGAAGAACCCTGAGCGCTAAAGCCAGTGTATGATGTCGCCAATCGGATTTTCTTGTTCGGTGAAACCCAAATACCTTATCTCCTAGAGATGGGTCTAATAGAATCACCTTGCCCATACTCTATTATTATCAGTCACAAAAACAGCTTTTGAGATATCTTCGGCATCCGCATTGGCGTTGTTCTTTTGGCACTTCTTCGCCTAATCATCATCACTGATTTAAGTTGGCAAATTTTGCTCATTCAGCAAAGTATCTTCTACGTCTACAAGATCTATCAGGTCTTCATTATCTAAATCTTTTAGTGACTGCGGTAAAAGTCCTTAGACTCACTTTGCTGAACTGCATTCTTGTTATTACGCAAAGAATCGTCATCTATGACCTAAGAGGCTTTGTAAATATTTATTTATGCAGTAGCGTAACTACAAATTCTGATACCCCCCCCCTGTTTAATTCACGAGCACTTTCAATTTCGTAAAAAAATTTTAAACCAGTAAAACTTTTGAGTATGATTTCAAAATATTGTTTTAGATTAAGCCCCGGATCCTTTATTTCTCTCTGCTCCACCCCGACGTTAAGGGGGTGTAAGGGGTATAGTTACGCCAATGGTTTGATGCTCTTAGATGAGCCTTAATTAAAATCAAAAATTAAATTACATTTCTTAACACTAAAAAAACAACCTTTCAACTTTGTGTTTTGCATTATAAAAGAAATATGCTGACTGCAGTTTTTTTATTTCACGCTAAAATTCATTATTTATCTTCTTTGATCAAAGAATAAACAACTTATTCTCAAATTAATATAAACTAAATATTAAAATCGTCCATTTTCCATAGTAAATACATGTAGGTACCGGGGTACCTCATCCGTGTGGAATATGAATAAAAATTCTTCGCGAACATAACGGTTAAAGGATTAAAATTTAAAAAAATTGCCGCACGGCGTCTACTACTTTATCGTATAATCAATAACCTTTTCTGATATTTCCAAAAGTGTTGTTAGCACATATAAATTATCAAGTTTTTCTAAAATTTGGTACTTCCCTAGTTTATTTCCTTTTAAAATATAAAAAAAACAAAGTTTTATTGAATTTTGGTTTGTTTGCGGCTTCACATTTTTTTAGATACCTTTAATTAGACATATCTACTGTTAGCAATAACTCAGGTTTCAAATTATTTTATTCAACGTATTAGAAACAATTTTAATATTAACCCAAATTATGGTTATAGAAACAACTTAATTATTTTAAACAGTAAATTATAGACAAAGCATTGAAAACATAACGCTTCGTTCCAACGCCATACGAGGACTGGTCCCCACCGTGCTCCAGTTAAGATCCCCGCTTCTTACTCCTTTGAACCACGGGCTGAAGTTGGCGCCAACACGGCCATACTGACGTGTGTCACGCTCTCGGGACACTCATCTCGAATATCTGTAAGCCAAACAAATTTTAGCACTCAAGAATTATGCATCTCCTTGTAGGATGGAAGTATGCAGACTCCATCAATTACTACGACTTTTTATCGTCAAAATCAACATTTGATACATTATTTCGGATTAAGAATCATGATAAATGATCAACAGTCTGTAATCCTCGAGATGTACACTTCATCTCACAAAACGATCATTAATCTCAACATTCGATCTCATAACAAAACATCATTACAATGATTCACAATCCTCAAGATACTCTCTATCTTGGAAAACAAGATTACATAAATAATTCACAAGACAAACACTTTATCTTGGAAAACAAAATTTTTCAACAATCATCAAGACAAACACTTTATCTTGGAAAACAAAATTACAAATAATCATCAATCCTCAGGATACTCTCTATCTTGGAAAACAAAATTACATAAATAATCATCAAGACATACACTTTATCTTGGAAAGCAAAATGTTACAAACAATAATCAATCCTCAAGATACTCTCTATCTTGGAAAACAAAATTACATAAATAATCATCAAGACATACACTTTATCTTGGAAAGCAAAATGTTACAAACAATAATCAATCCTCAAGATACTCTCTATCTTGGAAAACAAAATTACAAATAATCATCAATCCTCAAGATACTCTCTATCTTGGAAAACAAAATTACATAAATAATTCACAAGACAAACACTTTATCTTGGAAAACATAATTTCATAAGTAATCATCAAGACATACACTTTATCTTGGAAAACATAATTTCATAAGTAATCATCAAGACATACACTTTATCTTGGAAAACATAATTTCATAAGTAATCATCAAGACATACACTTTATCTTGGAAAACATAATTTCATAAGTAATCATCAAGACATACACTTTATCTTGGAAAACATAATTTCATAAGTAATCATCAAGACATACACTTTATCTTGGAAAACATAATTTCATAAGTAATCATCAAGACATACACTTTATCTTGGAAAACATAATTTCATAAGTAATCATCAAGACATACACTTTATCTTGGAAAACATAATTTCATAAGTAATCATCAAGACATACACTTTATCTTGGAAAACATAATTTCATAAGTAATCATCAAGACATACACTTTATCTTGGAAAACATAATTTCATAAGTAATCATCAAGACATACACTTTATCTTGGAAAACAACATTACATAAGTAATCATCAAGACAAACACTTTATCTTGGAAAACAACATTACATAAGTAATCATCAAGACAAACACTTTATCTTGGAAAACAACATTTTTCAAATAATCATCAAGACAAACACTTTATCTTGGTAAACAACATTACATAAGTAATCATCAAGACAAACACTTTATCTTGGAAAACAACATTTTTCAAATAATCATCAAGACAAACACTTTATCTTGGTAAACAACATTACATAAGTAATCATCAAGACAAACACTTTATCTTGGAAAACAACATTTTTCAAATAATCATCAAGACAAACACTTTATCTTGGAAAACAACATTTTTCTTACCAGGTCCAACTCTTTTTAATTCATATCTGCCCTCTTTAGTGACAGCCATAATTTCATACGGACCCAAAAATTCAAAATATCAGTCTTACTAGCATACAGCTTACTAGCTCTATGCAACAAAACAAAATTTCCAACAAAGAACTGAACGTTATCACGTCTCTTTGCATTTAGATCACTTTTAGCTTTCTCAGATGGTCTGAGACGTTCTACTATGCGTTTACTATCGAGTTCCATATTTCTGGCAACCGATAGTTCAGGCGATAATCCATTTAAAGCAGCTTGAATTAATGGAGTTGTAGCTTTAATACCTATCAACGCTTGTAAAGGCGTACAATTTATGGACTCTTGAACAGTCGTATTCAAAACTAACTGAATCTTCCGCCATACGCTCGGCCATTCCTTACCAAATCGTTCGACTTGGCTATTTGCTCTATGAACATCCGGTGTTATAAAGTGATATTCAATATTCCACTCATCAAGAAATTTACAAAGTGACAGATTATGAAAATTCGTACCACTGTCCATAATAATTACAGTTGGTGTACCAAAACAAGAAATAAATCTTTGCAAAGCAATCCGACTTTCATCTGCTTTCACAGTCTTCAACGGAATCAAGTTACAGTATTTGGTAAATGCATCTACAATTACTAATACGTGTTTATATTTCTCACTACTAACAGGTAAAGGACCCAAACAATCGACATGTACGGTATGTACAGGGGTCATTGGTTTTTCAGGCAGCAATACAGATCCTTGTAACGGTCCAGTACGAGTTTTCTTAATGGCACATACAAGACAATGCTTGACATATTTTTTAACAAAATTTCTAAGCCTTGGAAACCAAAAATGTTCCAGAATGGAATGAATGGTTTTATCTGTACCAATATGACATTGCTCATCATGAAATAGTCTTAAAAGTCCAAGTCGACTTTGTCTTGGTACAAAGTAACGAATTATTTTTGTCTTATCAGCAGTATACTCAACATAACAAAGAAGACCATTCTTCTCTTCGTATTGTTTCGAATCTAATCTTCCTTCATGTAAATCATTTAACATTTGCTCTACTTCTGAACTACCTTTTTGTTCAATATGTAACCAGGAATCAAATTTTGAAACACGTAAAACGTTTACTGGATTTCTGCTAAGGTAGTCGACGTGACTTAAACTTGAACCTTTACGGTAAACAATTTCGTAATTAAAATCTTGCATATAGGTCCACCGTCTAGCAATTCGTGGAACTAAATCTCTTTTATTTACTGTTGCTTTGACTGTATGACAATTCAATTCTCTAAAATCAACAACCATTCGATGCGTACCATCCTTTTTCTTCACCAATAAAATTGGACTGGCATAAGCCGATGTGCTTTCGCGAATAATACCATTCGAAAGTAACTCTTTTACAATCTCTCGCACCTCTGCACGTTCACTCAATGAAAGCCTATACGGATGTCGATTCACTACAAAGTTATCTTTTAAATTAATCTCCAACTGAACATTGTTTACTTCAGAGACCGCTGTACCAGTTGTGATTATCTCGGAATATATTTCGAGTAGAGGCACTAGTTGTTCAAAAAACTCATCAGGAACATTTATTTTATTTTCAGTTTCATTTGCGACTCGTAAAATATCTGGAAGTTGTCGACTAACAACCCGAGTACCTGTATAATCAGTAACGGCAGCTAAATTTAGGTTCTTAAACAAATTGCAACCAATGATTACGTCATACTCAAGATTATAACTCGGAACCAACGCAAAGTTCAATTTTGTATGATTTCCAGTAATTTCTACGTCAGCATCAAATTTAAATTTCGAAGAAGTATTTCCAGCAAGACCTTTAAGTACTAGTTCATGTGGTACCAATTTATGCACAAAACGACTTTCAAATTTATCTGACATGAGCGAAACATCCGCACCTGTGTCAATAAGACCCATATAAATTTGATCATCAACTTTAATTTTTGTAAGCAACGCTTTTCCTGTAGCAACAAAATTAACACTACGTCTTTTATCAATTGACTCTTTTAAATAACAGTTTTCAATTTTATGTCCATTTTTAAAACAAAAATTACACTTAATTACTTGAGACGGACCTGAATTATTGTCTTTAAATTTTTCACCATAAACAATGTTACGTTTTATTGGCCTGTTTTTGTCAGATCGGCAGTTTCTTTGTACGTGACCAACTCGACCACATTTAAAACATTTTAATGACACATTACCATGAATAACTTTGTTATCATAACGCGCTCTCTTCAAGGGCAAGCTCGAATCTTCTATTTTTAAATCGTTACATGTCGGTTTTGGTATTGAATTCAAATACGAAATTAATTCACCAATGTTAGTAAAATCTCTCATTTTTATTGCATCCTGCACTTTACTATCTTGAATTCCATGAGTAATTAATTCAATTTGATCAGGAATACTCCAATTTGCCCGTAAATTTTTAAGCAAAGCTAATTTTTTATGAACATACGTTGCATACGTATTGCATACGCGACTATCGAAAACAGCGGCTTCATACAAAAGGCGACCCAAAATCTTTATTTGAGGAAAAGATTCCAAAAAGTCACGTTTAAACGTGGGCCAATCTCTTGTATCAGGTAGCCAGTTTTCAAACCAAACTTTTGACTCACCTGTCAAGAATCGTCCTATTCTTACAAGTACCTGCAGGTTAGTCCAATCAAATTCATCCTTTATTTTCTCTACCTGTACAGTCCAGGCATTGGCATCGTCGATATCCGGTCGAAAAATGGGTAGGTCGACTTGTTCTGGGGCGGTTTTGTGCTTAACCAATTTTTCAAAAAGCCCCAATAACGCCGGTGACGCCATAACATCTCGATGCTGCGAAACGGATGACGAAGATGGCGCCGCTGTGTCAGCACTAAGACGTCGTCCACGTTTTGCCATGACGCAATAATACACAAAGGCACTTCACACACTTGTGGAACAAATTAAGTTCAGATCTCACTTCTGATGTTAGCAATAACTCAGGTTTCAAATTATTTTATTCAACGTATTAGAAACAATTTTAATATTAACCCAAATTATGGTTATAGAAACAACTTAATTATTTTAAACAGTAAATTATAGACAAAGCATTGAAAACATAACGCTTCGTTCCAACGCCATACGAGGACTGGTCCCCACCGTGCTCCAGTTAAGATCCCCGCTTCTTACTCCTTTGAACCACGGGCTGAAGTTGGCGCCAACACTACATTATAAAAATAAAATAAAACCACAGTATAGCCTATAAAAACCAACAAATTTTTTCCAGTCTACATTTTCCTTCAAAGGGATTAAAATTTGAAATCCCCCGCAGAGCGGCATTAAAAATTACCCTTACTAAATTTTGCCGAGTTGACCCTATCTTTTAGAGGTAAAATATGAACCGCTCAATTTGGGTCTGACCATTTGCCGAGCTGGTCTACTCTGATCCTACCAGCCGGTGTGTATTCACACCCCAGCGGTTTTAAGATTTAAAACAATGTAAACAAAGTTTTTTTTTGTGTTTTTATCAGTATTGAAGTTATATTAATAGTTAACAATAATAATAACGTTATTATTATAATCAGACAATATCTTATTGCTAACGATTTAAAGTTAAATGTTAAATTACAACAAACTATACAGGTAGAAAAAAAGCTCGGCTCATAACAATGGGACAATGGTGCTTTCTTGTTTACCTGTTTACATTTAATACGGGGTGCTGTCCATTTAGTTTAACATTTTAAAATACGAGGGTTTTTTAAAAAGTTTTCGTTGTTATATCTTATTCTAACAATTTTAAAATACGGGGGTTTTTAAAAAAGTTTTTGTTATTATATCTAAACGTGTACATCATTATAATAGATCGGATTTATTTACCCAGCTATTTAAAGCAGAATCGAATCCTAACCATTTCACGAAAACTCTCGTTCCACGCGTTTTTAAAATTCGTTTAACGAGATAAACGTATGGCTGTTTTGTTTTTTGTAATTTCTTGTTATAAAAAGATCCAAGGATGGGCGAATCATATAAATCTTTCAAACAATACGTTACCGGGCTTGTATGTTGAACTTTATCAATCACAAATATTTCCGCTGAATACGAGGGGGTGTAACCCTTAGCAAATACATGCTTGTACTTCGAGATGCGAACAAAATCCCCAATAGAGAATTTTATCTGCTGAGATGATGGTAGTTTAATCAAGTTATCATTAAAACAATGCTCGAGGATGTAGCGTTCGTTATGCTTTGTAACCTCGATCGGTTTCATCTTGATCTTTGAATGTATCGTGTTATTATATTGTTTAACAATTTCCGGCAACGCCTCGAGCCATCTATAAGATCCGTTGAGGCTAAAATATTTAAACAACTTCTCTTTTAGAGTTCTAATGACTCTTTCGGCCATGGACGCTTTAGTGACATTAAACGTATTATAATGACGAATTCCATACTTCTTCATCAGCTGCTTGAACTTTGCGTTGAAAAACTCTGTCCCTTGGTCCGTTTGCAATAGTCGTGGGCTGCTGCGACGACCACCACCCTCTACCAATATAGTTTCAAACGCCTTGGCAACTGCTAGAGCTGTCTTGGTCTTCAGTGGGCCAGCCCACACAAATTTCGAAAAACAATCGATGACAATCAACGCGTACTTGAAATTTTTGTTAAATCTCGCGTACCTATCCATTTGAGCCAAATCGGCCTGAAACAGATCGTTGAGGCCACGAACAACGGTTGATCGTCTTTTAAATTTTTTTCGAGCAGGTTTATGAAGCTCGTTAACGATGTCCACCTTCTCCTTGCTATGGGCCTTCATCGTCGTGTGTGTGTTAATGACGAGGAACGCCTCCTTGCAGGGCACTTATATCTTTCTGAATACCCTTTAATGCGAGCTCAGTGTCGACTAGCGAGGCGCGAACGAGATTTTGGAAATGGTGAAAGTCACTCTCCCTCCGGAAAAGATTGACACCACTGTTTCGATTATTCGCGGCCGGTTTATTATGTATCAACAATTGCGTCACGTTTCTTTCGATCATCTCCATTCGTTTCTTCAACTCTTCATTATTGGCCAGTACTCGAGCTAGACGATCGTCTGTCTCTCCAAGTTTAGCCTTGAAATTTTCGTGAGTACCATTATTAACAAATTGAAATTGGTTGATTCGTTTTTCGCCATCTTTAAATTGGGTCGTGTAGTGTAGGTCGAGCTCGTCGATGTAGCGAACTATTTTAGAGCCTTCGTCATCTACGTATTTCTTGGTGGTAACGTCGCCATCTAGAGAGGGCTCTTTGACGTTACAAATTTTTAAATTTTCCATATCGACATTGCCATCTATCGTGTATTTCAGTGCTCTATCAAACTGTAATTTCGCCAGCAAGGAACTCCTCACAGAATTATGTCGAAATGAACGTCCGAACTTGTCCAGAGGCATCCTTGTTGAAAACTAACAGGCGCAAGAGAGAAAGACTTAATATATAACACCGGTCTCCTTTAATTCGCTAATGATTGAAACGATCTCGTTCTCATGCGATGTGTTACCGGCGTAACTGGAGGCTATTAATAACCTCAGGCGGTCCACGAGTTCGTTAATATTATCCCAATAAACGTACTCGATAGGCTTAGAATTATAGCGCATCATCAAAGGGTTGTTAACACCTTCTCTCTTTTTTACGCGATGTCTCAACGCTCGAACTGGAGTGTGATGAACGACGACGGGCGTTTGATGCCCACTACCAATGATCAATGGTTTGATTATTTTTAGATACTTGGCTAGACTTGTACCTCTTAATGGGTTTGTTGCTTGATAATTACGGCGATGAACCTTTGTTAATCTCAAAATATCACGATACATTTGTAAATCTGTATCTGTGTATTGACTTGGATCCCTTTTAAACACCAGTTCGTATAATCCTCGCGTTTCTTTAAAGGTGGTATTTGCAATGCTAAAGTCGCCATCTTCCTTTTGAAATTTAATTGTTTTATTGCCCAATTTATACTTCTGCTCGTTGGGATCGTAGGTAACACCGTATGTAGCATCAAATTCTTTTCGTACTGGTGAGTCACTTATCAATCCACGTATGTATTCACGAGTAAGGGGTGCAAACAAGCTTAAATATTCTTCATAGGGTTGATTGCCGGTAGAAGTAAGTACATTGTCACCCTCCTCCTCCTTTACACCCTCGTCCTCGCTCACTTCCTCCTCCTCTTCACCCGTCTCCTCCTCCTCCTCCCCCTCGTCTTCAGATGTTAACGACTGTGTAGTAGAAGAAAATGAAGCCGACGATGGTCCTCTCTTAAAGGCCAAAGACGATGAGGATGGCGTCGTCTTAACAAAGGACGGTTGTTGTTGTGATTGCTGAGGTGTAGATGATGATGATGACATCACTTTTTGACTGATGTTAGTTAGAGGATCCACTATAGGCTTGAATAATTTATTTAATGTAACATCGTCTTCAAACTTGCCCAACTTGAGAGCGAGATATTTTTTTCTAATGCTTTGAGATAATTCGTGCAGGCGTTTTTTAACAACGTGGTTATCTGCTGCTGCTGCTGCTGACGTGAATGTCGTCGACGACATCTTGATTAATGACGAATATACACGCGTAATTAGACTTTTATAGATATTTATCAAAGCCCTCACGATAGCGCCCTTTGCCTAGAGGGGAGTCCTTCACGATGACAATACAACCAAAAGCATCTCTCCAACACCGTTTACACAATGACTTAAATTCGTCGTGGGTCATATCGGGGGATACGTGTTCGTTAAATACGTGCCTCAAGTTTGTCTCATCTTGCTTAAACAATACAATCAAGTTGCAATTATCACGTATTAATTGCTTCGGTATCTTGGAATACGTCTGGCACAAATAAATGACGTCAATATCTTTATGTCTGCACATGGAATAATACTCTCTAATTTTATTTTGATTGCCACACGCCACATCGTCAAAGATAAAAATTGAATTAGGGCGTGCGTCCTCAGGCTCGATCACGGTTTCGTTATTGCCGAATTCGAAATATCCCACACCGTCCACATCTTGCAAGACAGACTTTAGTAACTGATATTTGGGCTGGTAGAGGGACTTTGAATACACGTATATATTTTCAAATCTCGGACCGTTGGGACTAAATAAAAAACTTAATAGAGCATTCGTTTTGCTACACGCCGATGGGCCACAAAAGATCGCTCTAAAGGAAGGGGGTAGTAAATTGCCGTGTCTGCTTGGTTTATTGACCGACGACCACGATTCACTAAAAACATCAAAGTTAATGATGGGGAGTGTCTTTTGTTGCTGCATATCGACGCTAAACTAAAGCTCGACTAAATTAAACACACTTTATATACTACTACTACCACTAGTTTTTCAATCTGTCCACGAGCGCAACAATGATACAGCACAACTGTAGAACGCCGTCAATTATTTTATCGACATTTTTAGATTTGCAAGTGAGACATTTCACTGGCTAATAACTACTGCTACTACTGCATCGACTCCCTCCTCCTCCTCCATTACATCCGTCTTCGTCTGAATCATTATTCGAGCCTCGGAACCTCTTTTCTAAGCGTATCATTCGGATGCAATGACAAGTATCTGTCCCGCACGTAGCCTTAGGGTCTGCCCATGAACAATTAGAATAATGAGCCCCATGTTCCGAATTCCAAACTATTTTTCCGTCCTTTTCCACCCCACTAAAGCACGCGCCTTCTTCTTTGTCGGACATATTTAAAAAAAAAAATCACTAACAACCCACTATGAAGTCGAGAAAGAACTGATCACCACCAGGCCTCGTCTATTGTTTAAATAGGCTTTGACTTCCTAAACTTGTTGAAACCTGTTTTAAACTAGAGGGTGGATGGGTACCTGTGTGTTTAAAAAAAACAAAGACGAATTTCCAAAAAAAAAATTCTATATTAAGTTCGATAATACGTACAATATAAAGGATACATGATAAGTTTAAAAACGGATGTGGCCATACGAGGAACTTTTTCCTGTTGTATTTTTGTTGTGCATTTCTTTTTTTATTAAAATTGAATTTGATAATTTTTAATTATAAACTTTTAAAGAAATGCACAAAAAAAAGAAAACAGGAAAAAGTTCCTCGTATGGCCACATCCGTTGTTTTTTTCCTAGCTTTAAGTTTTATTTCGAAATCGATATCTCCCGAACGGTGCGTCGGAGGAAGTTGAGCGACAGAGGTAAAGTTGTAAGCTCCTATTTAGATAGTCAAATAGCCAAATTAAATTCTTTTTAGATAAAACGGATAGTTATAATCGTAATTAGAGTTATAAACTTAATGTCCATTTTTTCGAAAAAATCTCTTATGTAACCTACCAAAAGTCTTATGCTGCCAGAAGCAGAAACATGTAGCAATTCCAAAAATTAAAAAAAAAAATTGTTTAAAAAAGAACTTTAGAAAATCAAGTCTTTTATTAATTTCTTGATCTTGAATATAAAATTTTCACATGTTGCAAAATATTGGCTAACCTAATTGTTTTACTGCAAAATTGTAAATAGGTACTCTGTTCAGAATTTAAAAAGGCGTCGATTATGCTCATTTAATTTTCAATCCGGCAATCGGTTCAACCATCGCCTGCGTTGATCAGTCAAAGTACGAAAGATCAACGCAGACGAAGGTAGGTTGTACGTGATAACAAAAATTAGAAAAATTTTTAAAGTTTTGACATTCAAAAAATCACAACTCCAAAACGGCTCATGCGATTTTGATAAGAATTTATATTTTGATAGAGAATTGCGTTGACTGTAACATATCCGAAAAGGAAGAAATATGGTAGAGGAAATTTTGATAAAATCCATTTCAAAGTTTTGACCTATTTATAATAATAAAACAAATGAAGTTTGTTAATCAAATTGATCTTTGAAATAACCGAATTATTCAACATGTGCCTATCCCTATATCGTGATCGAACCTTACCAATGATGAAGAACGTCATTTACTAAATATATAATATGAAGCTTATGGCTAAACGTCATTATACCATGAGTAACTTTATAGAGCAAACAATGAGCCACACAAACGGCCTGCCTATGATTTGGTGCATGTTGTAATATCCATGATTTTCCATTACTTATACTATCTTTAGTACAACTATCAATAATAGGTTGTAAAACTGTATATACAGGGTGTACCGGGAAGAATCTGCCTAACTTTAGGAGTGCATTCCTTGGGTTATTTTAAGCAAAAAAAGTTATAACAACATAGGTCCGATTCGGAAAGGTTAGCGAGTTATGGCTAGTCGAAGAAAATAGCTAAATATTCAAAATTGTAAAGAGTAGGCTTTGAAAAAAATTGTTAAATAATGCTTTCCGTTTTTGGTGGTAGTTGTAAGTTAACTGGTAATTGTGATTATTTTAAACACGCTATTAACGTTTACCTGCCGTGCAGGAATATCATCGAAGTTTTCCACATCGTAATCCACTACTATCTTCAACAAGCTATAACTCAGTAACCTTTTAGAATCGGACCTATGTTTATATAACTTTTCTTGCTTAAAATAAGCTAAGGAATACACCCCTGAAGTTAGGCAGATTCTTCCCGGTACACCCTGTAGTTCGCTAAGCGATATTTCTGCAAGTTCAGATTCCTTTTGTAATTCGTCTAATTCGCACTTTGCAACTGTACTTTCGACTTGAGCTTGCTGTTGTAAAAGTACCTGCAAGTCAAATGTTAGAATCAAACCTTCGATAAAAATTAAAAAACTCACAGTATATTGTGCATTTAAATTTTGTTCGCTTTGTTTAATCTGATCACGTAATACATCTTGTTGATGTATTATTATGTTCTGTTTCGTTATCTTCATTTGAAGACGTTATTGATTTGTTCCAATTATCATTTGGCACATTACCATTGATATTTTGTTGCTTTAGCACTAAAAATTCTACTTACAAATAAATCACTATTCTATAAAAATAGAAGTACCTGCTTGTTCGGTCGACACTCGATATTGATAAACAAAAATTGAAATTTTGAATTTACTTTTTGTTTATTTTTGGTCATCTGTTCAAATTCGGGTCCATTTCGAGCAACAAATTGGGCTAGTTTATCAATTATATTTCTTAATTCGGTATCTATAAAAATGAGTACACAAACATAACCTCACTTTTTAAAACAAATTTAATTAAGGTGATTTTTCAAACTTTTTGAGTAAATTTATAACGAAATAAACTTAATTACCTTGTGGAGCTAGTGGTAAATCCATATTTAACTATTAAAACATTACAACGCTTTTGAAACGCGGCGTTTCTACCTGTACATTACATTCAAACAAACACATCTACAAAACCGAAGTATATTTATTGTATTTATCATAATTTTAATCCTTTCACAAACTCCTATTGCTTTTCAAAACACGTCTATAAACTATTTAATTTGCACAAAATGACCTCTACACGTAATAAAACATCTTAAAATCACCTAAAAATGAAAATGAAAGTCTTAAAATGCTTTGTTTATCCTGCAATTTGACATTTCAACGGTTGAAAGTATGTTACTTAGACTCGTCCGAAAAAAAGGGGTGGAAGGTACGTTTTTAATTCCAAAAATTTATTAAAATAATGAAATACACCCGTTTTATAATTTTTTTGTGCATTTCTTTAAAAGTTTATAGTTTAAAATTAAACGGAATTAAACTTTTGCGTGTAATCACAATTTTTACACATAAATTGTCTGAAATTCTAATTTCATTTTTAATTTTTTTAAATTTGGCATAAATAGAAATTCAAAATATACATTATTTTATATGTTCAGAAAGATAATTTTACGAGCTTTCAAAATATTAAGAAATATACTGGGTGTTCCATTAAAATTAAGAAATTTTATTCCATTTCCGGTTAAACCGGAAATCAAAATATAAAGTGTTTGGTATCGTGTCAAAGTTAATTTTACGAGCCTTCAAAATATTTGAAAATATAAAGGGAGTTCCAAAAAATTTTAATATTGTTCTAATTTCCGGTTTAACCGGAAGCGGTTTGTTAACCGCAAATAGTGTTAAATGATAGATATTCATGAGATTTATATAAATATCCAATTTCAAGTTTTCATTTTAATTACAAAAGAAATTAGAGATTATTGAAGTTTTGACATTTAAAAAATCATAACTCCGAATCCGCATCATACAAGTCTTTAAAAATTTACAGTTAGATAGAGAATCATGTCGTCTATAACATATCCAAATCTGTATAAATCGGCCGGACCAGTTTTTGAGAAAATCCATTTCTAAATTTTGCCCTACTTTGGCCCCTTAAAGGTAAGCAATTTTGAAAGAATTTTGAAAATCAACTTCTTTAAAACGAAAGCCCTATATTTTGGCTGTACAATGCCGTTTTAAAATTTTTATAATAATAATTACGGGCAAAGTTATAAGGGAGAAACCACAAAATGGGACAATCGTTCTATGGGCCGCCATTTTGAATTAAACAATTTGAAATTTTTTTTTTCAATTAGGGCTCAAATATACTATCTTATAGCCGAGTAAAATTGAATTTGGCCCAAATTTGCAAATATGCGCCCAAAATAACCACCTTATTTTTGGACACCCTGTATAGATTTCTTATAAAAGCTTAGTTTGCCGATGAAATAATTTTAAAGAGGCTAAAATCAAATTTCATCAAAATCGGTTCAGTAGTTTTTGCTCCACCAGTTACAGACATACATACAGACATTTTGGTCCAAAAATTAAAAAAATTTTTTTTTGCATTTTTGGAATCAGCGTAACTCAAAACGTCGAGAAATGCAAAAAAAAAATTTTTATTATTATTATTATTTTTTGTCTCGATAACAATAACTTTTTCTTGGATTGGAAAAACTTAAAAAATACATAATCTTAATATGGTAATAACTTCGTTAACCACGAGTATAAAAGTCTACAATTTTCTTTAGCACATATAACATTGTTGTCTGATGATGCGTCGTTGATGTTGTTGCTGGTTTCGAACGAATGATTTAAACAATCTCTTGGAATGCTTTTCTCAAACTTTGGCACATTCAATAATGTAGTTTCCAAATTGACGACGATCGGCGGCGGCGTCACAGCAGCAAAATTATTCTCGGCCAAGATAGTCTTTAGAAATTGTTGCTTTAAATGGCCCTTTACGTAAATAATATCAACTCGATTTTGCACTATATCGCGCTTCACAATGTCTTTAATTATGCCATACGAGATGTGACCGTCATTAAATTTTATCTTGTGATGATATTTTTCAAGGTAATTTACATCTTTTTGCATGTCACTAGTGAGGTCTTCGTAGGCACACGGCGGCTTGAGAAGATAATTATTGTTGATATTACAATCGTAGATGCACATTTCTTTTGCTATAAAATCTTTACAACAAAAGCCCTGAATATCAATCACTACAAACTTCATTGTTGTTGTTGACTGTTGACGAGGATGATGATGATGATGACACAAAGACAGCTGACGACTTAAACTAAACACATTTCTTCATAGCGTTGCATTTATATCAATGACGACGACGACGATGATGACGACTGTTGCTGGTGCTGCGGGGCGACCTCTATACTACTACAGTCGTTTAGGATAATTTTCGAACTATTTCACTTAGCGGCAATTGTTCGATAATTGCATCGTGTATAATTATACAGTAGGCTTTTGTATTAGCCGGGAATCCTCTTTTAGCATCGATATCTACTTCGACATCGACCGTACTCGATTTCAGCGCGTCGATTCTTTGTGAACAATCAACCACGAATAAGGCGTGTGTTTTGAAATCTGCATAACTTAACAGCGGTCTCTTGGATAACGAGTAATCACTCTTGAAACTTTGATAAAATTGCGTATAATTATAATGAATCTCGCTATATTTTCCTTTTTCAAAATTCATGCTCATGCGTTCTGTAGGGTAGTAATTACCATTTAGCACAACGCGGATGTCGGTTGCATTGACATTATCGAAATGTGTCAAATCTGCAAGTACATTATTACGTTTATTTTCTTAAAACGCAATAACGACATATCGTAGACTCTCGAGAGCGGTGCACGTCTTTACAGCCCAAATTTCTTTCGTAGCTCCAACAGTCAATTGAGGCAGTTCATGATAATCCCATTTTCTAAACGGAATCACTATTGGTGTATCGTTGTTGATGGCTTCTAATAAATCCAACTTTAATATGTCGTTAGGTGTCACGAGGCTCGCTTTCAGCGATATATTTGCAATCTCTATTTGTCCTGGGTCTGCTGCCGCGGCCTTCATAATAGAATCGTTGTCATTTCGCGCTCTCACAAGCCGAAGGGTTTGTTTGCCCGTAAACACGCACGAGTAATCGGTAAAAATTCCAAACAAATGTTTTAAAGGTATGAGCAAGGCGAACAACTTGTTGTAGCCGTAAACTGTAGGCTTATCGGGATAAGTCCACCCGGCGATATCTAAATGTTTCGAATCGTCGGCGCTATAACACAAATATCCTCTTATGGTGCTTACAATGCCAGGATCACGTACAGTTTCCACTTCTTGACCATTTAAATAATAACTCACAATGTGAACAAAAAGGCGCCTACATTATTTATCAACGAAGCGGTGGCGGCGGTAGCTGCTGCTCCGGCTATTTTTCCTTCAACAATTAAGGCAGCATCGTGCATTAAAATCCAAGAATCCGATTGGTTGATGGAAATTTCGATGACGTAATTATTATTGAACGATTTCACATACGGATGATAGGTTCGAGTTTCGAATTTTTGAATTGTTTCGTCAAATTGTGGTTTTCTGAAGATATCAAACACTTGGCTTAGGGACGACGACATTGTATCCTAATGCTTCAAGAAACAATCGATTTTCTCTAGTTAAATATTCGCTAATAACAGCAGCAGTTCCAGCAGATGTGTTGATCTTGGGCAAGCGTCTACCACGTACTGATTTGTCGAGCCCCGTGTGTATAATTTTATAGGGGTCTTTATTCTTTTTATTACAGCTTTTACGATTATTAAATACGAGTAAGCCCATTTTTGTTTTAGGATAGCTTTTTCAACTCTAGACGAATAATCACTGTTTCTCCTCGAAAATTTACCCTCTTGAAATTCTGATCCAATACAGTTAATGTTATATTCGAAATTTCTCTCTTATTAATTATCGGTAAATAAACGTGGTTTTGTGGCACCTCGTCAATCGCGTAGCCCGGATCCACAGCTATCGCAAATTCGTATATGGTGTGAGAGGGTTTGTCGTTATAAAACGCGCCGGTTGTTATATTGCAATTAATCTGGATCGTTCGAACCTTGATTATATCGACGGGTAGATTAGATTCGTGTACTTGATTTACTTTTAGAGCACTCTTGTTCTTGTTTGAAAATCCCAGCAGTCTGCCTATGCTATCGTCGGGCTCGAAGTTTATTTCAAATATTTCACTAAAAATCTCGCACTTGAGGGTATTAAGATTGGGCTTTAACGAAAAATACTTTTCGTGATCTTCTTTTCTTGTATTTTTAGGAATTAATTGATGTCTGATATATGTTTCAATATCCAATATTTCATACGACCTTGTAGGTAGTGTAATCTCGATGTCTCTCCTCTTCGTCGAGTCGTCACGCGTGTCGACACAATAAAATTTATTTTCGCCTTCTTCGATATTCGGAATGCTGTTATACGCGTGGAAGCCAATTAGAGCCACGCCGTACTCTGCTTCAGGATCGAGCTGAATTGGATTTGTAAAGTCGATAGATAACTGGTGGTGGTGATTGCAGCTTTTTAATGTAAAAATGTAGGACATAATACTACTCTGCGTGTAGACATACTAGTACTAACGAGTTTCATAAACTTTATGTGTTTTTATATAAAAATTCCAGGCACAAGTGACCGCAATTTACTTGATTATAGTTTTGATAGCTTTCACTGTTGTAATATATGTTTACATTTTTTCCCATATAACGAACTAGTTCTAGTGGCGGCTTTAGAGCTCCAAACGAATCAAAATAGATGACCTCTTTGTTTTTCTTGATGTACGAGACCCAGTGACTCCCCTCGTTCTCGCTCTTTTCTAAATTCAAGATGGCCGCTTCGTATTTATGCGGTTTCGTGGTTGGTAAAGTGTCTATCATATAAATTCCTCTAAAGTGCGGTATTTTTAATAATTTCACGTATTTCTCTAATTCTACATCCCAGAGCGCCCTCTTGGGAAACTTTATTCGAAGTTTTTTTTTTAAGAATAATCCATAGCCTCGAGCATTCTTCCTGAGATATATGCCCGATCCTTTTTTCCCAATTTCTTCCATCGTTTGATGGTGACGTCTGTCTTCGTCCAATTTCTTTCTTGCATTTGAAGCGTCAATGGCGGTTTTTGCTACAGCGCCAGCGCCACCTAGTAGCGAGCCCAGGGCACTTATCCCCGCAAATATGGGTAGTAACGGCAGCACTCCTCCTTGTTTATTCGACATACCCGATCCTCCTTTTCTTCCAATGCCTTCCATTGCATCATGATGCCGTCTGTCTTCGTCCAATTTCTTTCTAGCATTTGACGCATCAATGGCGGTTTTTGCTACAGCACTAGCACCACCTATTAACGAGCCCAGGGCACCTAACCCAGCAAATATGGGTAATAGCGGTAGCACACCTCCTTGTTTATGCGACGACGAATCATCAAATGGTATAATTCTAGGGGTACGTATATTTTTGCGACCACCTGCCTTTTTGACGGCTGAACGTGCTGCCTTAAGAGCCACCATGGATACCTGTTTCAATACCCCTTTCTTATTATTATCGAGATATTTGTTCTTCTTTAAAGTCTTGCGCACTTGGTTCAGCACACCACTGTTAAATGGAATCCTGCCGTCAGAGATGCCCATCCCGAGATTTCTTTTCGTCTTCATTAGGGTCGTTACAAGCCACGCAGCTGCTTTTTCTTTCAATTTATTGTCTTTCGATTTCACTCTTTGCCAGGCTCTCTCTTCTAGCACTCGATCTGCTATATGTCTCTCTTGTACCGTGGGATTTCTCGAATAACTAATGTCGTGCTCGCGACACGCCTGATCTAATGGATTAATTCCTTTATCACCTCTCTTTAACCTGGCGTCTAGCTTTGTTCCTGGACCGCAAAATTCGTAGTCTTTTAAGTGTAATTCAATAGGTAATTTATCAATTACAGAGTTTAGCAGCCCCTTCCCACTACATCTCCCTCGATAGGTTATCATTTGTAAACTGCCTCGCCATCACATCATTCGTCCATATTTAAATCTTTTTCATCTGTTTCCTCTTCCCCCCTCTCCCCTCACGCTCACGCTGTCTCAATTTCATATTTTTCAAAGTGTCTATCTTTTTAAATTTCGCGCGCTATGTTACATCATAACCTCACTTCATGGACTCATAGAAGACGGATCACCCACGGCCGCTTCGCTACCATCTCGAGGGGGCCACGGTTGTCGAGAAGCCCTGCCTGCTGGTGTGTAGAGGGCCCCCTTTAGTAGGTTACGCAATGATGGCCGTCATCATGGCGCTTACACGACGGGGCCCTACGTAGAGCCCGAGTTCGAAAACGCAGTTCTCCGTGATGGTAGTTAGTGGGCCCCAAACATGGAGAAGCCCTGTCTGCTGGCTGGTGTAGAGGGCCCCCTTTCGTAGGTTACGCAAAGATGGCCGGGCACAATCAACACAAGTCCTAAAGTGTCTAAATTTAAATTTCGCGCCCTACGTCACCTCATTGTGTCATTCTAGCTTCCTCCTAACCTCACTTTCTACCTTCTTCCAAGGGGGCTCCAGCAACCCACAGATGGTCGTAGCAGCGAAGTTCTATCTGCTGGTAGTTAGTGGGCCCCAAAGATGGCCGCCACCAAGTGACACAACAACCAATATGGCCGACCAACCACTTAGCCAAGTTCCACACCTTCCGGTAACTTGAGGAGTTTGACACATTCCCGATAGGTGGCCACCAGCTGACACATTAGCCAAGTTTCAAACCACAGAAAGTTTGACACATTTCCGATAGGTGGCGCCAGCAGTCACAATGGCCGCCAAAATGGCCGACTTGACAGGATACGCCCCCAAAATGGCCGCCTACGCCCACAAAATGCCGCATTTGACATATTACGCCCACAAAATGGCCGCA
Source organism: Malthinus seriepunctatus (assembly GCA_963924605.1). Lineage (NCBI taxonomy): Eukaryota > Metazoa > Arthropoda > Insecta > Coleoptera > Cantharidae > Malthinus > Malthinus seriepunctatus. The sequence continues at coordinate 29,115,503 of OZ004603.1, read as the reverse complement.
TTTGACAGCTCATGCCTACAAAATGGCCGCCAACGCCCACAAAATGGCCGACAATGTCGGTAATTCAAATCTGTAATGCCGGTAAAAAATGGCGGGAAACTGTAATGTCGGTAACAGAAACTGTAATGTCGGTAACATGTCGGTAAAGTAGATTCCTAACTTACCCTCGCAAAACCGCCTCTATACCTACTCAAAGATAACAATTGTATCAAACTTTTCCAGCCATAATTAAATCCAACCACAGTTTGTTGTTGTGTGTGACAACATAAATTATTCAGCACTTGAAGCCTCCGCAACACGAAAAATATTGGGTTTAGGGCTTTGTGCCCATGGAGACTTTTGTTCAGTAGGTCAAACACCATAACGTACTAAATTTTTAGGAAAATTCACCGAGGGCCATTTCGTATAAGAATCTCACATCTCACATCGTCACATGTGGTTTTTCGGCTCTTGAAAGCCGAAGTTATGTTAATGTCATTGTTATATTTTTATACCTTTGCACTCTTTAAATTAGCCTTTTTATTCCTCCCTTTTAAATCTCGGTCCATTTAGGTATACTATACTTGATGTTTATGCACGTTTATGTAAATAGTCGGTCTTTTTAAACCATCAATAACTTAAGTTCATTTCTTGAAGAAGCCACAATGTGGTACAACATAATATCACAGATTTTGAAAAAAGAATTATTATACATAGATGGGTAGGTAGGTACTATGTATTTTTAAATATATTTAATAGTTTTATTATTTCAAACAAATAAAAACTACTACAATCAATCGTTCATAATCCAGAAGTATTTTTACATGCAATTTAATTTGAAGATTAAGAGCCTTGCAAAAACATATAGTGTGTGTCTAATGTTCTCAGACACCATAATATCTCTTTTTTACGGTTTTTATTATTTTATAAACTTGGCATTAAAAAAATATGGATTTAAATGAACTTAAAACAAATAAATATATTTTTTTGTAAATAAAATTCAAAATTATACCCGCTTAAAAAGAATTTTTTTAGTGCGCTACTGGTGCTCACAATTCTACAAGTTGTCTTTGTCGTGCTTGTCGCAGTAGGGGTACTTTTCGTTCAAAAATATTAAGCGGTAAAGACACCAAGAAAATAACAGAGATAGTAATACGGAGTGGGCGTGATTTTCGCTCTAACGATGATCCGCTCTATCAATATTTCGACCCATGAATATGCTCCGCATAGTTGCAATGTAAAGTTCGATATAGAATATTGACGCCCGCCCGCTTCACTGCAAGCCAACCCGCTAGACGCAACTCTTTAAGGGTTCTCGGTAGTAATTTCGCAAGCAATGTTAAATTATGCTTACATTGTTTTCGCGTCATTTTGATTCAAATTTTGTCAGATTCGATGACAGATCAAATGACATATTATTCCATCTCAAATAACCCACCTTAGCACCACCTCATAGTGATTTCTATTTGGTGGCATTAACCTTTCAGTACTAACAGTCGGTCTCACAGACCGACGAGTTTTATTTTTATTAATATCTTTGAAATACGAACTGCTACGGTTGGGAGGTTATCAGTACCTTTAACCCATTACTGGCTAAGCATTGAAATTTAAAAAAAAAAGTTCTTTTTTAGAAATATACAGGGTGTATTACAAATAGCGCCAAATATTTACATCACGCTATTCATCATCAAAAACTAAACAAAAAATTCCAGTTCTAATTTGGTCTTAATCCAATAATTTTTTAAATATAAGCAATTAAAAGTTTTTAAATTTGGCAACAAACTGCAAGCGGAACAGCAGCAGCTTGACGAAAATTGTCAAAAACGACAACTGTCAGACTTCATTTACCTATCTAATTTTATTTTTTACAATCCACTGTTGCAACATTTTGCAAAATAATCCGTAGCAAAGACTTCACATTTTTTAAGTTTAAATTACAAGTAAACTAATTACCGAAACTGTAAAATTTATATTCGGTTATTTATTTTAGTTGTTGAACTATTGTATCACCGATACCATTGAAATAGATTTCTACGCCATAGTCCAAATAAAATTCAAACTACGACCATTAATAACACGCTCACCAATGGGTTTTAAGAAAACTGCTGCCAGAGTTTTTTGCTTGATTTTCGACGTAGAATTGCGCTATGTAAATATTTGGCGCTATTTAAAATACACCCTGTATTTGTTTATTATCTCTATCTAAATACCATTTCAAAAAAATAAAAATAATAATAATAATAAGTCTGCAAACACATTTAGGACGACATCTTTTTAAAGGGACGTCGGGCTAGAGGGGTTTGCGCCACTCAATCTTAGATAGCACCACGGTATTTTTCCAGCTGCTGGATTAACAGTTAATTAATGTCATAAGTTTGCGACTTAGCTTTAAGGGTTGGCCACACTATATGATTTCTCATAGGAGAAGTAATATGACTTCTCCTATGAGAAATCATAGCAAAATAATAAGCTCGGTCATAGCAAAATAATAGGGAATTTTCAGAATAAAACTGTTGGTTATTTAGTATATTTGGTTATTTACCCCAAATATGGTAAATAACTAACAGTTTTATTCTGAAAATTCCCTATTATTTTTGGTTATTATTTTGCTATGATTTCTCATAGGAGAAGTCATATGACTTCTCCTATGAGAAATCATGTAGTGTGAACCACCTTTTATGGAGAATTTACTATGGGTTTTTCAAAATTGATTATATTTTGAAAATTATTCAATATTTATCAATTCCAGTACATAATTTAGCAAATATATTACATAAGAACTTAACACACCACGATTACAATACAATTACTCCATTAACAAACATAAATTAAGCAAATTAAAATTTAGCACCTTTGTAAACTCAAACTAAAATATGGCCAGAATTTATCGTTTGATTGTTTAGAACTTTTTAACAAAAGCAAAGTATTTATATGTTTTAAAAGGTTACATTTTAGAAATAGGTATGTCGATTGTTACTTAAAATAAAGTTAAATAAAAAAAGAATATTAAAAACAAAATTCGATTTATTACTCAATTCACTATTAAGACAAGAAAGCTTAAAATGTCTAAAAAACCTAATTACTACATAATTGATATTACAATTAAAGTTTAAATACACTTAATTACTTAAGAAACGTAAAAAACCGTTGATCACTTATAAAAATAAATCTTAATTAAAAGACAAGCAATCAAAATAAGATCGAATCGAGGAAGCTTATAAATGTTCAGCTTGCGATTGTCAAATTTATTATGCGTTTGTAACTTATGAACATTACCAAGCATTCTCGATTCGATCTTAACATTTTAAGAGCGACAATTTACTACTTCATTGAAAAAAGTACAGCCTATTCACTAAAATGCCGTTCACAGATAACTTGATTTTGACTTCTGTTATAATAAATAAAACAAAACCAATGAAATTAAAAGCAAAACATTAGGAAAAAAGTTTTATTGCTAAATTCCCTATAAAGACAAGAAAACTTAAAAGAATAAACAATAACCTAAACTTAAAATAGCTACAAATGTTAAAAGTAGAAAATATAAAACACAGTTTTTATAAACTAATTTGGAATTAAACTTAATTCAAATACAATAATCATCACACCCATGTTCTTTATACATTATGGATTATAATATTATGTACATTGCTCACAATCTTTTATTTTTAATTTTTATATAGGTATTTTAATTTTACAGAAGACCATAATTAGAGAATATTTTCTAAAAACACAAATACACAGCATCAAAACACAAATAATATAAAAACAGGTACGACAGTCAACTGTGATTACTTAGGCTTTTTTTTTTCTGTCAAAGATCAAAATCTTAAATCTGTACTGCAAGAAAGAATACAAATGCTCGTGGGTGCGATCGAAAAATACTTTACGATTTTTAGCAATAAAGTCTTTGAATTCTTGTTTAGAAGGCATACGACCAGTATTAATGTGTGCTTTAAAGGCTTGGCTTAAAAGTGTTACTTCTTCTTCTGTATATCTTCTCTTTCGTTTGTTTCTCTTTACAGGACTCCGTATTTCATTTAAAATCTCCATAATCAACGGTGAACGTTTCTTTGGAGTAGGTATTTTTTTAACAGGTTCCTCTTCTACAATAAAACAAATAAATAATTTGAAAAAAAAAAGGATAAAGTAAGTACCATGTGAGAAAGATCCAAGCTTCCTAGTAGTAATTCTCAATTTTGCACTTCGAGTTTTAATTGGAGATCTTTTCCGTTTAATTTTCTGTAATAGTTCTAAACGGGCAATAGGACTTTGTTTGCTACAACACAGAAGTGGCTCATGCGATTGGTCAACGGTCTCATTCGATTTTGTTGATAGAGGTCTAATTGTTGAAGTCTGCGATTCTTCATCCAAATTAGAATTATATGTACGTTCATCTGCAAAAAAATTTACAGTTTCTTATTATGTTACTACTCATAACTAGGAAATGGCCGACAATACAGTGTAACTACTCGACTCATCCAAAGATATAGGAGTTGTAGATCTCGAAAAAACTAACATTTTTTTATTTCGCCATTTTGAATTTGGAGCCTCCTATTCCAGATACAGTCGATATTAGTTTTTTTGTTTTTCTTTTCCAGTTTTTTTATTTTTAAGTTCTTAAAAAAAATGAAAATTGTTTTGAAATCCTTGTAAATTTCTATAAAACTTTTGTATTTACATCTACCTTCTATCTTCATTAATACCAAAATGGCGCCCAATTGAAAACTTTGACCATGAAAATTTCGAAAATCACACGGTGGATTTTCTAAAAAGAATATGCGCTTATTCTACTCATCAAGATCTACATTTTAAGTCCAAAAAGTTAATAGAAATTTTTTATAGTTTAGGAGCTACAGAAGATTGTCTGTCAATTTATGTCAATAAATTCTTGAAGAGTAGACAGTTCCATTTTTTACAAAAAATAGTTTTTATTAATAATTAATAAAAATCACTTTCGAATAACAATAATTAACTAATAAATTCAATTATTATCAAAACTGACAAGGAAAAACAAAAGAGAAACGGAAAAACAGAAACAGCACTCTTTTAGAATTTGATCGTTTAAATTCAATCTCCTATAGCTCCTAAACTATACAAAATTCTAGCAGTTTTTTTAACTTAAAATGTAGATCTTTATGAGTAGAAAAAGCACATATTCTTTTTTAAAAAATTCACCGTGTGATTTTTGAAATTTTCAAGGTCAAAGTTTTAAATTGGCCGCCATTTTGATATCAATGAAGATAGAAGATTATGCTACATATAAAAGTTTTAGAGATATTTACGAGGATTTCAAAACAATTTTTATTTTTTTAAAAAACTCAAAACTAAATAAACTGGAGTAGAAAAACAAAAAAAACGTATATCGACTGTATCTCGAATAGGAAGCTCTAAATTCAAAATGGTGAAATAAAAAAAATGTTAGTTTTTGCGAGATCTACAACTCCTATATCTTTGGATGAGTCGAGTAGTTACACCCTGTATAGGGTTAAGTAGGTGCTAGTGCTTGTTAGTTATACAAACATGAATTTACAAAAGCAACAATTTAAGAAATGTTACATCGCCAAGAGCTTCAGTCACTGACGCAGAACAATAATAAATAAATAAATAAAGTCCAAGTACCTGCTATTCATAAATTGCAAGTGATTTCCTAGTTACGAGTAGTATTCGGGAGGTAATTTAATGAACTATAAAAATTATCAGAAGTGAATTTAGATAATATTGAGGGATCAGCCACTCTCGGCAGTCAATGTACAAAAATTGAAGTCAACGATAGTCATGGGCAGTCAATTGCAGACATAGCATAGGCACTTATGGGCAGTCATCGGCTGTCTGTACAAATTCAGAACAGTGGTTCCCATTTTAACATAATGTGGCTGATAAAATTTTAAAATAATAAATGCATTAAATAATGAAGTTTTTGATGTAATCATAAGATTAAAAAATTCTCTTGAGGTTGGTACTATTTATCAGCTAGGTATGTTAAAATTGGAAGTTTCGCGCACGACTTGAAATTTGTAAAAAAAATCACTTTGCCAAAAAGTAATAAACTTGATGACTACAATAGAATAATACTAGTTTTGTCGAGGTACTTCTTTAGGCACCTGCACTCTTGATTATTTTATTGCTACGTTTATTTTATACGCTCCAGTGAAATAGTTATTGCAATTTTTCATTGTTACCTAATGATAGATATGCAGCTGTTGTTACGGATTTTGTCGTTGAAGCTTGGGACACGTCACCAAGACTAGAATTACACGAAACGGACTGTTTCTCTTGATTCAAATTACTTGAAGACTGCGAAGACGATTCATCTGCTAGCCGTCGAGCCTCGTCGAGCAAAATTTGTGGTCTATTAACACAGTTTTTGTGGTGTTTGTAAAGTGATTTTGGAACAAACAATGCCTTGCAATTTGGACACGGAACCATCTTTTCTACAGCAGTTTTTTTGGGTACTCTAACTGGGATACGGTCCTTGCTACAACAATTTTCGTTAAATAAATTGTCGCCTTGAATACGCAGTTTCTTCAGCAATTTAACTCGTTCCTTGGATTTTAAAGGCAGTCCTTCGACTTCTTTCACCTCATCTCTATCAAGATGTTTGGTTAACAAATGTCTGGGTAGTGCTGTCACATGTTTAGAGCAAAATAAACAACAATGAGCTTTAGTTTTCAATTCAGATTTTGTGCCAAGATCGTTTTGATTTAACTTCGCATAAATCAATCCCGCAATGAGATTATTACCAGTTAAAGATACTGCTCCGCTTAGCTCACCTGGTGATAAACACCAACGAACATTCAAGTTCATGGTCTTCTTATCGTCTATGCTGATGTAGCAAGGAATATTTTTGTCGTCAAATTCTGAAAACAAACATTTATGAGCAACTTTGCAATCAATATGGAATAAATGTACTTACGACATAAATGTTGTGATGTATTTTGGTCAGCTATTATAAACGATATATATTCCTTGTTTAACATGTTAGCAATATTAGTTTCACTATTATCGGCTATGTTATCTTCCTGGTTGTTAAGTTCATCTATTAACACAGTGTACGTTCCACGATGTAAACTCTTCAACACCGTTAGTGTTGCAGTCGAGTCTTTAATTAAAATATTTGTCTTTTGTTCTTGACCAGAAGGTTGATTGGAAACAGATTCTGTACAATGTGATGATGATGGTTTGTCGCTCTTATTGAGATTTGGGATTTCGGACCTTTCAAAATTTAATTCCGCAGTAACTACTTCTTCTACTACATTAGCAATATCATCAACACATTCATAAAGACCATTTTGAAGAGAAAAATTGTTGGCAAATAAATCCTTTTTAGCACGTTCCACATTGCTTTGTTTCTTCTTTTTAATAGTTCGTTGTGATGGAGATGAGATGGACGTAGAATCTGAAGAAGTTCCATCGGGGTTACTGCCTGTCCATTCCGATCCAGAATCTTGAAATGGTTCATCATCTTCCATTATAAACGAGTCTAAAGAAAAATTTAAAAATTACTATGCATTTGTAATTTTGCAATAATTTGAGTTTTATATCAAAAGCTTAGTATTTTTTAAGTAAGCACAACTTTATAACCTAATATAAAATTTTGTGCTCAATGGGAGCTTCAAAGGTTTAGAAATGCGATACAGATACAGGCTGTTCAAAGTTTAATCGCCACTATTGGTAACCTCGTATTTTTAGGAACTACGACTTCCATGCAATGGGAAAACTAGTGGTATTTTTGACGTAGATTATAGTGATGAAAGCAGAAAAACAATTGAACATCGGGTTTACTAATTATTTGCAAATGATTTTTTTTGATTAAACGCCCTGTATATTTTTGCATATTACAAAATTATAACCTTTTGACAACTCCTTTGCCGTTTAGTTATTTAAACTATTGATAAGAGTCTACTTACAAAATACGTGGTAAACTTTTTCAAAATGGCTTGAGCCAGAGGTACGCATTATTGTTAAGCCTATTCTAGTTAGAGCTTGCCAAAGATTTGAACGATAAGTTCCTAATTGGTGCCGAAGACGAGAACATTGATTTATAAAAAGTCAAATTTTTGTAAACTATGGACAAAAAACTTCCATCCTCAGAAGATATTACAGTGATCAACAGATTTATAAAAACCCAGAAGAGAGAAAACCCTAATTTGAGCTCTTCATCTTCCCTTGAAATTTTTTGAGCCTGCCCTGAAAACACGATCTGGCTACGGCCCTGTACGCGAAATGTCAAGTTTCTCGAATTATTCAAATGCGTTCAAATGAAACGCTCACTATATTTTTTACAGAGTTGGGCTTCTGGTAAAACGTAGATGCTAAATTTGCAAAAATATACAGGGTGTTTTATTTGAAAAATCGAGAAAAAGTTACAGTAAAACACCCTCTATATTTTTGAAAATTTAGCATCTACTTTTATCAGGAATCTAAATCTGCAAAAGTATACAGGGTGTTCCATTTGAAAAATTAGAGAAAACTTACATTTCGCTTAAAGAAATCATCCTGTATAGTATTAGGCTTTTATAAAAGTTTTATTATTTATGTGACTATTATCACATTATCAGTAGTAGGTGGAACAAGCACATTTAAAAAATCTTGATTGCAGCCCTGCAACATGGCTCCAAAGTAGACTATTTAGACATTAAAGTGACAATATCTCCAAAACGGTTAGTAACAGAGGTACGTTAAATTTTATACCATTTGATTACAGATGTGATGGGGAATCAAAATATGCAAAAATACATAGGAGGTTCCATTTAAAATAACAAAGTTAGTTTAAGTATCTCTTAAACACAACACCCTGTATATTCTAAAATATTTTTACGATGGAAGTCACATCTAGGTAAGAAAGTTTTTTTGGGGAATTTTTTTCATATCTCTTACAACAGAACTCCATCGAATTATAAATGGTCCAACAAACAAACCCGACGAAGGTCAATGTTTGTCGAGCTAATTCTACAAAATTAGATCGACGCATACTTTTACTTTTTAATCAGCGCGGGGATTCCCGTAGTCTCTTTGTGAAACACAGAAATCGTAAAACAATCCGATTTTTGGAAATGTTGCTTCATTTTCACTTTTATAGGGTTAAGACAGAAAAACAAAAAAATGGAAATTTACTTACATTAATTACTTCTTTTTTGAGATGCACCATTTGCTATAACTTCCACGTGTTTGTGTTGGAACAAAAACAATTTTGAAATCACTTATTTTCACGAATTATATAGAAATTAATTTATTATAAACAACTATTTTATAAAAACAACTATTTATTTATAAAAACATAACTATTGTCTCGACGACCACAATAAACCGTCTTCGAAAAACGCGATACGTCAACCAATCTACATCTAAAGAGATTTGACCGTTAATTATTAGAGCGCAATTACCAAGACAGAGAAAAGCAATCTCCCTACTCCCTAGCTTCGAGTTTAAGAAATAACGTATTTTTGAATTTTAATTTTAACTTGGTTCACGTTGTAAGCGCAATTAAATAAATTTTAACTTAAAATTCTCTAGGTGTAAACTGTTTATTAAGTAGTAATTAAAATTTAGTTATTAAAATAATTTTCAAGTAGACAGTAGAATTTCCGTGACAATGAAAAAATTGTATTGCAAAAATTTAAATAAAAATTAAATCTTTTTGTTAAGAAAAATCGCGTTATTTCTTTTCAAGGAAATCAATGGTTTACTAGATGGTTTATTTTTAGCAAACTCTATTGTAAATAATTTAAAGGCCGCGCCACACATACTAGATCCTTTTGTTTCAATAAATTTATTGAAAAAATTTTTAAGCACTAAAAAGCCGATCAAAAATTTATTTGTTCATTGCATTTATTAAAAGAAAGTACTACTATCTAATAAAACACTTTTATGTTCAAGGAAAATATAGTACTCCTAATTGATTAGTAAAATCGACTTGCCATTGTGGAGATTTTCAGTGCAACCCAACGGCTAAAAAGTGAATAGCAATAAAAATTCTTGTAAGGGTTGGCAGTTAATGCTATCGTGAAGAAAATCAAAAATGTGTTTTCCAAACCTTGGGGTCTTTGAACATAGGTACCTTAATTATGGGTGAGTAGGGCCCCACTCTGAATCTTGCAGAGAGGCCCCCATGTTCTTAGTTGCGACACTGGTGAATTGTTTAGTTTTTTATAATATACAAGAGGATTGCTCCGTGTCCGTAACTGTGCGAGAGACATCATAACCAATTTTAGCGTAGTAATACATTTACTACAGTAATTGGCCAAAGAGTAGCTCATTCCCATTTAAGTCTCTTTAATAGATAATTAGACGGACGATTTAATTTTTGGAAAAATATTTAAGGGCGACGAAATCCGTTTTTACGTCGACCTCACAGCACTGTTCTTTACAGCTTCAGGTCGACCTCGTTTTATAAATTCCAATCAAGATCTTATCTCAAAATATCTTTCCCAACTAAAGTCTAGATTCGAGCTTTGAACGGCAAAGTAACGAAAATTCTTTGTCTCTTTTCAACTTAGGCTATTGTAAAAAGATCTAAAATGCATTTTCTGACAAGTGATATCAAGGTTGAATTTATGTCAGAATTTGGCGGGAAAGTTTTAGGGCTACGAAATAAGGTTTTATACCGACCTCGCCGTTTTAGCTCTACCGCTTTATGTTAGAAGTTTTAATTTATACAGGGTATTTCTACATTTTTGTAACCAAATTTAAGGGACGTTTCTTTGGACGGATCTCATCATAAAGGTTTTAAACGACATTTACGTGTAAACAGTAGGCATTTTCCAGCATTTATAATAAAGTATTCTTACACAACACCCTATAACCGTTAACCTACGCCGGTTTGGCCATATTCTCGTGCGGACCTTTAGTATGGTGTGGTAATTAGCCAAAGAGTCCTTCATTCCCATATTCAAACCGGCTTCGGTTAGAAATCTCGCCCAAACTCCTCGAGGTTTTCTTACTCCAATTTTTTTGGAATGAGCATATCATCTTCGCCCCCATTTCGACCTCACCGAGTTCTCAAAACGAATCCCGCCCTCTCGAAAAGGGAGGACAGCTCAAGCGCCCCTCCATTTTTGAGGCCACGATCTCGGGCAAAAAACGCATTGCCCAAGACCGCTTTCCAAGTTCCACGTCCAAATTTGGCGACGATCCGTTTCGGTTTATAAACCGCGTCCTTCGAATGCGTGTTTTGTATTCGCTCTCGGGCGAAGTAATTCCTCTTGAGAGTTCACCTCACTTTTAGAGGCTAAAATCGAACTCGCAGAATGGATCGATCTGAAATTTTTGGATCCCTCGTAGAACGTGCAATCTGGTATGGATATCTAAGTCTCGTTAATAGATAATTAGACGGACGGACTTTAGGATGGAATTTTTGGAAAAATATTTAAGGGCGACGAAATCCGTTTTTACATCGACCTCACAGCACTGTTCTACAGCTTTAGGTCGACCTCGTGTTAGAAATTCCAACCAAGATCTTATTTCAATATATCTTTCCAAAGTAAAGTCTAGATTCGAGCTCTGAACGACAAAGTAACGAAAATTCTTTATCTCTTTTCAACTTAGGCTATTGCAAAAAGATCTAAAATGCATTTTTAGAGAAGTAGTGTCAAGGTTGAATTTATGACGGAATTTGGCGCCAAAGATTTTAGGGCTACGAAATTAGGTTTTAGACCGACCTCGCAGCTTTAGCTCTACCGCGTCATGTTGGAAGTTAATTTATACAGGGTACTTCTACATTTTTGTAACCAAATTTAAGGGACGTTTCTTTGGACGGTTCTCATCATAAAGGTTTTAAATGACATTTACGTGTAAACAGTAGGCATTTTTCAGCATTTATAATAAAGTATTCTTACACAACACCCTATAACCGTTAACCTACGCCGGTTTGGCCATATTCTCGTGCGGACCTTTAGTATGGTGTGGTAATTAGCCAAAGAGTCCTTCATTCCCATATTCAAACCGGCTTCGGTTGGAAATCTCGCCCAAACTCCTCGAGGTTTTCTTACTCCAATTTTTTTGCAATGAGCATATCATCTTCGCCCCCATTTCGACCTCACCGAGTTCTCAAAACGAATCCCGCCCTCTCGAAAAGGGAGGACAGCTCAAGCGCCCCTCCATTTTTGAGGCCACGCTCTCGGGCAAAAAACGCATTGCCCAAGACCGCTTTCCAAGTTCCACGTCCAAATTTGGCGACGATCCGTTTCGGTTTATAAACCGCGTCCTTCGAATGCGTGTTTTGTATTCGCTCTCGGGCGAAGTAATTCCTCTTGAGAGTTCACCTCACTTTTAGAGGCTAAAATCGAACTCGCAGAATGGATCGATCTGAAATTTTTGGATCCCTCGTAGGACGTGCAATCTGGTATGGATATCTAAGTCTCGTTAATAGATAATTAGACGGACGGACTTTAAGATGGAATTTTTGGAAAAATATTAAAGGGCGACGAAATCCGTTTTTACATCGACCTCACAGCACTGTTCTACAGCTTTAGGTCGACCTCGTGTTAGAAATTCCAACCAAGATCTTATCTCAATATATCTTTCCAAAGTAAAGTCTAGATTCGATCTCTGAACGACAAAGTAACGAACATTCTTTATCTCTTTTCAACTTAGGCTATTGCAAAAAGATCTAAAAATGCATTTTTAGAGAAGTAGTGTCAAGGTTGAATTTATGACGGAATTTGGCGCCAAAGATTTTAGGGCTACGAAATTAGGTTTTAGACCGACCTCGCAGCTTTAGCTCTACCGCGTCATGTTGGAAGTTAATTTATACAGGGTACTTCTACATTTTTGTAACCAAATTTAAGGGACGTTTCTTTGGACGGTTCTCATCATAAAGGTTTTAAATGACATTTACGTGTAAACAGTAGGCATTTTTCAGCATTTATAATAAAGTATTCTTACACAACACCCTATAACCGTTAACCTACGCCGGTTTGGCCATATTCTCGTGCGGACCTTTAGTATGGTGTGGTAATTAGCCAAAGAGTCCTTCATTCCCATATTCAAACCGGCTTCGGTTGGAAATCTCGCCCAAACTCCTCGAGGTTTTCTTACTCCAATTTTTTTGCAATGAGCATATCATCTTCGCCCCCATTTCGACCTCACCGAGTTCTCAAAACGAATCCCGCCCTCTCGAAAAGGGAGGACAGCTCAAGCGCCCCTCCATTTTTGAGGCCACGCTCTCGGGCAAAAAACGCATTGCCCAAGACCGCTTTCCAAGTTCCACGTCCAAATTTGGCGACGATCCGTTTCGGTTTATAAACCGCGTCCTTCGAATGCGTGTTTTGTATTCGCTCTCGGGCGAAGTAATTCCTCTTGAGAGTTCACCTCACTTTTAGAGGCTAAAATCGAACTCGCAGAATGGATCGATCTGAAATTTTTGGATCCCTCGTAGGACGTGCAATCTGGTATGGATATCTAAGTCTCGTTAATAGATAATTAGACGGACGGACTTTAAGATGGAATTTTTGGAAAAATATTAAAGGGCGACGAAATCCGTTTTTACATCGACCTCACAGCACTGTTCTACAGCTTTAGGTCGACCTCGTGTTAGAAATTCCAACCAAGATCTTATCTCAATATATCTTTCCAAAGTAAAGTCTAGATTCGATCTCTGAACGACAAAGTAACGAACATTCTTTATCTCTTTTCAACTTAGGCTATTGCAAAAAGATCTAAAATGCATTTTTAGAGAAGTAGTGTCAAGGTTGAATTTATGACGGAATTTGGCGCCAAAGATTTTAGGGCTACGAAATTAGGTTTTAGACCGACCTCGCAGCTTTAGCTCTACCGCGTCATGTTGGAAGTTAATTTATACAGGGTACTTCTACATTTTTGTAACCAAATTTAAGGGACGTTTCTTTGGACGGTTCTCATCATAAAGGTTTTAAATGACATTTACGTGTAAACAGTAGGCATTTTTCAGCATTTATAATAAAGTATTCTTACACAACACCCTATAACCGTTAACCTACGCCGGTTTTGCCATATTCTCGTGCGGACCTTTAGTATGGTGTGGTAATTAGCCAAAGAGTCCTTCATTCCCATATTTAAACCGGCTTCGGTTGGAAATCTCGCCCAAACTCCTCGAGGTTTTCTTACTCCAATTTTTTTGGAATGAGGATATTATCTTCGCCCCCATTTCGACCTCACCGAGTTCTCAAAACGAATCCCGCCCTCTCGAAAAGGGAGGACAGCTCAAGCGCCCCTCCATTTTTGAGGCCACGCTCTCGGGCAAAAAACGCATTGCCCAAGACCGCTTTCCAAGTTCCACGTCCAAATTTGGCGACGATCCGTTTCGGTTTATAAACCGCGTCCTTCGAATGCGTGTTTTGTATTCGCTCTCGGGCGAAGTAATTCCTCTTGAGAGTTCACCTCACTTTTAGAGGCTAAAATCGAACTCGCAGAATGGATCGATCTGAAATTTTTGGATCCCTCGTAGGACGTGCAATCTGTAATGGATATCTAAGTCTCGTTAATAGATAATTAGACGGACGGACTTTAAGATGGAATTTTTGGAAAAATATTAAAGGGCGACGAAATCCGTTTTTACATCGACCTCACAGCACTGTTCTACAGCTTTAGGTCGACCTCGTGTTAGAAATTCCAACCAAGATCTTATCTCAATATATCTTTCCAAAGTAAAGTCTAGATTCGATCTCTGAACGACAAAGTAACGAACATTCTTTATCTCTTTTCAACTTAGGCTATTGCAAAAAGATCTAAAATGCATTTTTAGAGAAGTAGTGTCAAGGTTGAATTTATGACGGAATTTGGCGCCAAAGATTTTAGGGCTACGAAATTAGGTTTTAGACCGACCTCGCAGCTTTAGCTCTACCGCGTCATGTTGGAAGTTAATTTATACAGGGTACTTCTACATTTTTGTAACCAAATTTAAGGGACGTTTCTTTGGACGGATTTCATCATATAGGTTTTAAATGTAATTTACGTGTAAACAGTAGGCATTTTCCAGCATTTATAATAAAGTATTCTTACACAACACCCTATAACCGTTAACCTACGCCGGTTTGGCCATATTCTCGTGCGGACCTTTAGTATGGTGTGGTAATTAGCCAAAGAGTCCCTCATTCCCATATTCAAACCGGCTTCGGTTGGAAGTCTCGCACAAACTCCTCAAGGTTTTCTTACTCCAATTTTTTTGGAATGAGGATATCATCTTCGCCCCCATTTCGACCTCACCGAGTTCTTCAAACGAATCCCGCTCTCTCGAAAAGGGAGGACAGCTCAAGCGCCCCTCCATTTTTGAGCCACGCTCTCGGGCATAAAACGCATTGCCCAAGACCGCTTTCCAAGTTCCACGTCCAAATTTGGCGACGATCCGTTTCGGTTTATAAACCGCGTCCTTCGAATGCGTGTTTTGTATTCGCTCTCGGGCGAAGTAATTCCTCTTGAGAGCTCACCTCACTTTTAGAGGCTAAAATCGAATTCGCAGAATGGATCGATCTGAAATTTTTGGATCCCTCGTAGGACGTGCAATCTGGTATGGATATCTAAGTCTCGTTAATAGATAATTAGACGGACGGTCCTTAGGATGGAATTTTTGGAAAAATATTAAAGGGCGACGAAATGCGTTTCTACATCGACCTCACAGCACTGTTCTACAGCTTTAGGTCGACCTCGTGTTAGAAATTCCAACCAAGATCTTATCTCAATATATCTTTCCAAAGTAAAGTCTAGATTCGAGCTCTGAACGACAAAGTAACGAAAATTCTTATCTCTTTTCAACTTAGGCTATTGCAAAAAGATCTAAAATGCATTTTTAGAGAAGTAGTGTCAAGGTTGAATTTATGACAGAATTTGGCGCCAAAGATTTTAGGGCTACGAAATTAGGTTTTAGACCGACCTCGCAGCTTTAGCTCTACCGCGTCATGTTGGAAGTTAATTTATACAGGGTACTTCTACATTTTTGTAACCAAATTTAAGGGACGCTTCTTTTGACGGATCTCATCATATAGGTTTTAAATGACATTTACGTGTAAACAGTAGGCATTTTCCAGCATTTATAATAAAGTATTCTTACACAACACCCTATAACCGTTAACCTACGCCGGTTTGGCCATATTCTCGTGCGGACCTTTAGTATGGTGTGGTAATTAGTCAAAGAGTCCCTCATTCCCATATTCAAACCGGCTTCGGTTGGAAATCTCGCCCAAACTCCTCAAGGTTTTCTTACTCCAATTTTTTTGGAATGAGGATATCATCTTCGCCCCCATTTCGACCTCACCGAGTTCTTAAAACGAATCCCGCCCTCTCGAAAAGGGAGGACAGCTCAAGCGCCCCTCCATTTTTGAGGCCACGCTCTCGGGCAAAAAACGCATTGCCCAAGACCGCTTTCCAAGTTCCACGTCCAAATTTGGCGACGATCCGTTTCGGTTTATAAACCGCGTCCTTCGAATGCGTGTTTTGTATTTGCTCTCGGGCGAAGTAATTCCTCTTGAGAGCTCACCTCACTTTTAGAGGCTAAAATCGAACTCGCAGAATGGATCGATCTGAAATTTTTGGATCCCTCGTAGGACGTGCAATCTGGTATGGATATCTAAGTCTCGTTAATAGATAATTAGACGGACGGACTTTAGGATGGAATTTTTGGAAAAATATTAAAGGGCGACGAAATCCGTTTTTACATCGACCTCACAGCACTGTTCTACAGCTTTAGGTCGACCTCGTGTTAGAAATTCCAACCAAGATCTTATCTCAATATATCTTTCCAAAGTAAAGTCTAGATTCGATCTCTGAACGACAAAGTAACGAACATTCTTTATCTCTTTTCAACTTAGGCTATTGCAAAAAGATCTAAAATGCATTTTTAGAGAAGTAGTGTCAAGGTTGAATTTATGACGGAATTTGGCGCCAAAGATTTTAGGGCTACGAAATTAGGTTTTAGACCGACCTCGCAGCATTAGCTCTACCGCGTCATGTTGGAAGTTAATTTATACAGGGTACTTCAACATTTTTGTAACCAAATTTAAGGGACGTTTCTTTGGACGGTTCTCATCATAAAGGTTTTAAATGACATTTACGTGTAAACAGTAGGCATTTTTCAGCATTTATAATAAAGTATTCTTACACAACACCCTATAACCGTTAACCTACGCCGGTTTTGCCATATTCTCGTGCGGACCTTTAGTATGGTGTGGTAATTAGCCAAAGAGTCCTTCATTCCCATATTTAAACCGGCTTCGGTTGGAAATCCCGCCCAAACTCCTCGAGGTTTTCTTACTCCAATTTTTTTGGAATGAGGATATTATCTTCGTCCCCATTTCGACCTCACCGAGTTCTTAAAACGAATCCCGCCCTCTCGAAAAGGGAGGACAGCTCAAGCGCCCCTCCATTTTTGAGGCCACGCTCTCGGGCAAAAAACGCATTGCCCAAGACCGCTTTCCAAGTTCCACGTCCAAATTTGGCGACGATCCGTTTCGGTTTATAAACCGCGTCCTTCGAATGCGTGTTTTGTATTTGCTCTCGGGCGAAGTAATTCCTCTTGAGAGTTCACCTCACTTTTAGAGGCTAAAATCGAACTCGCAGAATGGATCGATCTGAAATTTTTGGATCCCTCGTAGGACGTGCAATCTGGTATGGATATCTAAGTCTCGTTAATAGATAATTAGACGGACGGACTTTAAGATGGAATTTTTGGAAAAATATTAAAGGGCGACGAAATCCGTTTTTACATCGACCTCACAGCACTGTTCTACAGCTTTAGGTCGACCTCGTGTTAGAAATTCCAACCAAGATCTTATCTCAATATATCTTTCCAAAGTAAAGTCTAGATTCGAGCTCTGAACGACAAAGTAACGAAAATTCTTTATCTCTTTTCAACTTAGGCTATTGCAAAAAGATCTAAAATGCATTTTTAGAGAAGTAGTGTCAAGGTTGAATTTATGACGGAATTTGGCGCCAAAGATTTTAGGGCTACGAAATTAGGTTTTAGACCGACCTCGCAGCTTTAGCTCTACCGCGTCATGTTGGAAGTTAATTTATACAAGGTACTTCTACATTTTTGTAACCAAATTTAAGGGACGTTTCTTTGGACGGATTTCATCATATAGGTTTTAAATGTAATTTACGTGTAAACAGTAGGCATTTTCCAGCATTTATAATAAAGTATTCTTACACAACACCCTATAACCGTTAACCTACGCCGGTTTGGCCATATTCTCGTGCGGACCTTTAGTATGGTGTGGTAATTAGCCAAAGAGTCCCTCATTCCCATATTCAAAACGGCTTCGGTTGGAAGTCTCGCCCAAACTCCTCAAGGTTTTCTTACTCCAATTTTTTTGGAATGAGGATATCATCTTCGCCCCCATTTCGACCTCACCGAGTTCTTAAAACGAATCCCGCCCTCTCGAAAAGGGAGGACAGCTCAAGCGCCCCTCCATTTTTGAGCCACGCTCTCGGGCATAAAACGCATTGCCCAAGACCGCTTTCCAAGTTCCACGTCCAAATTTGGCGACGATCCGTTTCGGTTTATAAACCGCGTCCTTCGAATGCGTGTTTTGTATTCGCTCTCGGGCGAAGTAATTCCTCTTGAGAGTTCACCTCACTTTTAGAGGCTAAAATCGAATTCGCAGAATGGATCGATCTGAAATTTTTGGATCCCTCGTAGGACGTGCAATCTGGTATGGATATCTAAGTCTCGTTAATAGATAATTAGACGGACGGACTTTAGGATGGAATTTTTGGAAAAATATTAAAGGGCGACGAAATGCGTTTCTACATCGACCTCACAGCACTGTTCTACAGCTTTAGGTCGACCTCGTGTTAGAAATTCCAACCAAGATCTTATCTCAATATATCTTTCCAAAGTAAAGTCTAGATTCGAGCTCTGAACGACAAAGTAACGAAAATTCTTTATCTTTTTTCAACTTAGGCTATTGCAAAAAGATCTAAAATGCATTTTTAGAGAAGTAGTGTCAAGGTTGAATTTATGACAGAATTTGGCGCCAAAGATTTTAGGGCTACGAAATTAGGTTTTAGACCGACCTCGCAGCTTTAGCTCTACCGCGTCATGTTGGAAGTTAATTTATACAGGGTACTTCTACATTTTTGTAACCAAATTTAAGGGACGTTTCTTTGGACGGTTCTCATCATAAAGGTTTTAAATGACATTTACGTGTAAACAGTAGGCATTTTCCAGCATTTATAATAAAGTATTCTTACACAACACCCTATAACCGTTAACCTACGCCGGTTTGGCCATATTCTCGTGCGGACCTTTAGTATGGTGTGGTAATTAGCCAAAGAGTCCTTCATTCCCATATTCAAACCGGCTTCGGTTGGAAATCTCGCCCAAACTCCTCAAGGTTTTCTTACTCCAATTTGCTTGGAATGAGGATATCATCTTCGCCCCCATTTCGACCTCACCGAGTTCTCAAAACGAATCCCGCCCTCTCGAAAAGGGAGGACAGCTCAAGCGCCCCTCCATATTTGAGGCCACCCTCTCGGGCAAAAAACGCATTGCCCAAGACCGCTTTCCAAGTTCCACGTCCAAATTTGGCGACGATCCGTTTCGGTTTATAAACCGCGTCCTTCGAATGCGTGTTTTGTATTCGCTCTCGGGCGAAGTAATTCCTCTTGAGAGTTCACCTCACTTTTAGAGGCTAAGATCGAACTCGCAGAATGGATCGATCTGTAATTTTTGGATCCCTCGTAGGACGTGCAATCTGGTATGGATATCTAAGTCTCGTTAATAGATAATTAGACGGAAGGACTTTAGTATGGAATTTTTGGAAAAATATTAAAGGGCGACGAAATCCGTTTTTACATCGACCTCACAGCACTGTTTTACAGCTTTAGGTCGACCTCGTGTTAGAAATTCCAACCAAGATCTTATCTCAATATATCTTTCCTAAGTAAAGTCTAGATTCGAGCTCTGAACGACAAAGTAACGAAAATTCTTTATCTCTTTTCAACTTAGGCTATTGCAAAAAGATCTAAAATGCATTTTTAGAGAAGTAGTGTCAAGGTTGAATTTATGACGGAATTTGGCGCCAAAGATTTTAGGGCTACGAAATTAGGTTTTAGACCGACCTCGCAGCTTTAGCTCTACCGCGTCATGTTGGAAGTTAATTTATACAGGGTACTTCTACATTTTTGTAACCAAATTTAAGGGACGTTTCTTTGGACGGTTCTCATCATAAAGGTTTTAAACGACATTTACGTGTAAACAGTAGGCATTTTCCAGCATTTATAATAAAGTATTCTTACACAACACCCTATAACCGTTAACCTACGCCGGCTTGGCCATATTCTCGTGCGGACTTTTAGTATGGTGTGGTAATTAGCCAAAGAGTCCCTCATTCCCATATTCAAACCGGCTTCGGTTGGAAATCTCGCCCAAACTCCTCAAGGATTCCTTACTCCAATTTTTTTGGAATGAGGATTTCATCTTCGCCCCCATTTCGACCTCACCGAGTTCTCAAAACGAATCCCGCCCTCTCGAAAAGGGAGGACAGCTCAAGCGCCCTTCCATTTTTGAGGCCACGCTCTCGGGCAAAAAATGCATTGCTCAAGACCGCTTTCCAAGTTACACGTCCAAATTTGGCGACGATCCGTTTCGGTTTATAAACCGCGTCCTTCGAATGCGTGTTTTGTATTCGCTCTCGGGCGAAGTAATTCCTCTTGAGAGTTCACCTCACTTTTAGAGGCTAAATTCGAACTCGCAGAATGGATCGATCTGAAATTTTTGGATCCCTCGTAGGACGTGCAATCTGGTATGGATATCTAAGTCTCGTTAAAAGATAATTAGACGGACGGACTTTACGATGGAATTTTTGGAAAAATATTAAAGGGCGACGAAATCCGTGTCTACATCGACCTCACAGCACTGTTCTACAGCTTTAGGTCGACCTCGTGTTAGAAATTCCAACCAAAATCTTATCTCAATATATCTTTCCAAAGTAAAGTCTAGATTCGAGCTCTGAACGACAAAGTAACGAAAATTCTTTATCTCTTTTCAACTTAGGCTATTGCAAAAAGATCTAAAATGCATTTTTAGAGAAGTAGTGTCAAGGTTGAATTTATGACGGAATTTGGCGCCAAAGATTTTAGGGCTACGAAATTAGGTTTTAGACCGACCTCGCAGCATTAGCTCTACCGCGTCATGTTGGAAGTTAATTTATACAGGGTACTTCTACATTTTTGTAACCAAATTTAAGGGACGTTTCTTTGGATGGTTCTCATCATAAAGGTTTTAAACGACATTTACGTGTAAACAGTAGGCATTTTCCAGCATTTATAATAAAGTATTCTTACACAACACCCTATAACCGTTAACCTACGCCGGTTTGGCCATATTCTCGTGCGGACTTTTAGTATGGTGTGGTAATTAGCCAAAGAGTCCCTCATTGCCATATTCAAACCGGCTTCGGTTGGAAATCTCGCCCAAACTCCTCAAGGTTTCCTTACTCCAATTTTTTTGGAATGAGGATTTCATCTTCGCCCCCATTTCGACCTCACCGAGTTCTCAAAACGAATCCCGCCCTCTCGAAAAGGCAGGACAGCTCAAGCGCCCTTCCATTTTTGAGGCCACGCTCTCGGGCAAAAAATGCATTGCTCAAGACCGCTTTCCAAGTTACACGTCCAAATTTGGCGACGATCCGTTTCGGTTTATAAACCGCGTCCTTCGAATGCGTGTTTTGTATTCGCTCTCGGGCGAAGTAATTCCTCTTGAGAGCTCACCTCACTTTTAGAGGCTAAAATCGAACTCGCAGAATGGATCGATCTGAAATTTTTGGATCCCTCGTAGGACGTGCAATCTGGTATGGATATCTAAGTCTCGTTAATAGATAATTAGACGGACGGACTTTACGATGGAATTTTTGGAAAAATATTAAAGGGCGACGAAATCCGTTTCTACATCGACCTCACAGCACTGTTCTACAGCTTTAGGTCGACCTCGTGTTAGAAATTCCAACCAAGATCTTATCTCAATATATCTTTCCAAAGTAAAGTCTAGATTCGAGCTCTGAACGACAAAGTAACGAAAATTCTTATCTCTTTTCAACTTAGGCTATTGCAAAAAGATCTAAAATGCATTTTTAGAGAAGTAGTGTCAAGGTTGAATTTATGACAGAATTTGGCGCCAAAGATTTTAGGGCTACGAAATTAGGTTTTAGACCGACCTCGCAGCTTTAGCTCTACCGCGTCATGTTGGAAGTTAATTTATACAGGGTACTTCTACATTTTTGTAACCAAATTTAAGGGACGCTTCTTTTGACGGATCTCATCATATAGGTTTTAAATGACATTTACGTGTAAACAGTAGGCATTTTCCAGCATTTATAATAAAGTATTCTTACACAACACCCTATAACCGTTAACCTACGCCGGTTTGGCCATATTCTCGTGCGGACCTTTAGTATGGTGTGGTAATTAGTCAAAGAGTCCCTCATTCCCATATTCAAACCGGCTTCGGTTGGAAATCTCGCCCAAACTCCTCAAGGTTTTCTTACTCCAATTTGTTTGGAATGAGGATATCATCTTCGCCCCCATTTCGACCTCACCGAGTTCTTAAAACGAATCCCGCCCTCTCGAAAAGGGAGGACAGCTCAAGCGCCCCTCCATTTTTGAGGCCACGCTCTCGGGCAAAAAACGCATTGCCCAAGACCGCTTTCCAAGTTCCACGTCCAAATTTGGCGACGATCCGTTTCGGTTTATAAACCGCGTCCTTCGAATGCGTGTTTTGTATTTGCTCTCGGGCGAAGTAATTCCTCTTGAGAGTTCACCTCACTTTTAGAGGCTAAAATCGAACTCGCAGAATGGATCGATCTGAAATTTTTGGATCCCTCGTAGGACGTGCAATCTGGTATGGATATCTAAGTCTCGTTAATAGATAATTAGACGGACGGACTTTAGGATGGAATTTTTGGAAAAATATTAAAGGGCGACGAAATCCGTTTTTACATCGACCTCACAGCACTGTTCTACAGCTTTAGGTCGACCTCGTGTTAGAAATTCCAACCAAGATCTTATCTCAATATATCTTTCCAAAGTAAAGTCTAGATTCGATCTCTGAACGACAAAGTAACGAACATTCTTTATCTCTTTTCAACTTAGGCTATTGCAAAAAGATCTAAAATGCATTTTTAGAGAAGTAGTGTCAAGGTTGAATTTATGACGGAATTTGGCGCCAAAGATTTTAGGGCTACGAAATTAGGTTTTAGACCGACCTCGCAGCATTAGCTCTACCGCGTCATGTTGGAAGTTAATTTATACAGGGTACTTCAACATTTTTGTAACCAAATTTAAGGGACGTTTCTTTGGACGGTTCTCATCATAAAGGTTTTAAATGACATTTACGTGTAAACAGTAGGCATTTTTCAGCATTTATAATAAAGTATTCTTACACAACACCCTATAACCGTTAACCTACGCCGGTTTTGCCATATTCTCGTGCGGACCTTTAGTATGGTGTGGTAATTAGCCAAAGAGTCCTTCATTCCCATATTTAAACCGGCTTCGGTTGGAAATCCCGCCCAAACTCCTCGAGGTTTTCTTACTCCAATTTTTTTGGAATGAGGATATTATCTTCGTCCCCATTTCGACCTCACCGAGTTCTTAAAACGAATCCCGCCCTCTCGAAAAGGGAGGACAGCTCAAGCGCCCCTCCATTTTTGAGGCCACGCTCTCGGGCAAAAAACGCATTGCCCAAGACCGCTTTCCAAGTTCCACGTCCAAATTTGGCGACGATCCGTTTCGGTTTATAAACCGCGTCCTTCGAATGCGTGTTTTGTATTTGCTCTCGGGCGAAGTAATTCCTCTTGAGAGTTCACCTCACTTTTAGAGGCTAAAATCGAACTCGCAGAAAGGATCGATCTGAAATTTTTGGATCCCTCGTAGGACGTGCAATCTGGTATGGATATCTAAGTCTCGTTAATAGATAATTAGACGGACGGACTTTAGGATGGAATTTTTGGAAAAATATTAAAGGGCGACGAAATCCGTTTCTACATCGACCTCACAGCACTGTTCTACAGCTTTAGGTCGACCTCGTGTTAGAAATTCCAACCAAGATCTTATCTCAATATATCTTTCCAAAGTAAAGTCTAGATTCGAGCTCTGAACGACAAAGTAACGAAAATTCTTTATCTCTTTTCAACTTAGGCTATTGCAAAAAGATCTAAAATGCATTTTTAGAGAAGTAGTGTCAAGGTTGAATTTATGACGGAATTTGGCGCCAAAGATTTTAGGGCTACGAAATTAGGTTTTAGACCGACCTCGCAGCATTAGCTCTACCGCGTCATGTTGGAAGTTAATTTATACAGGGTACTTCTACATTTTTGTAACCAAATTTAAGGGACGTTTCTTTGGATGGTTCTCATCATAAAGGTTTTAAACGACATTTACGTGTAAACAGTAGGCATTTTCCAGCATTTATAATAAAGTATTCTTACACAACACCCTATAACCGTTAACCTACGCCGGTTTGGCCATATTCTCGTGCGGACCTTTAGTATGGTGTGGTAATTAGCCAAAGAGTCCCTCATTCCCATATTCAAACCGGCTTCGGTTGGAAGTCTCGCCCAAACTCCTCAAGGTTTTCTTACTCCAATTTTTTTGGAATGAGGATATCATCTTCGCCCCCATTTCGACCTCACCGAGTTCTTAAAACGAATCCCGCCCTCTCGAAAAGGGAGGACAGCTCAAGCGCCCCTCCATTTTTGAGCCACGCTCTCGGGCATAAAACGCATTGCCCAAGACCGCTTTCCAAGTTCCACGTCCAAATTTGGCGACGATCCGTTTCGGTTTATAAACCGCGTCCTTCGAATGCGTGTTTTGTATTCGCTCTCGGGCGAAGTAATTCCTCTTGAGAGTTCACCTCACTTTTAGAGGCTAAAATCGAATTCGCAGAATGGATCGATCTGAAATTTTTGGATCCCTCGTAGGACGTGCAATCTGGTATGGATATCTAAGTCTCGTTAATAGATAATTAGACGGACGGACTTTAGGATGGAATTTTTGGAAAAATATTAAAGGGCGACGAAATGCGTTTCTACATCGACCTCACAGCACTGTTCTACAGCTTTAGGTCGACCTCGTGTTAGAAATTCCAACCAAGATCTTATCTCAATATATCTTTCCAAAGTAAAGTCTAGATTCGAGCTCTGAACGACAAAGTAACGAAAATTCTTTATCTTTTTTCAACTTAGGCTATTGCAAAAAGATCTAAAATGCATTTTTAGAGAAGTAGTGTCAAGGTTGAATTTATGACAGAATTTGGCGCCAAAGATTTTAGGGCTACGAAATTAGGTTTTAGACCGACCTCGCAGCTTTAGCTCTACCGCGTCATGTTGGAAGTTAATTTATACAGGGTACTTCTACATTTTTGTAACCAAATTTAAGGGACGTTTCTTTGGACGGTTCTCATCATAAAGGTTTTAAATGACATTTACGTGTAAACAGTAGGCATTTTCCAGCATTTATAATAAAGTATTCTTACACAACACCCTATAACCGTTAACCTACGCCGGTTTGGCCATATTCTCGTGCGGACCTTTAGTATGGTGTGGTAATTAGCCAAAGAGTCCTTCATTCCCATATTCAAACCGGCTTCGGTTGGAAATCTCGCCCAAACTCCTCAAGGTTTTCTTACTCCAATTTGCTTGGAATGAGGATATCATCTTCGCCCCCATTTCGACCTCACCGAGTTCTCAAAACGAATCCCGCCCTCTCGAAAAGGGAGGACAGCTCAAGCGCCCCTCCATATTTGAGGCCACCCTCTCGGGCAAAAAACGCATTGCCCAAGACCGCTTTCCAAGTTCCACGTCTAAATTTGGCGACGATCCGTTTCGGTTTATAAACCGCGTCCTTCGAATGCGTGTTTTGTATTCGCTCTCGGGCGAAGTAATTCCTCTTGAGAGTTCACCTCACTTTTAGAGGCTAAGATCGAACTCGCAGAATGGATCGATCTGTAATTTTTGGATCCCTCGTAGGACGTGCAATCTGGTATGGATATCTAAGTCTCGTTAATAGATAATTAGACGGAAGGACTTTAGTATGGAATTTTTGGAAAAATATTAAAGGGCGACGAAATCCGTTTTTACATCGACCTCACAGCACTGTTTTACAGCTTTAGGTCGACCTCGTGTTAGAAATTCCAACCAAGATCTTATCTCAATATATCTTTCCTAAGTAAAGTCTAGATTCGAGCTCTGAACGACAAAGTAACGAAAATTCTTTATCTCTTTTCAACTTAGGCTATTGCAAAAAGATCTAAAATGCATTTTTAGAGAAGTAGTGTCAAGGTTGAATTTATGACGGAATTTGGCGCCAAAGATTTTAGGGCTACGAAATTAGGTTTTAGACCGACCTCGCAGCTTTAGCTCTACCGCGTCATGTTGGAAGTTAATTTATACAGGGTACTTCTACATTTTTGTAACCAAATTTAAGGGACGTTTCTTTGGACGGTTCTCATCATAAAGGTTTTAAACGACATTTACGTGTAAACAGTAGGCATTTTCCAGCATTTATAATAAAGTATTCTTACACAACACCCTATAACCGTTAACCTACGCCGGCTTGGCCATATTCTCGTGCGGACTTTTAGTATGGTGTGGTAATTAGCCAAAGAGTCCCTCATTCCCATATTCAAACCGGCTTCGGTTGGAAATCTCGCCCAAACTCCTCAAGGATTCCTTACTCCAATTTTTTTGGAATGAGGATTTCATCTTCGCCCCCATTTCGACCTCACCGAGTTCTCAAAACGAATCCCGCCCTCTCGAAAAGGGAGGACAGCTCAAGCGCTCTTCCATTTTTGAGGCCACGCTCTCGGGCAAAAAATGCATTGCTCAAGACCGCTTTCCAAGTTACACGTCCAAATTTGGCGACGATCCGTTTCGGTTTATAAACCGCGTCCTTCGAATGCGTGTTTTGTATTCGCTCTCGGGCGAAGTAATTCCTCTTGAGAGTTCACCTCACTTTTAGAGGCTAAATTCGAACTCGCAGAATGGATCGATCTGAAATTTTTGGATCCCTCGTAGGACGTGCAATCTGGTATGGATATCTAAGTCTCGTTAAAAGATAATTAGACGGACGGACTTTACGATGGAATTTTTGGAAAAATATTAAAGGGCGACGAAATCCGTGTCTACATCGACCTCACAGCACTGTTCTACAGCTTTAGGTCGACCTCGTGTTAGAAATTCCAACCAAAATCTTATCTCAATATATCTTTCCAAAGTAAAGTCTAGATTCGAGCTCTGAACGACAAAGTAACGAAAATTCTTTATCTCTTTTCAACTTAGGCTATTGCAAAAAGATCTAAAATGCATTTTTAGAGAAGTAGTGTCAAGGTTGAATTTATGACGGAATTTGGCGCCAAAGATTTTAGGGCTACGAAATTAGGTTTTAGACCGACCTCGCAGCATTAGCTCTACCGCGTCATGTTGGAAGTTAATTTATACAGGGTACTTCTACATTTTTGTAACCAAATTTAAGGGACGTTTCTTTGGATGGTTCTCATCATAAAGGTTTTAAACGACATTTACGTGTAAACAGTAGGCATTTTCCAGCATTTATAATAAAGTATTCTTACACAACACCCTATAACCGTTAACCTACGCCGGTTTGGCCATATTCTCGTGCGGACTTTTAGTATGGTGTGGTAATTAGCCAAAGAGTCCCTCATTGCCATATTCAAACCGGCTTCGGTTGGAAATCTCGCCCAAACTCCTCAAGGTTTCCTTACTCCAATTTTTTTGGAATGAGGATTTCATCTTCGCCCCCATTTCGACCTCACCGAGTTCTCAAAACGAATCCCGCGCTCTCGAAAAGGCAGGACAGCTCAAGCGCCCTTCCATTTTTGAGGCCACGCTCTCGGGCAAAAAATGCATTGCTCAAGACCGCTTTCCAAGTTACACGTCCAAATTTGGCGACGATCCGTTTCGGTTTATAAACCGCGTCCTTCGAATGCGTGTTTTGTATTCGCTCTCGGGCGAAGTAATTCCTCTTGAGAGCTCACCTCACTTTTAGAGGCTAAAATCGAACTCGCAGAATGGATCGATCTGAAATTTTTGGATCCCTCGTAGGACGTGCAATCTGGTATGGATATCTAAGTCTCGTTAATAGATAATTAGACGGACGCACTTTACGATGGAATTTTTGGAAAAATATTAAAGGGCGACGAAATCCGTTTCTACATCGACCTCACAGCACTGTTCTACAGCTTTAGGTCGACCTCGTGTTAGAAATTCCAACCAAGATCTTATCTCAATATATCTTTCCAAAGTAAAGTCTAGATTCGAGCTCTGAACGACAAAGTAACGAAAATTCTTTATCTCTTTTCAACTTAGGCTATTGCAGAAAGATCTAAAATGCATTTTTAGAGAAGTAGTGTCAAGGTTGAATTTATGACGGAATTTGGCGCCAAAGATTTTAGGGCTACGAAATTAGGTTTTAGACCGACCTGGCAGCATTAGCTCTACCGCGTCATGTTGGAAGTTAATTTATACAGGGTACTTCTACATTTTTGTAACCAAATTTAAGGGACGTTTCTTTGGACGGTTCTCATCATAAAGGTTTTAAATGACATTTACGTGTAAACAGTAGGCATTTTCCAGCATTTATAATAAAGTATTCTTACACAACACCCTATAACCGTTAACCTACGCCGGTTTGGCCATATTCTCGTGCGGACCTTTAGTATGGTGTGGTAATTAGCCAAAGAGTCCTTCATTCCCATATTCAAACCGGCTTCGGTTGGAAATCTCGCCCAAACTCCTCAAGGTTTTCTTACTCCAATTTGCTTGGAATGAGGATATCATCTTCGCCCCCATTTCGACCTCACCGAGTTCTCAAAACGAATCCCGCCCTCTCGAAAAGGGAGGACAGCTCAAGCGCCCCTCCATATTTGAGGCCACCCTCTCGGGCAAAAAACGCATTGCCCAAGACCGCTTTCCAAGTTCCACGTCCAAATTTGGCGACGATCCGTTTCGGTTTATAAACCGCGTCCTTCGAATGCGTGTTTTGTATTCGCTCTCGGGCGAAGTAATTCCTCTTGAGAGTTCACCTCACTTTTAGAGGCTAAGATCGAACTCGCAGAATGGATCGATCTGTAATTTTTGGATCCCTCGTAGGACGTGCAATCTGGTATGGATATCTAAGTCTCGTTAATAGATAATTAGACGGAAGGACTTTAGTATGGAATTTTTGGAAAAATATTAAAGGGCGACGAAATCCGTTTTTACATCGACCTCACAGCACTGTTTTACAGCTTTAGGTCGACCTCGTGTTAGAAATTCCAACCAAGATCTTATCTCAATATATCTTTCCTAAGTAAAGTCTAGATTCGAGCTCTGAACGACAAAGTAACGAAAATTCTTTATCTCTTTTCAACTTAGGCTATTGCAAAAAGATCTAAAATGCATTTTTAGAGAAGTAGTGTCAAGGTTGAATTTATGACGGAATTTGGCGCCAAAGATTTTAGGGCTACGAAATTAGGTTTTAGACCGACCTCGCAGCTTTAGCTCTACCGCGTCATGTTGGAAGTTAATTTATACAGGGTACTTCTACATTTTTGTAACCAAATTTAAGGGACGTTTCTTTGGACGGTTCTCATCATAAAGGTTTTAAACGACATTTACGTGTAAACAGTAGGCATTTTCCAGCATTTATAATAAAGTATTCTTACACAACACCCTATAACCGTTAACCTACGCCGGCTTGGCCATATTCTCGTGCGGACTTTTAGTATGGTGTGGTAATTAGCCAAAGAGTCCCTCATTCCCATATTCAAACCGGCTTCGGTTGGAAATCTCGCCCAAACTCCTCAAGGATTCCTTACTCCAATTTTTTTGGAATGAGGATTTCATCTTCGCCCCCATTTCGACCTCACCGAGTTCTCAAAACGAATCCCGCCCTCTCGAAAAGGGAGGACAGCTCAAGCGCCCTTCCATTTTTGAGGCCACGCTCTCGGGCAAAAAATGCATTGCTCAAGACCGCTTTCCAAGTTACACGTCCAAATTTGGCGACGATCCGTTTCGGTTTATAAACCGCGTCCTTCGAATGCGTGTTTTGTATTCGCTCTCGGGCGAAGTAATTCCTCTTGAGAGTTCACCTCACTTTTAGAGGCTAAATTCGAACTCGCAGAATGGATCGATCTGAAATTTTTGGATCCCTCGTAGGACGTGCAATCTGGTATGGATATCTAAGTCTCGTTAAAAGATAATTAGACGGACGGACTTTACGATGGAATTTTTGGAAAAATATTAAAGGGCGACGAAATCCGTGTCTACATCGACCTCACAGCACTGTTCTACAGCTTTAGGCCGACCTCGTGTTAGAAATTCCAACCAAAATCTTATCTCAATATATCTTTCCAAAGTAAAGTCTAGATTCGAGCTCTGAACGACAAAGTAACGAAAATTCTTTATCTCTTTTCAACTTAGGCTATTGCAAAAAGATCTAAAATGCATTTTTAGAGAAGTAGTGTCAAGGTTGAATTTATGACGGAATTTGGCGCCAAAGATTTTAGGGCTACGAAATTAGGTTTTAGACCGACCTCGCAGCATTAGCTCTACCGCGTCATGTTGGAAGTTAATTTATACAGGGTACTTCTACATTTTTGTAACCAAATTTAAGGGACGTTTCTTTGGATGGTTCTCATCATAAAGGTTTTAAACGACATTTACGTGTAAACAGTAGGCATTTTCCAGCATTTATAATAAAGTATTCTTACACAACACCCTATAACCGTTAACCTACGCCGGTTTGGCCATATTCTCGTGCGGACTTTTAGTATGGTGTGGTAATTAGCCAAAGAGTCCCTCATTGCCATATTCAAACCGGCTTCGGTTGGAAATCTCGCCCAAACTCCTCAAGGTTTCCTTACTCCAATTTTTTTGGAATGAGGATTTCATCTTCGCCCCCATTTCGACCTCACCGAGTTCTCAAAACGAATCCCGCCCTCTCGAAAAGGCAGGACAGCTCAAGCGCCCTTCCATTTTTGAGGCCACGCTCTCGGGCAAAAAATGCATTGCTCAAGACCGCTTTCCAAGTTACACGTCCAAATTTGGCGACGATCCGTTTCGGTTTATAAACCGCGTCCTTCGAATGCGTGTTTTGTATTCGCTCTCGGGCGAAGTAATTCCTCTTGAGAGCTCACCTCACTTTTAGAGGCTAAAATCGAACTCGCAGAATGGATCGATCTGAAATTTTTGGATCCCTCGTAGGACGTGCAATCTGGTATGGATATCTAAGTCTCGTTAATAGATAATTAGACGGACGGACTTTACGATGGAATTTTTGGAAAAATATTAAAGGGCGACGAAATCCGTTTCTACATCGACCTCACAGCACTGTTCTACAGCTTTAGGTCGACCTCGTGTTAGAAATTCCAACCAAGATCTTATCTCAATATATCTTTCCAAAGTAAAGTCTAGATTCGAGCTCTGAACGACAAAGTAACGAAAATTCTTTATCTCTTTTCAACTTAGGCTATTGCAGAAAGATCTAAAATGCATTTTTAGAGAAGTAGTGTCAAGGTTGAATTTATGACGGAATTTGGCGCCAAAGATTTTAGGGCTACGAAATTAGGTTTTAGACCGACCTGGCAGCATTAGCTCTACCGCGTCATGTTGGAAGTTAATTTATACAGGGTACTTCTACATTTTTGTAACCAAATTTAAGGGACGTTTCTTTGGACGGTTCTCATCATAAAGGTTTTAAATGACATTTACGTGTAAACAGTAGGCATTTTCCAGCATTTATAATAAAGTATTCTTACACAACACCCTATAACCGTTAACCTACGCCGGTTTGGCCATATTCTCGTGCGGACCTTTAGTATGGTGTGGTAATTAGCCAAAGAGTCCTTCATTCCCATATTCAAACCGGCTTCGGTTGGAAATCTCGCCCAAACTCCTCAAGGTTTTCTTACTCCAATTTGTTTGGAATGAGGATATCATCTTCGCCCCCATTTCGACCTCACCGAGTTCTCAAAACGAATCCCGCCCTCTCGAAAAGGGAGGACAGCTCAAGCGCCCCTCCATATTTGAGGCCACCCTCTCGGGCAAAAAACGCATTGCCCAAGACCGCTTTCCAAGTTCCACGTCCAAATTTGGCGACGATCCGTTTCGGTTTATAAACCGCGTCCTTCGAATGCGTGTTTTGTATTCGCTCTCGGGCGAAGTAATTCCTCTTGAGAGTTCACCTCACTTTTAGAGGCTAAGATCGAACTCGCAGAATGGATCGATCTGTAATTTTTGGATCCCTCGTAGGACGTGCAATCTGGTATGGATATCTAAGTCTCGTTAATAGATAATTAGACGGAAGGACTTTAGTATGGAATTTTTGGAAAAATATTAAAGGGCGACGAAATCCGTTTTTACATCGACCTCACAGCACTGTTTTACAGCTTTAGGTCGACCTCGTGTTAGAAATTCCAACCAAGATCTTATCTCAATATATCTTTCCTAAGTAAAGTCTAGATTCGAGCTCTGAACGACAAAGTAACGAAAATTCTTTATCTCTTTTCAACTTAGGCTATTGCAAAAAGATCTAAAATGCATTTTTAGAGAAGTAGTGTCAAGGTTGAATTTATGACGGAATTTGGCGCCAAAGATTTTAGGGCTACGAAATTAGGTTTTAGACCGACCTCGCAGCTTTAGCTCTACCGCGTCATGTTGGAAGTTAATTTATACAGGGTACTTCTACATTTTTGTAACCAAATTTAAGGGACGTTTCTTTGGACGGTTCTCATCATAAAGGTTTTAAACGACATTTACGTGTAAACAGTAGGCATTTTCCAGCATTTATAATAAAGTATTCTTACACAACACCCTATAACCGTTAACCTACGCCGGCTTGGCCATATTCTCGTGCGGACTTTTAGTATGGTGTGGTAATTAGCCAAAGAGTCCCTCATTCCCATATTCAAACCGGCTTCGGTTGGAAATCTCGCCCAAACTCCTCAAGGATTCCTTACTCCAATTTTTTTGGAATGAGGATTTCATCTTCGCCCCCATTTCGACCTCACCGAGTTCTCAAAACGAATCCCGCCCTCTCGAAAAGGGAGGACAGCTCAAGCGCCCTTCCATTTTTGAGGCCACGCTCTCGGGCAAAAAACGCATTGCTCAAGACCGCTTTCCAAGTTACACGTCCAAATTTGGCGACGATCCGTTTCGGTTTATAAACCGCGTCCTTCGAATGCGTGTTTTGTATTCGCTCTCGGGCGAAGTAATTCCTCTTGAGAATTCACCTCACTTTTAGAGGCTAAATTCGAACTCGCAGAATGGATCGATCTGAAATTTTTGGATCCCTCGTAGGACGTGCAATCTGGTATGGATATAATGCCCGTTTTCACCGACGATTCTTAAAGTTAGGCATTGCTTAATTTGACATTAGCATTTTTTAAGTCGAAATTGCGCTTCACCACGTTTCACCACGCGCACGAGTGTTCTTAAATAAGATAAACAAAGGTATCTGTGTATCAATATCGAAATGGTTAATAATTTTTATGCATCGGGTTAGGAATTATTTTAGCGTTATGCAGTTTTTACGTAGGCAATTGCTTAGGAACCGTCGGTGAAAACGGGCATAAGTCTCGTTAATAGATAATTAGACGGACGGACTTTAGGATGGATTTTTTGGAAAAATATTAAAGGGCGACGAAATCCGTTTCTACATCGACCTCACAGCACTGTTCTACAGCTTTAGGTCGACCTCGTGTTAGAAATTCCAACCAAGATCTTATCTCAATATATCTTTCCAAAGTAAAGTCTAGATTCGAGCTCTGAACGACAAAGTAACGAAAATTCTTTATCTCTTTTCAACTTAGGCTATTGCAAAAAGATCTAAAATGCATTTTTAGAGAAGTAGTGTCAAGGTTGAATTTATGACGGAATTTGGCGCCAAAGATTTTAGGGCTACGAAATTAGGGTTTAGACCGACCTCGCAGCATTAGCTCTACCGCGTCATTTGTTGGAAGTTAATTTCTACAGGGTACTTCTACATTTTTGTAACCAAATTTAAGGGACGTTTCTTTGGATGGTTCTCATCATAAAGGTTTTAAACGACATTTACGTGTAAACAGTAGGCATTTTCCAGCATTTATAATAAAGTATTCTTACACAACACCCTATAACCGTTAACCAACGCCGGTTTGGCCATATTCTCGTGCGGACTTTTAGTATGGTGTGGTAATTAGCCAAAGAGTCCCTCATTGCCATATTCAAACCGGCTTCGGTTGGAAATCGCGCCCAAACTCCTCAAGGTTTCCTTAGTCCAATTTTTTTGGAATGAGGATTTCATCTTCGCCCCCATTTCGACCTCACCGAGTTCTCAAAACGAATCCCGCCCTCTCGAAAAGGGAGGACAGCTCAAGCGCCCTTCCATTTTTGAGGCCACGCTCTCGGGCAAAAAACGCATTGCTCAAGACCGCTTTCCAAGTTACACGTCCAAATTTGGCGACGATCCGTTTCGGTTTATAAACCGCGTCCTTCGAATGCGTGTTTTGTATTCGCTCTCGGGCGAAGTAATTCCTCTTGAGAGCTCACCTCACTTTTAGAGGCTAAAATCGAACTCGCAGAATGGATCGATCTGAAATTTTTGGATCCCTCGTAGGACGTGCAATCTGGTATGGATATCTAAGTCTCGTTAATAGATAATTAGACGGACGGACTTTACGAAGGAATTTTTGGAAAAATATTAAAGGGCGAGGAAATCCGTTTTTACATCGACCGCACAGCACCGTTCTTTACAGCTTCAGGTCGACCTCGTTTTATAAATTCCAATCAAGATCTTATCTCAAAATATCTTTCCTAACTAAATTCTAGATTCGAGCTTTGAACGGCAAAGTAACGAAAATTCTTTATCTCTTTTCATCTTAGGCTATTGTAAAAAGATCTAAAGTGCATTTTATGAGAAGTAGTGTCAAGGTTGAATTTTATGATAAATATCTAGAGCCTTCAACTTTTATGGCGTTAGCGCCTACGCGTTTTAACTTTGCCAGGTTTTCGATCTACGATAGATATTTCTTACTCGTTAATAGCTATGGATATAATTTATAATAACTTAAAGACGATATAGCTTATCGATAGAAGTGAATAGGACCAATGCTGATAGGACATTTTTGTCCTATTTTATTTACCTGGTTACTTACTTTCATTTGCAATGTTTGTAAATAGGCTTGTAAATAATTTTGTGTAACTAATAAATTTATGTAAAAAAGATTCAGGTACGTCTCCGTCTTTAATCTTAGACAGACATATGTTTATCTTGAATACCAAATCTTATTAAAAGAAT
Organism: Malthinus seriepunctatus; assembly: GCA_963924605.1. Lineage (NCBI taxonomy): Eukaryota > Metazoa > Arthropoda > Insecta > Coleoptera > Cantharidae > Malthinus > Malthinus seriepunctatus. Next base: position 29,080,283 of record OZ004603.1, on the reverse strand, counting down.
TCTTTTTGCTTCTTATAACAGGTTGTTCAACGAGCAAAAATATCGCGACATTTTAGCGCGGTTTACCGCATTATATCAACGCTTAATTTGAGGTCGATTTTTTGAGATTTATTTTTAGCACTATTTATATAAGCGAAGGTCACATCACATCGTGATGACGTGATGTGATGTGACTTTGCTCAACCGAGAGCAAAGTAACAGATATTCTTTGTTTTTAAATTACGCTATTGCAAGAACATCTAAGAAGACATTTTATGACAAATGCCAACCTTGAATTTTATGATAAATATCTTTGAGTCTGATTGTCGATTTTAATCCTGCTTACACTCTCAAGTTCACGTGCACTTAAGTACAATAAGTAGTAAGTAGCCTTACTACTAGCCTACTAGATTTTATAATAACTTAAAGACGATTGTAAGAATATAATCTTAATTAAATAATAAAAACAACCCATCCACAAATAACATCATTTATTAGTAAAAACACCTCCGAATCTCAAGCCAGTCAAAACTCAACTCTTTTCTTTTCTACAATCGATATTTTTAAAAACAAAAGAAATACTTGTCACCAATTAATTTTTATATTCTAACTAAAACTACTTAAATCTTAAGTATTTTTTGACCTCTCATGTTAAACAATGCACATAGCGAAAAGATCGTAATATGCGTAAACATGGCGTAAACAACATAAAAATTTAGTAAAGTATAAAAATAAATTAGTGTTCCTATGTTGGGTTGCACCAACATTTTCTTACACGATATAGCTTATTAACAGAAGAGCGTAAGATAGGACATTTTTTTCATGGAATTTTATTTATCTACTTACTTTTATTTGCTAAAGTTTGTAAAGAGGCTTGTAACAAAAACCTTGGAAACAACCCTGTATAAGTAATAAATTGAAGTAAGTAAGTTTTAGGGGTTAATTTAAAACTTTTCCTAAAATAGCTACTTTTATTCGTTACGTTGAAGAAGTAAAGAATATACCTCTAAAGAAAAGTAAGTACTTATTTTGAAGACGAGTAAAACTGTGTAAAGAAGGAGTTAAGTAGTTTCAGGTTAACGCAATAAGTTTTAAGTCGATTTAATGGATTTTACGACGTCGCTTGTTTTAGGTCGACATTCAGTTTTAAGTAGACATAAAGCAGTTTTATTTCGACACATTCAGTTTTAGATCGACGCTAACAATGTTAGTTCGACACAATGAATCAAGTTTTCATAGTTGCAATTTATTTCGGATCGAAACGATCAGCTTTTAGGTCGACATAATTAGTTTTAGGTCAATACTTATTTTTAGGTCGACTATCAGTTGTAGGTAGATATATGTAATAGGGTGGCCCTTATACAGGCTGTCTAAAATAATGGAAATATAAAATAAAGTTCACATAAAAAAATTAGATCTTTCTAAGCTGTAGTCAGTAGAAAAATTTTTTTAGGGCTTAATTTGAAAGATATGACACAAACATACCTTTTTTAACTACACGCACTATTTGAACTTAACTTCAAAAAAATGCTAATTTTTTTCTCTTTTCAACGATATGTATCAATCAATAAAACAATTTCTTGTTTTTTCCAAAACAAAATTTTTTTTAATTTTTTCAAAATTTCTGTTCAAGTCGAGTGGTACAGGTTACTGACATAAATTATTTTCTTACAAATGGTAATTTTAATAAATAAATGTACCTGTACAGTCGACTTGAACAGAACAAGTATATAAATGCCAAACCAACTACCCTGGCAAAACCAACAACATGGTTTTTCAGCGACAAAACTTTGACACTCTGTTTTAGGTCGACAATTAGTTTTAAGTCGACACAGACAGTATTAGGTCGACACTCTGTTTTATGAGTTTTAGCTAAACACCGTCAGTTTTAGGTGGACACTGCTTATTAGATAGACATTCAGTTTTGGGGCGTAGGTCCGAAAAAACTTTTATAGTAAGATATATATCCTTATGCGCGTTTGCACCGTTTACATATTAACTGACAGATAGTGTATTTGGCGATAAGTTGTCAAAAACCTCTGCTCCTTCATCTACTGTAGTATAAATCAAACAACTAACGAATAAATTTTATACCAAACTACCTTCTACTTATGGACCTTTTGCACCGATTTTAGTTTATGCATGGGCTTTAAAAGCCTAACGTATGCTCTGCGGGGTTAATATGTAAACGGTGCAAAAACCCCCAATAGACTACAAATTGGATGGCTAAAAATAGATGGCTCGTGCAGCACCTCTAAACGTTAAGATATGGAGCTGAAAATTTTACACGATTTTTTTCTATCCTTTCGAAACTAACCCTAGTATTCAGTTGTAGATCGACGCATCAGTTTTAGGTCGACAATCAGTTTTAGGTCGACAATAAGTTTTGGGTCGACACAGGCAGTTTTAGATCGAATTTTTAGTTTTACGTCGATGAAATCAGTTTTAGGTCGACACTCTGTTTTAGGTCGACAATTAGTTTTAAGTCGACACAGACAGTATTAGGTCGACGCAATGAGTTTTAGCTAAACACCGTCAGTTTTAGGTGGACACTGCTTATTAGATAGACACTCAGTTTTGGGGCGACAAAATCAGTTGTTACAGGTAATTTTGCTACACGTAATGTTGTAAAAGAGTTGCCTTTTAAAATGTTGCATGCACATTGAACGTTTTAGATCAAAATTGCAAATTTAAAAAAAAATCCACTGGGTAATGAATGTTAGTCAGCCATTCAACTACTTTCGAATTTTTTCGAAGACCTAAAAACATTAAAAATTGAAGTTGTAGGTCCGAAAAAACTTTTATAGTAAGATATATATATCCTTATGCGCGTTTGCACCGTTTACATAAATTAACTGACAGATAGTGTATTTGGCGATAAGTTGTCAAAAACCTCTGCCCCTTTATCTATTGTAGTATAAATCAAACAACTAACGAATAAATTTTATACAAAACTACCTTCTACTTATGGACCTTTTGCGCGGATTTTAGTTTATGCATGGGCTTTAAAAGCCTAACGTATGCTCTGCGGGGTTAATATGTAAACGGTGCAAAAACCCCCATTAGACTACAAATTGGATGGCTAAAAATAGATGGCTCGTGCAGCACCTCTAAACGTTAAGATATGGAGCTGAAAATTTTACACGATTTTTTTCTATCCTTTCGAAACTAACCTTAGTATTCAGTTGTAGATCGACGCATCAGTTTTAGGTCGACAATCAGTTTTAGGTCGACAATAAGTTTTGGGTCGACACAGGCAGTTTTAGATCGAATTTTTAGTTTTACGTCGATAGAATCAGTTTTAGGTCGACACTCTGTTTTAGGTCGACAATTAGTTTTAAGTCGACACAGACAGTATTAGGTCGACGCAATGAGTTTTAGCTAAACACCGTCAGTTTTAGGTGGACACTGCTTATTAGATAGACACTCAGTTTTGGGGCGACAAAATCAGTTGTTACAGGTAATTTTGCTACACGTAATGTTGTAAAAGAGTTGCCTTTTAAAATGTTGCATGCACATTGAGAGTTTTAGATCAAAATTTGCAATTTAAAAAAAAATCCACTGGGTAATGAATGTTAGTCAGCCATTCAACTACTTTCGAATTTTTTCGAAGACCTAAAAACATTAAAAATTGAAGTTGTAGGTCCGAAAAAACTTTTATAGTAAGATATATATATCCTTATGCGTGTTTGCACCGTTTACATAAATTAACTGACAGATAGTGTATTTGGCGATAAGTTGTCAAAAACCTCTGCTCCTTCATCTACTGTAGTATAAATCAAACAACTAACGAATAAATTTTATGCAAAACTACCTTCTACTTATGGACCTTTTGCACCGATTTTAGTTTATGCATGGGCTTTAAAATCCTAACGTATGCTCTGCGGGGTTAATATGTAAACGGTGCAAAAACCCCCATTAGACTACAAATTGGATGGCTAAAAATAGATGGCTCGTGCAGCACCTCTAAACGTTAAGATATGGAGCTGAAAATTTTACACGATTTTTTTCTATCCTTTCGAAACTAACCTTAGTATTCAGTTGTAGATCGACGCATCAGTTTTAGGTCGACAATCAGTTTTAGGTCGACAATAAGTTTTGGGTCGACACAGGCAGTTTTAGATCGAATTTTTAGTTTTACGTCGATAGAATCAGTTTTAGGTCGACACTCTGTTTTAGGTCGACAATTAGTTTTAAGTCGACACAGACAGTATTAGGTCGACGCAATGAGTTTTAGCTAAACACCGTCAGTTTTAGGTGGACTCTGCTTATTAGATAGACACTCAGTTTTGGGGCGACAAAATCAGTTGTTACAGGTAATTTTGCTACACGTAATGTTGTAAAAGAGTTGCCTTTTAAAATGTTGCATGCACATTGAACGTTTTAGATCAAAATTGCAAATTTAAAAAAAATCCACTGGGTAATGAATGTTAGTCAGCCATTCAACTACTTTCGAATTTTTTCGAAGACCTAAAAACATTAAAAATTGAAGTTGTAGGTCCGAAAAAACTTTTATAGTAAGATATATATATCCTTATGCGTGTTTGCACCGTTTACATAAATTAACTGACAGATAGTGTATTTGGCGATAAGTTGTCAAAAACCTCTGCTCCTTCATCTACTGTAGTATAAATCAAACAACTAACGAATAAATTTTATGCAAAACTACCTTCTACTTATGGACCTTTTGCACCGATTTTAGTTTATGCATGGGCTTTAAAATCCTAACGTATGCTCTGCGGGGTTAATATGTAAACGGTGCAAAAACCCCCATTAGACTACAAATTGGATGGCTAAAAATAGATGGCTCGTGCAGCACCTCTAAACGTTAAGATATGGAGCTGAAAATTTTACACGATTTTTTTCTATCCTTTCGAAACTAACCTTAGTATTCAGTTGTAGATCGACGCATCAGTTTTAGGTCGACAATCAGTTTTAGGTCGACAATAAGTTTTGGGTCGACACAGGCAGTTTTAGATCGAATTTTTAGTTTTACGTCGATAGAATCAGTTTTAGGTCGACACTCTGTTTTAGGTCGACAATTAGTTTTAAGTCGACACAGACAGTATTAGGTCGACGCAATGAGTTTTAGCTAAACACCGTCAGTTTTAGGTGGACACTGCTTATTAGATAGACACTCAGTTTTGGGGCGACAAAATCAGTTGTTACAGGTAATTTTGCTACACGTAATGTTGTAAAAGAGTTGCCTTTTAAAATGTTGCATGCACATTGAACGTTTTAGATCAAAATTGCAAATTTAAAAAAAAATCCACTGGGTAATGAATGTTAGTCAGCCATTCAACTACTTTCGAATTTTTTCGAAGACCTAAAAACATTAAAAATTGAAGTTGTAGGTCCGAAAAAACTTTTATAGTAAGATATATATAACCTTATGCGCGTTTGCACCGTTTACATAAATTAACTGACAGATAGTGTATTTGGCGATAAGTTGTCAAAAACCTCTGCTCCTTCATCTACTGTAGTATAAATCAAACAACTAACGAATAAATTTTATACAAAACTACCTTCTACTTATGGACCTTTTGCACCGATTTTAGTTTATGCATGGGCTTTAAAAGCCTAACGTATGCTCTGCGGGGTTAATATGTAAACGGTGCAAAAACCCCCATTAGACTACAAATTGGATGGCTAAAAATAGATGGCTCGTGCAGCACCTCTAAACGTTAAGATATGGAGCTGAAAATTTTACACGATTTTTTTCTATCCTTTCGAAACTAACCCTAGTATTCAGTTGTAGATCGACGCATCAGTTTTAGGTCGACAATCAGTTTTAGGTCGACAATAAGTTTTGGGTCGACACAGGCAGTTTTAGATCGAATTTTTAGTTTTACGTCGATAAAATCAGTTTTAGGTCGACACTCTGTTTTAGGTCGACAATTAGTTTTAAGTCGACACAGACAGTATTAAGTCGACGCAATGAGTTTTAGCTAAACACCGTCAGTTTTAGGTGGACACTGCTAGAGATAGATAGACACTCAGAGAGTTTGCTACACGTAATGTTGTAAAAGAATTGTTTAAAATGTTGCATCCACATTGACAGTTTTTGATCAAACATGCAAATTTAAAAAAATTCCACTGGGTAATGAATGTTAGCTTTTGTACTACTTAAGTAAGAGGTATCCTTAGACTACAAATTTATAAATTCGAAACTAATATTACATGTCATGTACTTGTGATTTTGCAAAAAATTCAAAACCAAAAACTTTTAAGTTTCGCATGTTATTTAAATGGGAAAAGAGACTCTTTCGACACCTCTAAACGTTAAAATATCGAGCTGAAATTTTAACCCGATTTTTTCTATCCATTCAAAACTAAACCTAATATTCAATTTTAGATCGACTCATCAGTTTTACGTCGACAAAATCAGCTTTAGGTCGACACTCTGTTTTAGGTCGACACTCATTTTTAATTCGACAATCAGTTTTAGATCGACAGAGTCAGTTTTAGGTCGATGCAATCAGTTTTAGGTCGATAATCAGTTTAGGTCGACAATCACTTTTAGGTCGACACAGACAGATTTACGTCGACGCTATCAATATTAGATCGACACATTGAATCAAGGTATATCAAGACATATGCAGTTTTAGATCGACTCATCTGTTTTAGGTCGACAAAATTAGTTTTAGGTCGACACTCGTGTTTAGTTAGATAATCAATTTTAGATCGCAAGAGTCAGTTTTAGGGCGGCGCAATCATTTTTAGCTAAACACCATCAGGTTTAGATCTCCACTCACTATTAGGGAGACTGGGCGACAAAATCAGTTAAGATCGAACATTCAGCTTTATTTGCACATTATGGTGTTGTTCTACAAGTAATGTTCTAAAAGAGTTACCTTTGAAGATGTTGGATCTAAAAATTCCAGTCCGTAATGAATGTTAGTCAGCTATTCAGCTACTAAAATGGCCGTATTAAATATAAATTAATTGATGTTTGCTCCCTCTATCTACATATTGTTTGTTCCTAAGCGTTGTAAATAGTCAACCCGTTATACGCGTATCTACTAAAATGGCCGAATTAAATATAAATGAGTTCATTTATGCTCCCTCTATACTTGAAAGTTTGCGGGTCGATCTAATTTTTTAGCACTGGCCCGACGGTCGTGTCTTTTATCTAGACTCGACACTAAATTTTCGTCAAGTTTGTGTCGAGATAAAGGTGCAAAAAAGCTATAAAACTCGAGTTAAATGGGTGGCCACACTTATAATAATAATAATAACATATTAAAAAATAAGGTTTCGTTTATGATACTTTGGCATAATATATGAAGTAAAAATAAGATCTACGGTATAACAAATCTAAATCTAAATATATAATAATTTTGTTAAAATTTATTTTCTAAATACATTAAAAAAATATAGAAAAATACTTTTTCACACTATTTTTTATGAAATTGTGTGAAACAATTAGGGTGCAAGTGCACTTTACATTTACCGCACCTATAAAGAGTATTTGTTTTGCATACTCTACACCGACGTCGTCGTCCTTCTTCTTCACTTTCGATATTATGACCAATTTCATCAAAACGCACTTCACTGGGTAAGCTACTCCGAGATGGGCGCCCCCACGACGTTGTAGCTACAGATTCTTCTATATTTTCTTCTTGTAGCTGCTCGTCTTCCTCAACTGTATTAGTTGATCTAGTTTCGCTTTGAAGCAGCGCCAAAACTAAGTATGAACGAAACTCTATTTGCGACATACGAAAATCGTTTGCTATGTTATATAGCTTCCAGGCGTTTACTACAGTGCAATCAAGCAAATTGATAAATAGTGGCCACCACCACTTTTTGCCTCTAACTTTAATTCTGTAATTTGCTACGGCATTATCGAGAAGATCAACACCTCCCATGTGCTGATTGTATTGGCTGACAACATTTGGTTGAGGTAATAATTCTTCCTTTTTTAGGCTTCGATTATACCTTTTTACCTTAACTATTGGATTAATAGTTCCATTATTGGTTGCAACAGTGACAACTGCGTTGTCGTTCCAACGTGCTACAGTTACCTCAGCCATTACGTCATAAGCAGAGTAAAATTCTCCCCTCTTTTTCTTTGCCAAAACCTTACTGCTTTGTAATGGGCAATTGGGCAAACGATTTTCTCTTACAGTACCCGTGAAATAATACCCTTTTTCTTTTAGCAAGCGAAATAAGGTATAGCTCGAAAATAAATTATCAAAAAAAGCTCGGCATTCCGATGGTTCGGGCAATACAGAAAGTAAATCAAGTAAAGTACGCTCAAAATTATACCGAAGTAATAAAATTGTAGCTTATGAACTTTTATTGTAACACTGACACAAAGTGTATAATAAATAACTCATCCGCTTGACATTTTTCCCTTAAATTTGTTTAACATAGATATTTTAAAAATACTACAAGCACGTGCGATTTAACAATGGTTGTAAAACCTTTTAAGAAACTATTTTTTCATTTAAATTGAATATTTTTGTAAAATAAGGATTAAAAATTAATCCTTAATTAATTAGAAAAAAACACGAAATCGCAGAAAAACACAATCTGGCAATTTCTAACATTTACAACAGATGCGTACATACACCAATGAAACAATTTTAAAACATGAACATTGCCAAACTTACCAAGACCCATTCTGAAGAATTGTTTTAATACGCCTCTGAAATAGTGAAGTTGCCTCTTTGTCAAGCGGCTATTAAAATTATCAGTGTAATGTTATTTACTACTGCAAAACTAAAAACAAAACTTATATAAAATAAACTCTATAATCGTTATAATAATGAAATGATGATACTATAGGTGTGTGTTTAATTAATTAAACTTTTTTTGTATTTTCAAGACCATTATTTCTGTAATTTAATGTTATGTTCATAATACAAATATTCTAAATAAATGAGTTTTGCAAAATCGATAATTTTTTACCTAATTTTATTTTACCTGAATTGCAATTTTTAGGTAATTTATGCAGTTTTTAAACGTATAAAAGATTTATTACCTGAAGAAAGAGTCATTGCAAGACAAATTATAAAAGTATTGTGTTTGAAAAGAAACTCTTTGCATAGTAATTTTAGGTAAAAAATTAATTTTTAATCCTTATTTTACAAAAATATTCAATTTAAATGAAAAAATAGTTTCTTAAAAGATTTTACAACCATTGTTAAATGGTACGTGCTTGTAGTATTTTTAAAATATCTATGTTAAACAAATTTAAGGGAAAAATGTCAAGGGGATGAGTTATTTATTATACACTTTGTGTCAGTGTTACAATAAAAGTTCATAAGCTACAATTTTATTACTTCGGTATAATTTTGAACGTACTTTACAACTTGGGTTCCTAAAGGATATTCGGATTTTTTCCCTGTAGGACTTGCACCTCCGTAAGGTACAAACTGATATAAGTAACCTTCTGAACTGCACAAACGCCATATTTTAAAACCAAAACGAACTGGTTTTCCTTTAATAAACATTTTGGCCGAGTGTCTTCCAAAATATGGAACCATTTGCTCATCAATAGACAAATTGTAAGAAAATATTCCAAACTGTAAAAATTTTTCATTTAACAATTGTAAAAATTGGAGTTTCGAAAATTTATCATTTTTGTTCAAATTACTGTTATCCGATAGGTGACTATTCCTCTTTATTGCTGGAAATGTATTTCTACTCATGCAATTACGCACTAGATCTACACGTTTATCTAAATCTTTTGACCAGTACATGTCACTAGCTGGTAAAGTGTGATATCCCGTAAAAATCAAAAGGCCTAAAAAGCGCTTTAGTTGATGCAGAGAAAATTTAAAATCATGCCTATTGTTGTCGTTTGCATAGTTTAAACTGTAATCTACTACACTTTTACAAACGTAATCGTCAAAAAATAAACCAAACACTTCTAATGGAGTTTTCCCACCAACATTTCGTTTTATTTCTTCTTTTTTTGGAAACTCATTTATTGATGGTAAAGAAGAATACTGGAATTCCTTTTTGGTCCAAGACGGCATATTTTGTGTTTGTTTTCCCTTCTGTTTTCCTTTTCTTTTTTTGCTAGTGGATGGCTCAGCAATGTCATCAGTAATCGGAGTTTCTTCAATAGTAGAATGCGAGTGCACTTCAAATGTACCTGCGATATCACGGACGTTCTGTTCCTCCATTAGAAGATCGTCATTGAAGTCTTCTTCATCGGTGACGATATCAACTGCAGGTGGAATATATACCGCATCAATTTGCTCGTTATCACTATTTTCTAGATCAGAATCTTGTTCCAGGATTGCTTCTAATTCTTGAATGGAAAGGGGTCTTTTCATTCCATAATCTTTTGCGAAAGACATGACTGAAAAAATATAAGCAGTGTAATTCTAATTTGTATAGGTATATTTTATATTTTTTTTTAATAATTTTTTGGCTTATTAAAATTAATTTACTTTAAAGAAATTTAAAATAAGGAATTATTTAGGCTTAAATTTTTCTAAAGTAAAATAATTTATAATTATATTTTATAATAATGTAGAAATTATTTATAGATACAGAAAATTAATACATACCTCACTTATGTGCACTAAAAATGTAAAATTTCGATAAAACTTTGAAAATATTTTAAAATGTATAAAGTATCATTCACATAAGCAAGAGTGCAGTTTCATTGGTAGTGCAGGATTAGTGTAGAAAGTTAAAGCCGTCTAGTTCTACCGCGTTGTTCACATAAACTTAGTGGAATTGGTAAGCGGTAGAACGGTTGGTGAAAGCTAGATAGGTTTTAACTTTGTACACTACCACTGCAAGCTAACTACAAGCAGCCAATGAAAACACACGAGACAAGACGTGCGCTGGCGCATTATGTGATGTTTATAAACGTCAGTTGTTATTATTTTTTTTTTCTCTTAAAACCTAAAGGGATCATTTAAATTGTAATAATATTTTTTAAAAAATACGTTTTTTAATATTAATGTTGATCATGGCTGCTGCTATTCTAGTAAAACATGTTTTGGACACTATATCTAGAAATTGTTATCACCTCAATGCGTCTTCTTTCTACTTATACAACTGCACAAAGTTTATGTGAACGCTCGACTTTAAGAACTACCTTACTAAATACACTACAAGTACACTGCAACTGCACTAATCTTATCTGAATGAAGCTTTATATAACATCCACTAACTATCCGATAGGGTGTAAGAACAATTTAAAACTGAAAACACTTTTAAATCTTTAGAATTCATACCATCAAAATTATTTGTTCATGCATTATGCCAAAGTATCATAAACGAAACATTAAGTTCAAAGGGTCGTAAATATGTTAGTGTAACTTAATTTTGGGGTTTGTTTATTTCAAGTTGTCAAACTATCTATGTGAAACAAAGAATTAATACAACAATGTGCTGAGTCAACATTTCATATTTTTTATGAATTTTAGAACGAAACGCTACACGATTGCAATAAATACCTAGGCTATTTTGAAAATTTATTTAAAAAGAAATAGAAATTATTTTGATTTTTTTATAGATGAATTTAGTAACTCGAAACTATTCTAAAGCTGACCCTAAAATAAGTGGAACTAAATTAAACACCAAAAAATTAAAAAAAAAGGTTTTTTATAATGTTTCGTTTATGATACTTTGGCAATTAATGGGTTTTAAACTAAATGCTCTCACACATTTTTTTGAAGTTTGCAAGCATAAGTTTGTAATGGTTCAATATTATAATAATTGAATTCGGTCTGAGCGACCGACGTTAGTACAACAGTAACTAAAAATTTTCAATATTTTTTCAAAATTTTTAAAATTTTTTAGTTAAAAATTATTTTTTTCCACTTGTCTTGAATAGAAATAAGATAACAAAAAGAACAGAAGAGATTTTTGCATTTACTTCAATTAATAAGTAGCTCTTTTTGGTGCATGCGGTAACATGCTCTACAGTCTACATGTTCTAACATGTAAAATGCGACAAATAATGTTCTATCCAAAATATTTCAGCTATTGTTGAAGATGAAAAAAAATTTTTACCTTTTTAGAAGTGTTGTTCCTAGGTTTGTTTATAATATTACTAGTTATTAAAAAATTTTGTTTAATTCGTTTGAAATCGCTTATTTAATTTATGCATCTTTTTATTTTTGCTTATTTTTATAAAAGTGAATTTTGGTTATAGCCCAGTTTCCAAAGGTTTCAACCCAAGAAAATTAGGAAAGTGCAAAAAAATTCGGTATTCAGATAGATTAAGACATGGCGAAAAAGATGCAACAAAGTTTGCATTCAATATAGCCGCTTCATCGAAAAAAATGGACCTGAAGAGGAAAAAATGTGATTTTTTAAGAATATCTCAGAAAGTATGCGATCTAGAGAAAAATGACTAGACCGCCATTTTATAGATGAAGTATTTTTACATAAAAAATGTCCTATAAAATTTTTCCGTTAGAGCAGTGGTTTTCCCGAAAAATGTGTTATAAAAATGCCATGTTTTCAAAAATATTGTTAAGCAGGCGAGCTAAAATATTGCAAAATAAGTGCAAGTTGATGGAGAAAAAACTGTTTTAATCCAAAATGAGCAGTGATAAAATTAAAAAATATAAATGAATCTAAACCTAAAGGTTTCAACTTTCAGTTCCATGTATTTTTCTTTACTTCTGTAACATCTTGTAGTTTTAAACAACAAATGAAATTATTTTTGTGCCGTTCTTTAACCCGGGATCGCTATCGCCGTTAGCAAAACGCTAACATTTTAAATTTTTTTAAATATATTCGGTGTCTTTAAAGCGGGAAATTTAACCTCTTAGATATGCTATCTGCATGATATTGTGGTCTTAATGGAATGCCGGATGTGGAGGTGGGTGGGCGGTGAACGGCCTCCCAGGCGTTTCTTTGCAGTAAGGTGACAATGTTAGCAAAAAGCTAACAGCGATAGTGATCCCGTTATGGTTTTAGTCGAATGAACAATTTATTTTTTTATAATTGAAATCTTATGTGCTATTTTAATTTAATTAAATTAATTATTTTAGTGAAGTTTAAAATCAAATTTTAATAAAAGTGTTGACTGTGGGGTGTTTTTAACCCCTAATATTAGTTTACATAAGTGGACTGTATTTTTTTTCTTTTAACCCGGGACCCCCCTTTTAACTCCGGGATTCCCTCAGTGGTATGTTTTTAATTAAAATTAAAATAAATATCAGTTTCAATGCTTTAATTGTTTAGATATTTTTTTGTATGTAAAATACTTACTAGTTAAGTATAAAAAAATTAATTTCCTCAGTAAAAATTGTAATAAAATACATGTTAGCATTTCGCTCGCAAAGATAGTGATCACGTAAATAATTTAACGATAGCGATCCCGGGTTAAAGAATTAATGTTATCTTGTTGAAAACATTATTTAAAAAAATTATTCGGTGAAGCAAATCGTTCTATAAGAATTACGTTTCAAAGTTACATCATGAAAAATTGATTATATATTATTGTATAAAAGTACATGGATTTAATATTTCTTAATTTTTTGTAAATTAAAATTTTTTCAAAATTTGTACTTTAAAAGAGCTCCAAAATATTTAATATTAAACGGATTTAAAAAACTTGCTTAGTAATTGTAAACGAAAATATGTCTGCTTTGTGATCCACTAATGAAAATTAACTTACAATTTCAAGTTTTCTGTATCTATTGTTTATAGTTTAGAAGTAACAAACGTGGCAATTTTTTAAGCAAATCCTTCATAAATTTGAAGCACTGTACATTTTTTAACATTCCTTTCTGGAAATGAAAGATAATAACTTATACTTTAAATCTGTGAAGCTAGAACTTTCTCAGATTTACTGGAACTATAGAAGCGGCTGTTGAATTTAGGTAAATTGATGGAAATATAAACTTGAAAATTAGTCTCACGAAACTATCTTCAAAACCACCTTATTATGCCTTTTAGAGATGTGTAATTGTGTAATGCCCCAAAAAGAGATAATTTCATAAACCAACACAGTTGTATGTACAGGCTGGTTCTGAAATAGTTGGTTAAAATTAAAAACCCGCGAGGATGAAGAAATCTGCGATAAATATTAGTCGAAACATGCATTTTTTTAGGGTTACAAATCATGATTCTTTTAAATCCCTACTTCATTTTTCGAAAGAACTATACAGGATGTTGCAAATTTTAATAGTATTCATTAAGCAACACAATTTAGCTTTCCATATTTTTTTGACTATGTAAGAACCTACTAAGAAGGTATTTTTTGAAATGTTACTCCTAAAGAGCTTGTAGTGGTAAAAATTTTAATATTAGTTTTTAAAAGACACTAGCTAGCATTTTACATTCTTTTAAGGAAGTGGGTACCCACTAAAATTGGATTTTCAGAAACGCGGCTCCTATTCTCAGTTTCTCGAAAGATAGTTATCGCTTCACCAATAGATATACAGGGTGTTCGCGAAAAGTGGGCCACTATTGCTATATCCGTTAATATTAAAGATACGAGGTCGCTTAAATTGGTAAAGTAGTATAACTTTTTCCGCTGATTGCAATGGTCAACACAAAAAAAGAATTGAACATCTAGTTTTCAAGATATTTACTTTTTTTTAACTTAACTTTTTTTTAAATGGAACACCCTATATATTTTTATATATTTGAAAAAGGCACTGCATTTACAGTGTAAAATGTCATATGAGTTTTGTCCTAAAATGAAAAATAAAGTACCGATTTTGAATCTTTAGTATTGAACGGATAAAGCAATAGTGGCTCACTTGGCATGAACGCTCGGTATTCTTGCTAATGTAGTATCTACATTTTACCAGGGATTTAAATTTGTATAAAAATACAGGGTTTTCGTGCCAAGGGGCCACTACTGTTGTATCTGTTTAATGCTGAAGATACGAAATCGGTAATTTATTTTCCATTTTAGAACAAAACTCATATGACATTTTATACTCCAAATTCAGTGTTCTCTGTCTCTCAGAGACAAAAATTAGCACACTATTTGTATATTCGGAGAGTACTAACTAGAAAGCTCTCCTCAGAAGATGCACTCAAAACACCGAATAAGTACACCAGAAGATCAAGAAAAATTACTAATAAACAGGTGGAACTTGATTAAAAGTGCTGTAAGGTGTATTTACAGACATCCTGTATAATGATTTTACGTTAAAGTTTTAAGTCTTACGTTTTAAGAGTTAAATTTTAAGTCTCACTTTGTGCCAGACTTAACATCGAAGACCCGATCAATTAAGAATCACTCTATACTGATAATAATGTCAGGGTAAAACAAAAGATTGCTACGCTAAGAACCCTCATACAAAATAAATATACAAAACGAAAGCAGCATTTACTAGAATCGTAACCCGAATAGACCAATCAAAAATAGAAGGCGAATAAATAAAGACCATCGTTTCTCGAACACTCCGAGAGTACATAGGTAATGTATTTGTACTTACATTTAAAAAAATTTAATGTTCTTGCTCGATTTTATTGATAAAATTATAATTTCAAAAAGAAAATTAAAAAAACCTGTTTTTCAACATATTTTTGAAATTGTTTTTTGGGAAAACCACTGCTCTAACGGAAAAATTTTATAGGACATTTTTTATGTAAAAATGCTTCATCTATAAAATGGAGGTCTAGTCATTTTTCTCTAGATTGCATATTTTCCGAGATATTCTTAAAAAAACACATTTTTTCCTCTTCAAGTCCATATTTTTCCATGAAGCGGCACCTATATTAAATGCAAACTTTTTTTCATCTTTTTCGCCATGTCTTAATCTATCTGAATACGTAATTTTTTTGCCGTTTGCTAATTTTCTTGGGTTCATATGCTTATGTGGATGTGGAAACTGGGCTATTATTAAAATGAATTTTTTTTTGCTAAAATAATAATAGTGTAGTCAACGAACCAAAATTTAGCCTGATTTTCGGACTTTTTTTGTAACAGCGAGTTTTTTTTCTTAATCGGTCGAAACCACCCCTGTGAGTTTGTGTATAAAATGTCTCAACTCAATTTTGCCCGGAAGGCCCTTATTCTTCGACTTTAGTGTAAAAGTTTGACTTTTTCATGTTTCCGTTTCACTATTTTTTGAATAACTTAGCTTGTATTGGTCGGATCGGGACCAAAAAATTTTCCTTTTGTTTGTAATGAATCTCTATTTAAAACTGCCTGGGTTAAAATAATCTATATTAATTTCCTAACCCAAAAAAAATTCAAAACTGCCGTCATTAGTGAGTCGTAGTTTTTTATAGAGAACTCGAGTAATAATTTATGTTACGGTATGAAACTTTAGGACGTTGTGGCTGATATAGTAACAAATCCATATCGCAAATTGGGTTCAAAAATATTGAGAACAAACACTAAAATTTGCATTTTGGTTCAAATTTTCTAATTCATATTTGTTGTGAGCAATTGGTTGTATCGTAATAATTCTTCCTTTGAAATATTGGAAATTTAATGCTCTTTCAGATGAAACTAAAGACAATCACATTAGACCACGTTTTCTTCCGATTTCATTGAAAAGAAAAATAAATTTTTTAGCTATTTACCCACAAAACCAATTTTAGTGGTCGAAATGGTTGACTTTAAAACCAGTTTTAATGTTCAAAAATAGTTTATAGGAGTTCTTTATGATTAATTTTCAAAAATTCGTAAAAGAAGAATTAAATTTCGACCACTAAAATTGGTTTTGTAGACAAACAGTTAAAAGATTTTCTTTTTATCTTCCAATAAATCGGAAGAAAAAATGGTCTGATGTGATTGTTTTTGCTTTCATCTGAAAGAGCATTAAATTTCCTACATTTCAAGAGGAGAATTATTGGGATACCACCAATTGCTCACAACAAATATGAAAAAGAATATTTGAACCAAAATGCAAATTTTAGCCGTTCTTCTTAATAGTTTTGGACCCAACTTGTAATATGGATTTGTTACTATATCAGCTGCAACTTCCTAAAGTTTCATACCATAACATTAAATAAAACTCAAGTTCTCTAGAAAAAACTACAACCGACCAATGACGACAGTTTTGAATTTTTTTTTGAGTTAGGAAACTAATATAAATAATTTTAACCCAGGCAGTTTTGAAGAGAGATTCATTACAAACAAAAGGAAAATTTTTTGGTCCCGATCCGACCAATACAAGCGAAGTTATTTAAAAAATAGTGAAACGGAAACTTGAAAAAGTCAAACTTTTACACTAAAGTCGAAGAATAAGAGCCTTCCGGTCAAAATTGAGTTGAGACATTTTATACACAAACTTACAGGAATGGTTTCGACCGATTAAGGAAAAAAACTCGCTGTTACAAAAAAAGTCCGAAAATCGGGATAAATTTTGGTTCGTTGACTACACTATAATTAGTAGAGATGAGATTTTTAGGTTGTATAAATACAAAAAAAGGTAACTAAAAAGGTACTAATAAAAGCTATTTTAGGTTGCTATTTTGTAGTTTTAGGTAAAAAAACCTAGGAATTAGATTATACAATTTTATTGGTCTTATATTATTTTTACTTAAAATATTCATATTATTATTTTTTGAGTACTATGATTTTGTCTTTTCTCAGTTATACGATATTTTTATGCATCGAAAACGACCTCTATATCTCAAGATGTTAAAGATGTGTATTTGTACAAGACTCGTTCAACAGTAGAAATATTTGTAACAAGCAAAAATAAGAAAATAATTTTATTTCTGCCTAAACCGTTTAGATATCGAAATCTAACAAGAGGCAACCAATTTTAAAATATTTTGGCAGTCGATAGCGGGCTATCAGAACCTTTTGATGGAAGTAAGTTTAGCTCAATCGATCTATTTTGGTACAGGAATATGTGGTAGATATTTGTACTACAGACTTTTTGGGGACACCATGTATATTTGTTTTGCCAATGATCCATTCTTTTACTTTCAAAGATAAGTTTCGTTTACTCAGGCATTTTAAATAAAAGCAATACACATACACAACTACATCAAGCTAGAATAATACTAACAACTGCAAAAGATGCTAAATTCACGTTCATATCGCGAGATAGTGGATTGTCGACGCAGAATTGTTGAAAAATATATCAAATTTTTGGTTTCAAAAAATAATTTTCGGTTAAAATCGTTCTTAAACCTTAAAAGAAAAAAAAGGTTTCCAAAAGTATAAAATAGGTTGTAAAAACTTAAAAATAGGTAGTTTTTAGCAAATTGTTTAAAAAAGGTAAAAAAGGTAAAAACAAATAGGGCTCATATGACATATTTTTCCGTTAAACAAATTTTAATACTAACAATATATGAATAGCAGCATAAACAAAAAAAAGGTAAAAAACTAAAAATCTCATCTCTAATAATTAGTATCCAGAAAAATTACTAAATATTTGAAATAATTTCTCTTTGCAATAAAAAAGTTGTAAAAAATACGTGTCCGTGAACTTAGCAGGGACTTTTTTTAATTAAAAAAAAACCTTTCGCCAATCGTTTGTAAGTCGTTTGTAACTGTTTGTAAGTCCGGTTCCGACGTTTGTAAGTCAAAACTAAGCGAGATATTCATGTTTTAAAAACTTTCTGCCAACTTACCGGAAGCAGGAACTTTTTGTCTGATAAGAAAAATTTAAGTACCAATCGGTAGACAATCGTTTGTAAGTATTTGTAACTCCTGTCCCGACGTTTGTAACTCAAAAATAAAAAAGATACGGCCCAAAAACTAACGTCAACTTGGCAGAGGCTTTTTGTCCGATATGAATTTTTTTATACCAATTGATAGATAATCGTTTGTAAGTGTTTGTAACTCTTGTCCCGAGGTTTGTAACTCAAAAATAAAAAAGATACGGCCCAAAAACTAACGTCAACTTGGCAGCGACTTTTTGTCCGATAAGAATTCTTTTTATACCAATCGATAGATAATCGTTTGTAAGTGTTTGTAACTCTTGTCCCGACGTTTGTAACTCAAAAATAAAAAAGATACGGCCCAAAAACTAACGTAAACTTGGCAGCGACTTTTTGTCCGATAAGAATTCTTTTTATACCAATCGATAGATAATCGTTTGTAAGTGTTTGTAACCCTTGTCCCGAGGTTTGTAACTCAAAAATAAAAAAGATACGGCCCAAAAACTAACGTCAACTTGGCAGCGACTTTTTGTCCGATAAAAATTTTTTTATATCAATTGATAGATAATCTTTTGTAAGTATTTGTAACTCTTGTATCGACGTTTGTAACTCAAAAATAAAAAAGATACGGCCCAAAAACTAACGTCAACTTGGCAGAGGCTTTTTGTCCGATATGAATTTTTTTTATACCAATTGATAGATAATCGTTTGTAAGTGTTTGTAACTCTTGTCCCGACGTTTGTAACTTAAAAATAAAAAAGATACGGCTCAAAAACTAACGTCAACTTGGCAGGGACTTTTTGTCCGATAAGAATTCTTTTTATACCAATCGATAGATAATCGTTTGTAAGTGTTTGTAACTCTTGTCCCGACGTTTGTAACTTAACCGTTATGTGGCTGCATAAATAATTATACGTACATGGTACCCGGGTACCCATCTTGCTCTAATGCTGTTTTTTGACTGTTCGCAATTTTTTTTTTTTAATTTTATAATCTTAGTAACTGTAGTAACTAATAACAATTCCAAATCCACGTTTGTTTTGTTTATATTAAATAAATAAATAATTAAAAAAGTATTTATTTTATTGTACGAAAATTTATATAAATTAACCCATTAACCGCCAAAGGTGCGCCAGCGCACCCTTTTTATCTAATTTTTTTGTGGGATCAGGGGCACTAATTTGAAAATTTTTTTTTACAGATATTTTTTTTAACAGTTCATAGAATATATAAAAAATTTTTTTAAATTATAAATCTCACATTTTCACCCCTTTAAAATTTTCTAAAAATCGCATATTTTAACCAATTACGACCACTTCTACAAAAAAATTTTTTTTGAAGTTATTTTGGAATAATAATTATTTATTTTTTGCTAGACTTGAAGAAAATAAGTAAGTTTAAAACACTACTTTGCGTTTTTGTCAATTTTTTTGAAAATAGATGGTCCTACTTGTATGTTTATCTAAAGGGTGCGTATACGCACCTTTGGCGGAAAGTATAGTTAAAAGTTTGAAATTTTATAATATAAATTTTTTTTTATTATTTATTTTTATTTATTTTATTTAGCAAAGTAAGCTATTTTTTCTATGAAAATTTTCTAAATAATCTGTGTGCCCAATAACTTGACATTTTTTACATATTTTTTTAAATATTACCACATAACGAAATCACACCCTGCTACTCAAGAACGATAGATTTAGAAGATTGGCACCCATTTTTTAAATTATAAGTCAAAAATTTAGACAGTTCGGCATTGTTGTAGAAAAGAAACGATGCTCTATTTTGGTCGCCATTCTTGTGAAAACCAATTAAAATCGGTTTTTTAGCTATAGTGTCTTCGTTTGGATAGTCGCCTATTTATTTAGGTCTATTGAATAGGTATATAGCGCAAAAAAACGGAACCTAATGTTAGATTAGGGGCGAGGGTTGTTCTGGTTCATGGTCGAAAATCCACAACAACATACAGTTTTTTTCTTGTTTTATTTGATAACTTTTTCTCATCTTACGCTCTTTTTGATTGTTTAAAAGGAATAGAATTTTTTTGCAACGGACACAGTGAGGGAAAATCGCACTGTTGATTGCCCCGATGAATGACGATAGCAAAACCATGTAAAAAAGAGACGAGAGTATTACAGATGTGAATTTGATCCTAATTTGGAGGTTTTAGTGGAACGGTACAAGGAATGCAAGGGTGTTCTTCTACCGCAGCCTTATGTCATAAATCAGTATAATAAATACATGGGGGAGTGGACTTGCATGATAATGGAATTGTAATCTACGGTTTTGGAATAAGAGGTAAAAAGTGTTAGTGGCCACTGAGTATTTCATGGTATTTCCCAATTAGACTCTCGCTCGCAATTAGTGCTGAGCTTGTTGAAATTTAGTGGAGAAGCAGAAAATCCTGATGTTGCGGAAGACATTATTATAGCATCTAGCAGTTCAACAGATGGCAGGCCTTCTAGAGCCGCTTTACCAAAGGTCATAATATTTTACAATATTCGCCATATTATTATAATAGAAGATGGTAGCGTAAGAAGAAAATGTCCATTATGTAAAAGTAATACTATATGTGTGTAAAAAATACAAGTTATTGGGCACACAGATTATTTAGAAAATTTTCATAGAAAAAATAGCTTACTTTGCTAATAAATAAAATAAATAAAAATAAATAATAAAAAAAAATTTATATTATAAAATTTCAAACTTTTAACTATACTTTCCGCCAAAGGTGCGTATACGCACCCTACCGTTTCTCCTTCCACATAAAAAATTTTGAAATTTTTTTTTTAAATTAGTCTTAATGAATGTATTTTGAATATGTTTCAATAAAAAAATTTTGAAAATTGGGATTATTTATTACCTTGGCCGTTAATGGGTTAAAAAAAAAAAAAAAAAAATTTTTTTCGAGAAAACGACTTTTAACTCACCCTGTATATCATTTTTGTTATTTTATAAAATAAAAAAAAAAAATTTTTAATAATTTAAAAAAAAAATTTTTTTCTTCTATAATTTCCTATACAAATCTACAGTGGTACCCGGGTACCACCAGCCGCCCGTTAAAGGTGATTTTTCTTTAAGGTCAAAAAAAAATGGCACCCCGTACCTCTAGACATATGAAATTTTCAAAACATATGTAAAATGAAATAGTTGAAGTATTCCTAGAAATTCAAATTGATTTGACGTCGCAAAATTTAAATATTTTATATTTTATGCCTAAAAGGTACCCGGGTACCACCGTCAGCCACATAAGGGTTAAAAATAAAAAAGATACGGCTCAAAAACTAACGTCAACTTGGCAGGGACTTTTTGTCCGATAAGAATTCTTTTTATACCAATCGATAGATAATCGTTTGTAAGTGTTTGTAACTTTTGTCCCGAGGTTTGTAACTCAAAGATAAGAAAGATACGGCCCAAAAACTAACGTCAACTTGGCAGCGACTTTTTGTCCGATAAGAATTCTTTTTATACCAATCGATAGATAATCGTTTGTAAGTGTTTGTAACTCTTGTCCCGACGTTTGTAAGTCAAAAATAAAAACGATACGGTCCAAAAACTAAGGTTAACATGGCAGGGATTTTTTGTTTTATAAAAATTATTTTAGACCAATCGATAGATAGTCGTTTGTAAGTGTTTTTAACTCTTGTCCCGACGTTTGTAAATCAAAAACAAAAAAGATACGTATTGGCAGATATGATATTTTAAATAAAAGACAGAAGCACAAACTAAGAACTTTATTTAATTATTATCATTGCACGTGGGTACGTAACCACGGTTCTACAAGTTCTAATCTTTGTTTCAAAAGGAAAATATAAAATTATAAAGTTAGACGCATTTATAAAAATAATAGTTATTTATGTATCTAGAGCCTAAAAACGCTTTTAGCTCGTGATACATACAAAATTTTTCCTCCTTTTGCAAAATTAAATAAATTTTACTTGGAGTTTTTAGGTTATGTATGACAGTTGTTGAAGACACGCCTCTTTTTAAATATGTCGTACTTCTTTTTTGATTATACAGGGTGTATTTAAAATAGAGCCAAATATTTACATAGCGCAATTCTACGTCGAAAATCAAGCAAAAAACTCTGGCAGCAATTTTCTTAAAACCCATTGGTGAGGGTGTTATTAATGGTCGTAGTTTGAATTTTATTTTGACTATGGCGTAGAAATCTATTTCACTGGTATCGGTGATACATAGTTCAACAACTAAAATAAATAACCGAATATAAATTTTACAGTTTTGGTAATTAGTTTACTTGTAATTTAAATTTAAAAAATGCGAAGTCTTTGCTACGAATTATTTTGCAAAATGTTGCAACAGTGGATTGTAAAAAATAAAATTAGGTAGGTAAATGAAGTCTGACAGTTGTCATTTTTGACGATTTTCGTCAAGCTGCTGCTGTTCCAGTTGCAGTTTGTTGCCAAATTTAAAAACTTTGAATTGCTTATATTTTAAAAAATATTGGATTAAGACCAAATTAGAACTGGAATTTTTTGTTTAGTTTTTGATGATGAATAGCGTGATGTAAATATTTGGCGCTATTTTTAATACACCCTGTATTGTTTCTATGTATAATTTTTTTGTTTATATACTTTCCTATGTACAATTTTTTCTGGTTATGTACTTTCGTTCGATCGAAATGACTAACTTTAGACGTGCATTCATGAAGCGTAAAGTACGATTTTAGACGCAAAAGTAGGAAAAACTTATTATAATTGAGTGACCGTGTCACCCTAAGTTCACAGGTTACTCAGGTTACAAAGAAACGTATGTGAATAGCTATAAAAATCAAACCTTACAATTTTTGTATAATTCCAATAATGCGGCCCAAAAACTAACGTCAACATGGCAGAGACTTTTTGTCCGTTAAGAATTTTTTTATACCAATCGATAAATAATCGTTTGTAAGTGTTTGTAACTCTTGTCCCGACATTTGTAAGTCAAAAATAAAAAAGATACAAAATTGTATTGCTGATACAATGAAGTGCGTGAAGTTAGCCCCCAAAGTTGACTTTTTTGAAGTGCCCTTTTGCCACAAATTAGTAACTAATTTGTAACTATTTGTAACCATAAAATCAAAATTTGTAACTCAACCGTTATGCCCCTAAAAATAAAAAACGTTTTGGGGGCCAGCTTCTCGGGGGCCCCCAAACATATCGCAAAGGACATATTTATGCATAATCAAAGTTTTGGGGGCTAAGTTCCCGGGAGCCCTCGAACTTTGATTTTTCGAAATTTTTTTTTTGCCAAAAATTAGTACCTAATTTGTAACTATTTGTAACCTAAAAATTAAAATTTGTAAGTTTCATCTCGCGGAGTTACCTTGAGTCAAATTTCGGGGTGCGTGAAGTTAGCCCCCAAAGTTCAGGTTTTTTAAGTGCGCTTTTGCCGCAAGTTAGTAACTAATTTGTAACTATTTGCAACTTTAAAACGAAAATTTTAAAGTCAAACCGTCAGTCTAAAAAATTATTTTTTTTCGCTAGTGACTTGGTGATATTTAGTAATGATGATAGGACTTATTCTTTTTTAAAGAAAAGCTTTAAAAAGAATTTAAATTAATAACTAAAATATCACAATTTTCTTCTAAATAATTATACCTACTTACCTATTACCTAAATACCGGTTTCGCTAATAAGCATTATCAGGTGTAGAATACTCTACAACTGATGATGGTGTAGTACTCTACTCTACACCCTTTTCAAATTCTTTTTAAAGCTTTTGTTTTAAAAAGAATAAGTCCTTTCATCTTCTTTTAGCAAATTTAGGGTAATATGAGACATTGTGATGAAGGTTTAAATTTAATTTTAATTCTGAAATCAAGAAGAACTTCTCTCATCGAATTATTAGAATCTATAAAAATAATATGCCTTGATGTGTATTAGCTTACTTCTAAAAAGTAATCAAGAAGTAATATACATATCTTAGGATTCGGATTAGGATTGTTAGGGTGGAGGGTAAACCGAGGTGTACGCGCACTTAGGCAGCGTAGTTGTGCTGCCTCCTTTTAGTAACCCCTTCTGACCCTTCAGTCCTTGACCCATCCCAACCTTTGGATGAATCCAAGGATACTGGAGGACGAAGTGTCGCTGATACTGGCCATTTTAGGCCAGTATTTCCCTAACATGGATCCTCGAATTAGCGTTAACTCAGGGCAGTGACAAAGCACGTGTTCTATTGCTTCATCTGCTTCATTGCATCCTCTACATCTGGGGCTGTCAGCAACACCCATTCTGTATAGATGCTTGTTCAGTCGACAGTGTCCATGTCCAGTGAGAGTGCCAGCGATGGCACGTAAGTTCTCGCGAGACAACCGTTGGTAATAATTAGCGTACTTTTTAGATGGTGCTTTTATAGCTGCTTTGGCAAACCTGCAGCTGGTGCACTTAGCCCAACGTTTTCTATGGGCTATCAACGTGTTACTTTTCAGTAGACTGTCGAGGGTGCTGACTGAGGGAGTAATAGAAGGCTCAGAGCAAATAGGCAAAATCGCCGAGCCCTCTCTCGCCAACTGGTCAGCTCTTTCATTACCCTCGTTTCCTTGATGACCTTTGACCCAGCAGAGTTTTAGGTCGTTATATGTAGTAGATATCTGATTCAGAACTTTGGTGCATTCTAGCACCAAACCAGAGGTTACTTTATGGCTGTTTAGTGCCGCGAGTACAGCTTTGCTGTCTGTCGATATCTGAATGTTGTGGTTGATGATTTCGCTCTCTATAATATACCGAGAGCCTTCTAGCACCCCTATTAGTTCTGTTTGGTGGTCTGTAAAACTGAGGTGTGTTTGCCTAGCGATATGCTTTTGCTTAGATTCAGCTCAGGTGAGTATATACCCGCTCCGGAGCCGCTATCTGTTTTAGATCCGTCGGTATAGATAGAGATGTCAGGTGTGAGAGTTTCTGTATCTATTGACAGAATCTTGAATGATCTGTTGAAAACATAATGTAGGTGAAATGTGATCCGTACCCAACGTGGGTAGAGGCAGCTCTTTCGTGCTGTCCTCGACAACACTTAGATGTCCTACATTTGTTGAATTATTCCACAAGCCCAGTCCGCGTAAACTTAGAGCTGTTCTTAGAGCCAGTTCCTTCACAAAGATATCTAGTGGAGGGAGGCACAAAAGGGTCTCTAAGGCAGCGTTGGGTGAGGTTTTCATTATTCCAATGGCCGCTAAGCAAGCTAGTCTTTGCACACGTGACAGTTTAGTTATAGTGGTTCTTGATTGATCCTGGGCCACCAAACAATGGCACCGTATTTTAGCATCGGTTTGATAATGGCTGTGTACAGCCAGAGGGTGATTATAGGGTTAATACCCCAGATCCTGCCCGCACCGCTCTGCGACACTGCCAAAAAGCAGCACAGGCTTTCTCAATTTTATTATCGAGGTGACATCTCCAATTGAGTTTCTGATCAAGCGTAATGCCCTGGTACTTGACAGTGCTCAGTAGTTTGAGAGATGTCCCTTTTAATTGTGTTTTAATTGTTTTAATTGTAGTGTTGTGTACTTCGTACGGAACGGACGTGTTTTGCAAGCACATGAATGCGATTTATTATCTCTAGATTGCTAACAGTTATAAAGTCGAATAGTGTTTTACCTCTTTCATTGTTGGATCTGCTCCCCCACATAGTCTGGTGAGCATTGGAATCACATCCAATGATGAGGTGTTTGTTGTTTGCTTTGCAGTGATGCACCAGATTTAAGAGGCATGCTGGTGGAATCCCTTCGTGGGCATCAATGAGAAGGTATAGGGACGCTAAAATCACGTTAGTTTGACCAGTGCCAAAGCAATTATATCTTGTGGATTTTTAATTTTCAATAAGTATACTGGAATAGCCACTGCGTTTTAGAATGCCCATTGAGGTAATTAATATTTTGATATGAATGAAAAGTTTTTGATATTCTCTCATGAACTCTTTTTAGCTAAATACAATTTTAAATAATTAAGTTAAAATACCAAGGCTAAAAATAGATGACACTCCCTCAAGACAATTTGCATGTTCTTTCCTTCATCATAAAGTCTCATATGACTCCATCAAGTAAACCTTTTGGGGGAATACCTACCCTAAATTACCCAAATTTCCTATAAGAAGCTTAATCATTGAAAGTAAACGAGGTATAAACTTTTCAAAGTTGAAATAATTTTTTAAAGATTGATGGTTGACTTTAAAATTTTTGTTGTAGGGTTACAAATAGTTACAAATTAGTTACTAACTTGTGGCAAAAGCGCACTTAAAAAACCTGAACTTTGGGGGCTAACTTCACGCACCCCGAAATTTGACTCAAGTTAACTCCGCGAGACGAAACTTACAAATTTTAATTTTTAGGTTACAAATTAGTTACAAATTACTTACTAATTTTTGGCTAAAATTAATTTCGAAAACTCAAAGTTCGGCGGCTCCCGCGAAGTTAGCCCCCAAAACTTTGAATATCCATATGTCCTTTGCGCGTGACTTACAAATTTTAATTTTTAGGTTACAAATAGTTACAAATTAGTTACTAATTTTTGGCAAAAAAAAATTTCTAAAAATCAAAGTTCGGGGGCTCCCGGGAACTTAGCCCCCAAAACTTTGATTATGCATAATATGTCCTTTGTGCGTGACTTACAAATTTTAATTTTTAGGTTTCAAATAGTTACAAATTAGTTACTAATTTTTAACCCAAAATTTTTTTCGAAATGCGATATTTTGGGGGCCCCGAGAAGCTGGCACCCAAAATGTTTTTTATTTTTAGGGGCATAACGGTTGAGTTACAATATTTGATTTTATGGTTACAAATAGTTACAAATTAGTTACTAATTTGTGGCTAAAGGGCACTTCAAAAATGTCAACTTTGGGGCTAACTTCACCCAACCCTGATTGGGTCCTGTTACTTGCAGGGGTTGCAAAAGAGTTTTACTACCTCCACCTATTAACACAAATTAAGAGTTGCAAACATTTACAAACGATTATCTATCAATTGGTATAAAAAAATTCTTATCGGACAAAAAGTCACTGCCAAGTTGACGTTAGTTTTTGGGCCGTATCTTTTTTATTTTTGAGTTACAAACGTCGGGACAAGAGTTACAAACACTTACAAACGATTATCTATCAATTGGTATAAAAAAAATTCTTATCGGACAAAAAGTCCCTGCCAAGTTGACGTTAGTTTTTGGGTCGTATCTTTTTTATTTTTGAGTTACAAACGTCGGGACAGGAGTTACAAATACTTACAAACGATTATCTATCAATTGGTATAAAAAAAATTCTTATGGGACAAAAAGTCCCTGCCAAGTTGACGTTAGTTTTTGGGCCGTATCTTTTTTATCTTTGACTTACAAACGTCGGGACAAGAGTTACAAACACTTACAAACGATTATCTATCAATTGGTATAAAAAAAATTCTTATCGGACAAAAAGTCCCTGCCAAGTTGACGTTAGTTTTTGGGTCGTATCTTTTTTATTTTTGAGTTACAAACGTCGGGACAGGAGTTACAAATACTTACAAACGATTATCTATCAATTGGTATAAAAAAATTCTTATGGGACAAAAAGTCCCTGCCAAGTTGACGTTAGTTTTTGGGCCGTATCTTTTTTATTTTTGACTTACAAACGTCGGGACAAGAGTTACAAACACTTACAAACGATTATCTATCAATTGGTATAAAAAAATTCTTATCGGACAAAAAGTCTCTGCCAAGTTGACGTTAGTTTTTGGTTATTATTAAAATCGGTTTTAAATAGTGTAAAAGGTGTAGGGTATTTTCCGTACAAAGATAATGATGAAATAATCGATCCTATCAAAGCTCGCAAGAATTCAATTTTTATATTCGATGATGTAGCTTGTGACAAGCAAAACAAGATACGAGAGTACTATTCCATGTGTAGACATAAAGATATAGATGCTGCTTATTTGTGTCAAACGTACTCGAAAATACCCAAACAATTAATACGAGATAATTGCAATTTAATTGTGATATTTAAACAAGATGAAAAAAATTTAAAACACATATATGCCGAACACGTCTCACCCGATATATCTTACGATGAATTAAAAGCTCTAAGTGCAGAATGCTGGAATAAAACTTATAGTCCTCTAGTAATAGTTAAAGATTTTCCTTTAACCCTCCATTCAACGGGTGAAGCCTGTGAGTGCAAGCAAAAGTGAAAATTGTCTGTAACTTAAAAAAAGAAATACTTTTTACTGTAATATTCTCTCTACCTTCTAAACTTGTAATAACTCATATCATCAGCATTTGCTTTTCAAATTTTTTCAAAAAATGAATCCTCTAGGACACAGTTTGTTGTGACAGGCTTCACGCGTCGGTTCGTGTAACTTTGTGATAACCGATTATTTTTGTTATAAAGCATTATTTAAGCGCAAAATTTATCTGCAGACCATAAAAAATAATTGGTTTTAAGTTTCAATGCTTGTTTGTAAATTTTTTGTTTAGGTGACAAGTGCAACATAAGCAAAAATTCTTATTATTTTTCCAGTTTTGTAAGGCTTGGTTATGTATTTAGTACATTGAAGCCTGCTATTTCAATGAAGTTTAGGGTCTTGCAGTTTGTGTTCAGAATTTTATAATTTAATTTTTTTGTAAGTTTCTGCTTATTTGATCAATATACTAAATATTTATTATTATAATTAACTTTATTTTCCTTCAATGTCCATAAAAAACAGTTTTCAATAAAAAATGTCAAAAAAGGATAAAAAATTTAAAATTAAAAAATAATAACTAACAAAAGGACCTACGCTTTAATTCTTCTGTAAAATAATGAAGAATAAGGTATATTTTCAATTAAAAAAATTTCAGTGCAATTCTTGCACCCTTACTATTTTTTAGCTATAGATATAAAGTGAGCGTAACAGGCTTCACTCGTTGGCTCGTGTGATTCTAGACCCACCCGTTGAATGGAGGGTTAACTAATGGCCGTTATCGTAGGGGGTTCGATAACTATGTTGATACTTCTAAAATACTAACCTCTACTAGGAGACACTAATATAGACCGTCAGACAGCTAGAGAGACAGACAGACAAACAGACAGACAGACAGACAGACAGACAGACAGACAGACAGACAGACAGACAGACAGACAGACAGACAGACAGACAGACAGACAGACAGACAGACAGACAGACAGACAGACAGACAGACAGACAGACAGACAGACAGACAGACAGACAGACAGACAGACAGACAGACAGACAGACAGACAGACAGACAGACAGACAGACAGACAGACAGACAGACAGACAGACAGACAGACAGACAGACAGACAGACAGACAGACAGACAGACAGACAGACAGACAGACAGACAGACAGACAGACAGACAGACAGACAGACAGACAGACAGACAGACAGACAGACAGACAGACAGACAGACAGACAGACAGACAGACAGACAGACAGACAGACAGACAGACAGACAGACAGACAGACAGACAGACAGACAGACAGACAGACAGACAGACAGACAGACAGACAGACAGACAGACAGACACACAGACAGACAGACAGACAGACAGACAGACAGACAGACAGACAGACAGACAGACAGACAGACAGACAGACAGACAGACAGACAGACAGACAGACAGACAGACAGACAGACAGACAGACAGACAGACAGACAGACAGACAGACAGACAGACAGACAGACAGACAGACAGACAGACAGACAGACAGACAGACAGACAGACAGACAGACAGACAGACAGACAGACAGACAGACAGACAGACAGACAGACAGACAGACAGACAGACAGACAGACAGACAGACAGACAGACAGACAGACAGACAGACAGACAGACAGACAGACAGACAGACAGACAGACAGACAGACAGACAGACAGACAGACAGACAGACAGACAGACAGACAGACAGACAGACAGACAGACAGACAGACAGACAGACAGACAGACAGACAGACAGACAGACAGACAGACAGACAGACAGACAGACAGACAGACAGACAGACAGACAGACAGACAGACAGACAGACAGACAGACAGACAGACAGACAGACAGACAGACAGACAGACAGACAGACAGACAGACAGACAGACAGACAGACAGACAGACAGACAGACAGACAGACAGACAGACAGACAGACAGACAGACAGACAGACAGACAGACAGACAGACAGACAGACAGACAGACAGACAGACAGACAGACAGACAGACAGACAGACAGACAGACAGACAGACAGACAGACAGACAGACAGACAGACAGACAGACAGACAGACAGACAGACAAAAAAATATTTAGCTCTTAAATTAGGAAAATCTGAAGAAGATGTTGCTTTAAATAAATTATTCAAACCTATAGTGGAGCCTCTTCAAGGTATTAGTGAGGCAGTTAAACCACAGCGTTTGAAAAACGAAAAACCTAAAGTTAAACGAAAGTTGAAGTTCTCTCTGAAAGAAGTCCAACACGATGATGACGATAACGATGTAATTTTAATAGAAGACAGTGATATTGATGAGGATGTTTATAGTGTTGATGATGATACACCATATTCTGATGATATGGAAGATGAACCTATTGAAGATAAGGATGAAACTTTGAGAGAAATAGAGAGGCTTTCACGTATTGAAACTGAAGATTATTTAGAAAAATTTGCTTCTCCATACCCTAGACAATTCATAAAAGAACAGACTAATGATGTTCATAAGAAGAAATATGATAGAAATTATGGTATAAGATACAATAAGGATGAAAAAACATTTACAATTGGAGACTCAACATTGCAATTCAATGGTTCTAACATTATCGTTACACTTCCATCACAACAAGATCAACCTCTCGTATATAAAGGAACACGTGGATTCTATGAACTTTTATTTAAGAAAGACCCTCACCGGTATACTAGAAATGATGTACGTCAGTATATAACTATTGGTCTTCAAACAAATTTGTTTAGACGGCATTATAAAGCAAACCTACAGATTACTGGCAATAATTCTACAAAATATCAAACTATAATTCGACCTTATAGAAGGATCATTGATTCAAAAGAGGGTAGTGCGTTGATTCCTTTAGAAAATAGCATGCAAATTCAATATAATTCTAAACCGATCGAATATGTTTACTGGAATTCCCTGAATGAACTAGTCGATAGGTTACGTCTCCTAATCGCTTCTAAACATGCAGGAAATACATCCCATGATAACGAAATTGTTTCAATCATTAATGAATTAAAGGAAGAAGGAGATATATAAATTAATTATCTTATACATTCGTATGTTAGTATAAAGATGCCTCTCGATAAATTTGGTCAGTCTTCGTCATCAACTTCTACACGAATATTTTCAAAATTCATTCAATATGGCGGTGGTGATATCAAACATACAGCAGATGATAATATTGATGTAGAAAATTTAAAAATCTGTAACGTTAAAGAACCCGAATTTGATGCTGATGCTGTCAACAAACATTATTTGGATACTCAAATAGCAAATTTAAGAAGTCAACTTTTAGATTATATAAAGGCGGGTAGGACTGTACTATACACAATAGAGAAATCTTAGAATAAAAAGACGAAGATGTTAAATTATAGTAAAGAAAAAATTCAGCTCGTTAATGAGCTTCACAAATATGTTCGCATAAATTTTCCAAGACGTGAAACTATAATTAAAGGATTAAATGATTTATGGCAAATGGATTTAGCTGAAATGGATAACAAGTATGCGAGTTCCAATAAAAACTTTAAATATATATTGATCGTTATCAATTGTTTCTCCAAATATGTGTGGACGCGTCCTTTAAAAACAAAAAGCGCCAACGAAGTTGTAAGAGCGTTTGCTTCGATATTGAAAGAAGTAGGGAGATCCCTCTATCCACAAAATTTACAAAGTGATCAAGGCAAAGAATTTTTCAATACAAAATTTGAGCAACTAACTACCAAATGTCATATAAATCATTATTATACGTATTCTTCCACAAAAGCTTCTATGGCCGAACGTGTTATTCGAACTTTAAAAGAAAAATTATCCAAATATTTTAGTTTGAGTGGTAAATATAAATGGATTGACATATTACCACAAATTGTATCTAACTATAATAATAAAGAGCACTCGAAAACACATATGAAACCGATCGATATTACGAATAAAAACGAAAAGAGAGTTTTAAAGACAGCATTTAATTCTATAAAATTAGCAACTATGCCTAAAAAATTTAACGTTGGAGATTATGTGAGAATAAGTAAAGAGAAATATCATTTTGATAAAGGATATTTACCAGGCTGGTCGACAGAGATATTTGTAGTTGTGAAGGTACAAATTACACTTCCCATAACTTACCTTTTAAAGGATTTGAGAGATAAAAGGTGCATTCTATAACTACGAATTACAAAAGGTTAAATATCCGGATGTTTATCTTGTTGAAAAGGTTTTAAAAAAACACAAAAATCGGTCTTATGTAAAATGGCTGGGATTAGATAATTCTCACAATAGCTGGATTGATAATTCAAATGCCTTATAATAAAAGTCTACACTAAATAAAGGTTAGTTTGTTACGATCCAGTTTCACTGGATGCGAGTTAATTAATTATTTTAAATAATTCAATTACGGTCCTGGATATTCTAGATTTTTCCTTTAGTTTTAAGATGTAAATATGTTGCGAGTTTGAACAAGTTCGTGAAATTAAATGATAAGAGGCGACAGTCAGTCGTATTTTAAGTAATTTGATCCCTAATACGTGAGAAATTCAAGGTTCTGTGCCCTGAAGAGTGGAGCGTTAGGATTGAGTTGAGCGGGAACGGGAGATTCAAGCTTGGGTCGCATAAGAGTGTAGTTGACCAGAATTTGAAGGGCTAAGAAATTGACCGTTAACCTGTAATTTGAGGGTTAACTGGTGTTAGTTCAGATAATTAAAAAGTCCAACTTGAAAGTGGATCTAATTTGAGAATAAGTTCGATATCAGTTTTAAGTATTTTGAGTAAAATCAGTGTATAGTGCGCAATAAGGTCGATTTTAGTTGGAGTTGAGTTTAAGGTGCAGCAAGTGCATAATAATTGCTGTTTAATTGAGTTCAGTAATTAAGATTTAGTTGAGTTCAGTAAATAAAGTTTAGTTGAGTTGAGAAAATTAAGGAAAATTAATATTTTCCATCTTTAAACGATATTGCATCCAAGCCCGAACGCGCCAAGTCCGGCTTATGTGGAGATCCGCCTGCGCTACACGCAAGCACATGCTGCGTGAAGCTAACCAAACAGCAAATTTGTGAGTTTATAATTAGTTTACTTACAGTAAAATTTAACGTTTACATTTTTACAACAAATTTTGAGAACCCAATTTAGACTTGAATTAAAGATTTGGATTTGTGTTAATCACAATTTAATAAGCTACGAAAACAACCTCCATTTGAGGGTTGTTTATTAGAATTATTTGTTT
This sequence comes from Malthinus seriepunctatus, assembly GCA_963924605.1. Lineage (NCBI taxonomy): Eukaryota > Metazoa > Arthropoda > Insecta > Coleoptera > Cantharidae > Malthinus > Malthinus seriepunctatus. Next base: position 29,046,408 of record OZ004603.1, on the reverse strand, counting down.
TAGAAGTTTAAGTTTTTGTCTACATAAATAAGTTGTTTGAATCGGCTAATCTTTGTTTTATATGCCAAATTTGTGTCTTGATCAAGCATTTGTCTGAAAGCTTGAGGGCATAAGCCGATGTCAATCTAAATTTTGAGTTTTTAGTAATTGTCATTTGTGTAATAATTTTAGCAATTTAAGTAGTTAAAATTATCCAATCTGTTGAGTTTTGCATTGAGTTTTGAGTACGTTCAGTTTAGGGATTGAATTGGATAATTTTACATTTTTGATGAAACATTTTTAATCAATCAGTTATTTATTATTGGGCCATAAGGTCCATATTTAATTGTGCTTGTATATATTTTTTATGTGTGTTTGTAATATAGTTTGTCAAGGATATCTTGATTTTTATTTGTGTATACCTCTCTCAACAAAAAGCAAAAATCACTTACGTCAAAGAATCCTCCCCTGCAGAAAAAGAGTCGCTCACCCTTAAGGTTTTGAGTTCAGGTAATGTACTTCAAAATAATAATAAGTAAGCCTCGTAACAAATGGCGCCCAACGTGGGGCTAAGTGATTTTTGAAAATTTTTTGATTTGAGAGTTGGTGAAATTTAGACGTCAGCAATCAGCTGATTGAATTATTTTAGTTAGTAAGTTAGAAACATTTTTGAGATTCAGTTTAAGATTTTTATTATAAAATGGAACCTAATTATTTGAAGGTTGTTGAGTTAGATTTTGAATTAAGAAGTCGCGGTATTGAACCCGCTAGCGATCAAATTACGAGACGTATGCAATTAAGAAAAGAATTAAAGAAAGGTGATGCACCAAGTATTTCATTTTTAAATTGGGACACAAGTGTTGAGTTAATTTTTGAGATTATTAAAGATATAGTTCAAGTAATTGAAGATCATGAAATCAGTCCTAATAAGTATACTCACTCACGCTGTAAGTCGCGATTATTACACTTAAATAATCGTATGATAGTTTTATTTGATGAGGATGACGACAATAAGATAGAAATTAGAGAGCAATTATTATGTGAAATTAAGATGCTTGAGGAATTTATGAAAGAAAGTTTTGAGCCAGTTGTGAAACAAACCAAATTTAGTAAAATTGGAATTAAATTAGATCCAAGTAAAGTAAAATCAGATAATTTTAGAAGTATACCGGTGTCAAAATGGGAATTAAAATTTTCAGGGGAACCTCAAATTATGACGTTAAGTGCATTTTTGGAACGGGTTGACGAACTCATGATTGCGAGAAATTTGAATGAGAAACAATTATTTGAACAAGCTGTTGATTTATTTACGGGTAAAGCGTTGTTGTGGTTCAGAACAAATAAAAGTAATTTTAGTAATTGGCAGGATTTAGTTGTGTTGTTAAAATATGAATTTCAGCCTGTAGATTATGATGATCAGTTATTAGATGAGATAAAACAAAGAACGCAGGATGAAGGTGAAAGTATGAGCATGTATGTGGCAATTATGAAAAGCCTATTTTTAAGATTAAGTGAGCCCCCTTCAGAAAGTAAACAGTTAAAAACAATTGTAAGAAATATTAATCCAGAATATCAAAGACAATTAGGCATTACTGAAATTACGTGTTTTCAAGATTTATTAAGATTTGGACGTTTGATTGAGGAACGCAGGAGTGCTATTGATAAATATAAGCCACCTCCTCGCGAACAAAATAAATTATTAGAACCCGATTTAGCTTGTAGTTTGCCGAAAAAAATAAGTAAGTTAGCAATATTAGATTCAGATCAGGACCGTAGTTCAGAATTTAAGTGTTGGAATTGTGATCAGTTAGGGCATATAGGAAAAAATTGTCGAAATTTTAAGCGAGTTTATTGTTACGGTTGTGGTCAGGTAAACGTTACCAAGCCAACATGTCCTAAGTGTAATGTAGTTAGTCTATCGCGCCAAGTTAGTGAGAAATCAAAAAACGAGAATCAGGTTGTTCAGGGCGCAAACAGCCAAGGTTCATTAAGACGCCCTACCAATTCATCGGTGAGAGGAAGACCAAGTACCAGAGGGAGACCGAGAGAACAAAAATCTCCGAGCCCTTAAGTAAAAATTATTTTAGTAAGTTAGAGTGGAAAAATTGGCTAAAACAAATCAGTCAATTTTATAAACAAAATTCAGTTTCTATTTCGCCACTTTTGATAAGAAAACCTTTTGACAACCGCCCTTATATTGAGATTATGATTGAGAAAATTAAAGTTACTGCTTTATTAGATTCAGGGGCAAATTATTCAGTTATTGGTAAGTCAGGCCTTCGGTTAATAGGTCTTAGTGAAAATACAAAATTACTTCCCCCTCCTATCGCGACAATACATATGGCTGATGGTCAAGAGAGACCTGTGAAAGGGTTATTGCCCTTACGTGTTTGTTTAGGTTCTCAGTCAAAGATTTTTAAATTTTTAGTTATTCCTACTGTAGATTATAATTTTTTAGTTGGTTCAGATTTTGGAGATACTTTTGGGTTATCATTACATTATTCAACTTTTTCGTGGGAATGTCGCGGTAAGAAAAGTAATGAAATAAGTGTTATTGAGGGCATTGTAGATAACGATTCATTAACAGTAAATCAGCAATTTAAGTTAAACCAAGTAATCAGTAAATTTGAGACTTTAGCTACTAATCAGTTGGGTTGCGTAAATACTGCCGAACATTATATTGATACAGGTGACGCGAGACCTTTTAAACAACGTCAGTACCCTCTGTCACCGGCAATGCAAAAACATCTGCATAGTGAGGTCGATAATATGATTAAGGAAGATGTAATTCAACCATCAAATTCTCCGTGGAGTAGCCCAGTATTATTAGTTAGTAAGAAAAATGGCGAATATCGTGCTTGTTTTGATGGGCGAAAACTTAATTCAGTAACTATTAAAGATTCATATCCGTTGCCTCGCACCGACAGTATTTTAAATAGACTTCGAGATGCTAAGTTCCTTACATCTATAGATTTGAGAAAAGCGTTTTGGCAAATACCGTTAGAAAAATCTTCGCGACCTAAAACAGCTTTTTGTGTGGCTGGAAAAGGGTTATTTGAGTTCAAGGTCATGCCCTTTGGTTTGTCCAATTCACCCCAAACCTTACAGCGGACGATGGAAAATACCTTAGGTTCAGTTTTGCATAAGGAAGAAGCCTTTGTGTATTTAGATGATATAGTAGTAGCTTCACCTACTTTTGAAAAACATATGGAGACCTTAACTGAGATTTTTGAAAGATTAAAGAAAGCCGGTTTTAAGATTAATTTAGAAAAGTGTAAGTTTTGTAGTAAGTCAATTAAGTTTTTAGGTTTTGTTGTTGATGAGCATGGTCTTAGGACAGATGCTTCGAAAGTTGAGGCTATTCAGAATTTTAAGACGCCAAAAACGACTACTGAAGTTAAGCGTTTAATCGGTTTGATAAGTTATTACCGTATTTTCCTGCCGAATTTATCGACTATCTCTTCTCCAATTACGGCTTTGATTAAGAATAAGAAAAAGGGTCAGACTATACAATGGAATGAAGAAGCTAATTTAGCCTTTGAAGAAATTAAGAGATTAATTACAGATGCACCAATTTTAGTTGCGCCAGACTTTTCTAAGCCCTTTTATGTACAAACTGACGCATCCTTAGTAGGCTGTGGAGCCGTCTTGTTCCAGGAAAAGAACGGTTTAGAGCACCCAATCGCTTATGCGAGCCGCGCCTTTACAACGGCCGAACAAAAGTACGATTCCACAGAGCTCGAGTTATTAGGCATTATGTTCGGTATCGATAAGTTTAGAGGGTATATTGAGGGCACCAAATTCACAGTTATTACTGATTGTTCCGCATTAACCTGGCTCCATCGCCTTAATGAGCCTCGAGGTCGTTTAGCTAGGTGGTCATTGCGACTATCGCAATTCACTTTTGATATTCGTCACCGCCCGGGCAAATTAAACATTGTTCCCGATTTTTTGTCTAGGGATATAGCAGCATTAAGATTAGATAATTTAGTTCCTGATGATTGGTATTTAGATATGATTAATAAGATAACTGAGCATCCAGAACATTATCCATACTTTAGATTAGAAAATAATAGGATTTATAAGTTTGTTGGCACTTCGGTTCCTTCTCAGTCCAATATTCCTGAATGGAAATTAGTTGTACCTACGGATAATCGTAGTGAAGTCCTTCAGACGTTTCATGATGAGCCTACTGCTGCGCATTTGGGAATTACAAAAACATTAGCTAGAATTTCAGAATTTTATTATTGGCCACATATGAAAATGGACGTCGTTAAGTATGTTAGAAATTGTTTAGTATGCGGATCACAGAAAAGCTCTCAGGAATCTAGACCTGGTTTAATGGGTCAATATAAGAACATTTCCTTTCCATTCCAGTTAATTTCCCTCGATTTATTAGGTCCTTTGCCGAGATCTAAAAAAGGGAATCAGCATTTATTAGTAGTTACAGATTGGTTTACTAAATTCGTTTTAGTACATCCATTAGTTAAGGCCACTTCAGCTGCGATAATTAAGTTTTTAGAAAAACATGTCTTTTTGACATTTGGAGTACCTCAAATAGTACTTTGTGATAATGGAGTTCAGTTCACGTCTAATGACTTTAGAAATTTAATAGATAAGTATAAGATTCAGAAAATTTGGTTCAACGCACGATATCACCCGCAGGTGAATCCTACTGAACGTGTTAATAGAGTTTTAGTTACCGCCATATCTTCGTATATTAAGGAAGACCATACTAAGTGGGATGAAAACATACATAAAATCGCGCTAGCAATTAATTCGGCCAAGCACGAAGTAACAAACTTCTCCCCCTCATTCTTAGTTTTTGGGCGTTATATTCCAATTGACGGTTCTTTTTATGGACCTACCCCTAAAGATACAGATGTTATTCAGTTTGATGATAGAATTCGTTGGGATGAAGACCAACAGCAATTGCCAAGTCTTTTTGAGACTGTCCGTAAACATTTGCGTAAATCTTATGAAGTTAGTAAAAAACATTATGACCTTCGTAAACGTCCTTTAGAATTTAGTGTAAATGATCAAGTTTGGAAGAAAAATTATGTTCAGTCCGACGCCATTAAGAAATTCGCGTCCAAATTAGCTCCTAAGTTTATTTTGTGTAAAATAATTCGTAAAGTCAGTCCTTTAACGTATGAGTTAGTTAATGTTCAATCAAATCAGAATTTAGGAATATGGCATGTTAAAGATTTAAAGTCATGTTCTATCGATCCCAATCAAGAAAATTAAAAAATTTAAGAGTTTTTTCGTCCTTGTTATGACGTTAAACTGACTTACCTTTAGTTTTAGTTTGTTCAGTTAGTGTTGAGATTTTAAGTTCAAAAATTTAAGAGTTTTTTCGTCCTTGTTATGACGTTAAACTGACTACCCTTAGTTTTAGTTTATCTTTAAGTTTAAGTATTTAGATTTGCAGTTCAGTTTAAGAGTTTTTTCGTCCTTGTTATGACGTTAAACTGACTACCTTTAGTTTTAGTTTGTTCAGTTAGTGTTGAGATTTTAAGTTCAAAAATTTAAGAGTTTTTTCGTCCTTGTTATGACGTTAAACTGACTACCCTTAGTTTTAGTTTGTTCAGTTAGTGTTGAGATTTTAAGTTCAAAAATTTAAGAGTTTTTTCGTCCTTGTTATGACGTTAAACTGACTACCCTTAGTTTTAGTTTGTTCAGTTAGTGTTGAGATTTTAAGTTCAAAAATTTAAGAGTTTTTTCGTCCTTGTTATGACGTTAAACTGACTACCCTTAGTTTTAGTTTGTTCAGTTAGTATTCAGATTTTAAGTTCAAAAAATTTAAGAATTTTTTCGTCCTTGTTATGACGTTAAACTGACTACCCTTAGTTTTAGTTTGTTCAGTTAGTATTAAGATTTTAAGTTCAAAAATTTAAGAGTTTTTTCGTCCTTGTTATGACGTTAAACTGACTACCCTTAGTTTTAGTTTATCTTTAAGTTTAAGTATTTAGATTTGCAGTTCAGTTTAAGAGTTTTTTCGTCCTTGTTATGACGTTAAACTGACTACCCTTAGTTTTAGTTTGTTCAGTTAGTGTTGAGATTTTAAGTTCAAAAATTTAAGAGTTTTTTCGTCCTTGTTATGACGTTAAACTGACTACCCTTAGTTTTAGTTTGTTCAGTTAGTGTTGAGATTTTAAGTTCAAAAATTTAAGAGTTTTTTCGTCCTTGTTATGACGTTAAACTGACTACCCTTAGTTTTAGTTTGTTCAGTTAGTATTAAGATTTTAAGTTCAAAAATTTAAGAGTTTTTTCGTCCTTGTTACGACGTTAAACTGACTACCCTTAGTTTTAGTTTGTTAAATTAGTATTTAGAGTTTCAGTTCAAGTTTAGAGTTTTTTATTTGAGTTAAATTGTAGGCCCATCCTGAGTATTTGTGTTATATTTGAGCTATGAGACCGTTGAGGCTGAAGTATAATCGTTTTCTTTTGGCCTCGTCAAAGTACGTAATTGATGATGTGCTAGAGGATTTCGGTGTACACTGTTGCTGAGATGGAGGATTACCTCTGATTAACATGAATTTAGGGATCCCCATGTCATTTCCCTTGACGCGCACGTTGATAACAAAGGATTCTAGGTTTAGGATAATTATTGCCCATCCTTGTAGGACTTGTCATCGTTTTGGATCCCGTGAAGAAATTGGTGCCCTCCTCGAATGCCAATGAGGTTCCGGATAACCTGTTAAAAGGTTTTGTTTGTTTTCATATGTCGTGTGTCTTGATAAGTTTTGTCTGTATTATTTTAGTTATTTAAGTATAATAACAAGTCCCTGATTCATTTCAACCTATGATTTTCTGGTTTTGCAGTAGTGTTGAATAAAACAAAAAGCCGGTGGCGCTCAACATTTTATTTGAGTATTAGAGCATTAAGTATCGTTTCAGATTAGAATCAGTTGAGTATAAGTATTAAGTATTTTAAAGTTTTGTATAGTATATTCGTAAGTTTAGGAAATTAGAGTTTAAGTTATACTGACTTAAAGGTTTTTTCTTTTTTTTATTGTTTTTTCTTTTATAGCTTAGTACTGATTGTTACGATCCAGTTTCACTGGATGCGAGTTAATTAATTATTTTAAATAATTCAATTACGGTCCTGGATATTCTAGATTTTTCCTTTAGTTTTAAGATGTAAATATGTTGCGAGTTTGAACAAGTTCGTGAAATTAAATGATAAGAGGCGACAGTCAGTCGTATTTTAAGTAATTTGATCCCTAATACGTGAGAAATTCAAGGTTCTGTGCCCTGAAGAGTGGAGCGTTAGGATTGAGTTGAGCGGGAACGGGAGATTCAAGCTTGGGTCGCATAAGAGTGTAGTTGACCAGAATTTGAAGGGCTAAGAAATTGACCGTTAACCTGTAATTTGAGGGTTAACTGGTGTTAGTTCAGATAATTAAAAAGTCCAACTTGAAAGTGGATCTAATTTGAGAATAAGTTCGATATCAGTTTTAAGTATTTTGAGTAAAATCAGTGTATAGTGCGCAATAAGGTCGATTTTAGTTGGAGTTGAGTTTAAGGTGCAGCAAGTGCATAATAATTGCTGTTTAATTGAGTTCAGTAATTAAGATTTAGTTGAGTTCAGTAAATAAAGTTTAGTTGAGTTGAGAAAATTAAGGAAAATTAATATTTTCCATCTTTGGACGATATTGCATCCAAGCCCGAACGCGCCAAGTCCGGCTTATGTGAAGATCCGCCTGCGCTGCCTACCACGCAAGCACATGCTGCGTGAAGCTAACCAAACAGCAAATTTGTGAGTTTATAATTAGTTTACTTACAGTAAAATTCAACTTTTACAATTTTTACAACCAATTTTGAGAACCCAATTTAGACTTGAATTAAAGATTTGGATTTGTGTTAATCACAATTTAATAAGTTACGAACACAACCCGCAATTGAAAGGTTGTTTATTAACGTTATTGTTTTAGAAGTTTAAGTTTTTGTCTACGTAAATAAGTTGTTTGAATCGGCTAATCTTTGTTTTATATGCCAAATTTGTGTCTTGATCAAGCATTTGTCTGAAAGCTTGAGGGCATAAGCCGATGTCAATCTAAATTTTGAGTTTTTAGTAATTGTCATTTGTGTAATAATTTTAGCAATTTAAGTAGTTAAAATTATCCAATCTGTTGAGTTTTGCATTGAGTTTTGAGTACGTTCAGTTTAGGGATTGAATTGGATAATTTTACATTTTTGATGAAACATTTTTAATCAATCAGTTATTTATTATTGGGCCATAAGGTCCATATTTAATTGTGCTTGTATATATTTTTTATGTGTGTTTGTAATATAGTTTGTCAAGGATATCTTGATTTTTATTTGTGTATACCTCTCTCAACAAAAAGCAAAAATCACTTACGTCAAAGAATCCTCCCCTGCAGAAAAAGAGTCGCTCACCCTTAAGGTTTTGAGTTCAGGTAATGTACTTCAAAATAATAATAAGTAAGCCTCGTAACAAGTTTGAAAAATGTCTTCAGAGTGGTGTGATAACGTGAACTGGAATTCCGAATTTGATAAAATGGAAAAGTATTACAACGAGGCTATTAAAAACGAAATTGGATTGCTAAACAGTACTAACTTTGAAATGTTACTATCTGATTTTACTATAAAATGTGGATTGAGTCCAGCTAGAGATTTTCAACCTGCAATACAACTTGTTAAAGGTAAAAATAATGAACAACAAATTTCGTTTAGTATAGACGAATGGGAGACGTTCATCGAAATCCTCAACATCGTTATGACGGATTACTTTCAAAAAAAGGACGATTATGATGTATTTTCCAAGATCTACCCGATTTTGGATAGAATGGAAGTTGAAACGGCTTCTAAATTAGATCAATTTAAAAATGTGAAATTATCCGATAATTATTATACATGTTTCGAATTAGAATATTGTGATGTATCTGAAATTGTTAAGATGAATGAGCATGTTTTAAATTTAATTAATGAGCTTTTAAATTTAAAATTTTTAGAATATTATGATAATATATTAACAAATGTAGCTGACGAATTTAAAAGAAATTGTAATAAGAATGATGTAATAGACGTGATTGTAGAAATTTGTATAATGACAGGATCTTGACCTCTGTATTAAAGATTATATTTTAGAGTATAAAGATAAGATCTTAGAGGATTTTAATACTAAGTATAAACATTGTAATAGTTTTAAAAAAAAAATAAAAAAATAAAATGTATAAAATGTGTTTTATTAGTTTTTTTTTCACATACAACATTATAATTAAGATTTAATAATATAAATGGTTTAATACAATAAATAATTACAATAATGTAAAATTCAATCGTTTATTTAAAAATTTTTATTTTTATTTTTATATGCAGCATCTTCTAGTATGAGCATACTGTCCTGTACACCCACATATTTCACATTTGAGATTAAAAAGAACAGGACAAGTAATTCTGCCTTTTCTATCTCTAACAAGATGGCCTGAGGATCCGTTTGCGGACTTCTTGCAGTAGGAGCAAAATTTTGATTGCTTCTTCCTGTGTAAACGTCGTGGTCCGTTCTTATTCTTCCTACTATTACTACATACTACATGTATAAGGCTTGGAAAAGATGATGCTGAAAGAATATGTTAGATTTAATTAAACAATTAAAAAAAAAGTTAAAAATAACTTACCTAAATTTAATTTTTTCATTTTGTTACATATTATATCATACATTTTTGTTCATCCATATTATTTAATAAATTATAAAATATTTTTTTTTTATAAGTATTTCAAACACAAACAACAGAGGTTAGTTTTAAAATAAACTGAAAAGAAGGAACAATCTTCTTCAGGTGACAGCTCTGCGCCATCTATATTTTCTATGAAGATATCTTGTAATAACGTAACAACTCTGAGCCATCTATGTTTCTATGAAGATAAAATGATTAATATAAAATATAAATAAAAAATATTATTATTACCTTTTAAAACGGTTCATCTTATTTAATTTGATAGTGCCCATGAGGTAAAGTATCCGTGCTATTCGGAAATAAGTGCCTTTTGTTATCGAAGGCGCTTAAACCTATTTTTTGTTGTTTAATACTAAAAACTTTATGAGCTTTCGACTGTATCGTTCTTTGAGTAATTTCTTTGATACTATTAGTTTTTAAACATTCTACATAATCCTCAAACGAAATATTATTTTTAACTACATTAGATCTAATCCCTTTTGATTTCTTAACACATTTCCCCCCTTTGTACTTGTATGTATACATTTTGGACCTCAATCCAGCAAAATGGGTCATTAGTTGGCCGTTAAGTTCGTCTTTCATAAGACCCGGTATTTTTTTGTTAATTAGAGGTATTGCCCATTGATTATCTTTCGGGTAGTCACTCGTATCGAATAAATGACTATCTTTCTTCATTACTTCTTTATACACGTCGTTGCATTGCAGTTCATAAATCTGTATCTGTATACAAAAGTTTGCATTTATCTGAACCAAATTTGTTTATCATATAGGAGTAACGAAAATTATACATGCAAACTTTTGAAATATCTAATATGGCCATACTACATACATAATAAAGGGGTTTATTAAAAACATGATGTTTTTTAGTTAATTCAATTGCAACCAGATCGTTATTAAAAATTGTACGATTATGAAAATTAGGACTAGCAATTAAATTTTTAGCCCCATAGCGACCTTCCCATTTGGAAACAAGTTTAACAATTCTATGCTTGCGGATATTTTCCATAGTCTTGCCAAAAACGGCGTTATTCATTAATTTAAATAAATTTTTTCAAAAGTCGTAGTAGCCGCTGCGCGTAATCTAGTATTTAATTCTATATAAGTTTGCAACCATGGAGCTTGATCAAACATTAATATTTTGTGAATTTTTTTTAATACAAGGCCATTTGTCAGAGCTTGTTTTAAATTTCTATAATGAATAATGTAATTACTTTTTTTAAATAATGTTGTCATTAATTTAGGAATTGTAGATTTTGGAGAACCCTCAACATCATCATGTTGTAGATCTAAAGGCTTTAAATGTTCAGCACAGAACGGAAAATCGTTATGTTTATCATGAAGATGTTGAGGGTACTCCAAATCTACTTCTAAAATATAGCCTACATCCGAATCGTCTTGTATATTAGTCACGTCAAAATTGTCACAGTCATCCACCCATTGAAAGTTTTTATAAGGTAAATACTGTGACATAGCCCAACCGTACAAATTATTTACATCATAATACATTAAAAAATTTTGTGTTAAACACGGATCGTATTCTGTCATATATTTGTTGTTAGCTTCTGCATATCGATTAGAACATTGGCTAATCCCTCCTCTAATACCCCGTTCTACAAACAATAGCATATCTATATCTTTTAAAATATCTAATTTACACCCTGTATATTTTAGCATACAATCCCAAGTAAACCCTGGTAGAGTATAGTAATGACCAGGATCTAATCCATAAGTTTTATGCATAACACATCTGAACTGTTCGAATACATCTGCCAAAAGTAAAATGTCAGTTTTCATATACAAATCTGAATAATTAGCCAAAGTTTGACAATTAAAAGTACTCCATATAGTTTTAGCATGTTCGTAATCTTCGCTGGAAACGTTAGAATCGTTTAATTTATTATAAAAACTTTCAATGGGTGGCAAAACAGTCTCATTTAATTTTTCTAAAGAATCTATATAGTCGTAGGGAAATACTCCTTTACGAGTAAGTAATTTGAACGAAGTGGTATCTAAATTTTGAAATTCAGACTTTAAATTTTTAAATTTATCAAGCTCCATGGTCGAAACTAATTCATCTAAAGAGGTGCTCATAAATCTAAACGAATCTATAAATCTAAATTTTATAGCAGTTTCATCCTCATCGAAGGATAACGTAAATGAAATATATTTTTCCGTGTTTATGGGTAACAAGGATATTTTTCCTAATTTAGCTATATCTTCGATAAGGAAGTGACTGTCATATCCTGTTAAATTATGAAATACTATAGGGACCCTAAACTTCTTTTTAAAATTTAAATTGCATACGGAATGAGCATATCCTCTAAACTCTCCAGTAAAATGATCGTGATCTCTCACTATTTTATCCTTATCACTATTACTAAATAATTTGTTACTAATATGACACTTGGTGGCTAATTTTAAATCAGGATTAGATTGCATTGGTATTATATCAATTCTGTTCAGAATTTAAAAAGGCGTCGATTATGCTCTTTTAATTTTCAATCCGTCAATCGGTTCAACCATCGCCTGCGTTGATTTGTCAACTACGAAAGATCAACGCAGACGAAGGTACGTGATAACAAAAAACATAAAAAAAATTACACTTTTTATCACATTTTTGCAATTATCTGGAAAGCTAGTTAGTAAACGAAAAATTATAAAGAGTCAAAAATTGAAGAGGAGAAAATTATACGAAAAAGTCTCATTTGCGATTTTTCAAAGTGTATAACAGTTTTATCATATTTATGCGGTTATCTCGAAAACTAAGTAGTCAGTGAATTTTGGGGATATTCCCTCCCTCGCTTCGGAGGAATGGTGACTTTGAGTATGATAATAAGGGCTATAAGTACTACATAGTAGCAAAGGTTTCAACTTTAGGCAAATTAGTCCTGAGTCTAATGCTAAATGAACTGTAGTAAAACCAATATTTGGTACTTATACCGGGTGACACAGGGGTTTTTGGAACACTCTTATAACTCCGTTATTTATCAACATATCAAAATGAAATTTGGTGTGGATTATTATATGCACATAAACTGCAATTGTTTTAACTACTTACGAAAATTCTGTCACTTTCGATTACGCCGGAAATAAAGCAAACTTATGATTTTTAAATGGAACACTTTTAAACGATATGACGCCATTTGAAAAAATGAAGTTATTGAGGAAAATGTAACTAAATTATTTTCTGAAAGCTCCACAACACCTACCTTTAACTTTTGTGGTGCAAACATAATTTCCATAGTACAATTATTAGCTCTCACCGATGATTTTATACCACATCACAGCACTCTAAACAACTGATTATTTTTTGAAAAAAAAAAGTTATAAGTTTTTGCTTATAAAATTAATTTTTTTGATGCTACTGTATTCAAAATTTAACATAGGTTTCATAAAAGTAAAAATATTTATGGTGTTCCATTTAGAAATCAAAAGTTCATTTCATTTCCGGCGTAATCGGAAGTGACAGAATTTTTACAAGTAGTTGAAATAATTGCAATTTATGTGAATATAATCCATACCAAATTTCATTTTGATATGTTGATAAATAACCGAGTTATAAGAGTGTTCCAAACCCCCTTGTCACCCGATATGTTCAAAATCAAGATTCCGTATTGTTTATTTAGATTTAGATTGTAATAGATCGAGTCGTTTTTATCATCTTCTAAGAATTGTCCTTTTTTCAGGTAGTAGGTACCCACCCAAAAGTAAACAAAGAAAATAATAATAACGTTAGGGGCTAATTTATAATGATTTAAGATTAGTATAATGTATCTATAACGTAATTGTTACAAGTTATAGACGTCTACTTATTAAATTATTGCAATTTAATTTGGACCCCTGAAATTAGAGATTTTAATTGAATTTATAAAAATCTTATAAAAATTTTGCATCTACATTTTGATTACAATTTATAACATTTATTTAATAAGCGGTCGACTATTAAAAATAAATTAGATAAAATGTTAATTTCTAACTTTTATTCCAAATTTCAATAAGGATTTATCGTTTTAGTGAAAGAAATAGAAGTAAAAGCTTTTATGACCTCCTATTAGACCCTCTTGTATTGTTATATTGTATCTTTTGTTGACAAGGGCTCAGGTAAAAAGAGTAGAATTGGTTGCCTAAAACCCTGGAAAATAACTTAAAACTGACGAAAACTAATTTTTGTTTATTATTAATTATTAACAAACCAAAGGTTTTGAAGAAAATCCAAGAAGTCACCAATTTAAGCACATTAATAAGCTATCCATCGATATATAATTTGTTATAAAAAAATGAATTTTAGATAGCGAAAAAAGTCATGGAAATTTTAAAGAAATAAATTAATTAGACAATAATTAACACTTTTTTCAAATTTTAATGAAGTCACTAGTGTGCCGATGGGTTATACAAATATGCACAAACTTCGAGAGATACTTCAATTTAAAAAATGTGGGCTTAAAAAGTATTCTTAATAGCGCAATTTTAGCATTGCCTGAGATTTTACTAGTGAGGAGCCTTAACATAATAATAATAATTAAGAACACAGTATAGGTCTACATGCCCATTGACAGTAACCACAAAAAATAATATAAATACATTTTTCTATTTTGCACTTTTGCAAAAAACAGAGAACCTATTATAAATGAAGGTCCAGAAAAAATTAAAAAAATGGAGTGTGTTTTTTTTGCATCCCTATTATTAATTATTATTGGTTCAAAGCTTAAATTAGCAAAAATCTTCATTTCTCTAGTTTTTAAATATATTACAGAAGAGGTTTTTAAAATACTTTTAAAACTTGCCTAAACTAACCCCCTCCTGTTGATTTACAAGTTGGTCATAAATCTCTTCTAGGTAAAGTGAATAATGTGTTGCCTATTCTTCAAAACCAAAATTGAATAGCTAGTACTTTAATTAAAATTGAATTACTCATTAAAAAATGAATTTGATAACCATTTTATTACATTAACTCGTAGGTCTTATTATTGCGGAGGCAAATACAGCGTCTATTTTAAAAAATAAAATCTTCATTTATACATAATTAGTCTTAATAAAAAGATAAAAACAATAAGGTTCAAACAGTCGTATACTAAATTCAAGGAGACGAGATAGTGTTGCATGCGATGTTCACGTGCACGTGCAAGTTCTCACGAGCGCGGTTTTACGTAAACTTAAATTAAATACGGTGTAAATTTTTCAAAAATTATTAATAACAGCCGGTTTCATAATAATTCCCTAAAAGCTCCTTTAGTTAAAGTTGTCTCAATCATTTATTTATTTATAATCGATTACATTTTTCCTGTAATCGTCCCAGCTCTAACTGCCACTATAATATGAGTTATCCGCATCAACGCAGTTAGGTAACCATGCAACAAGCTTAAAATAAGTTTATACGTTAGAGCCAATCACAGCGCTAAATAGAAGTGTTCACGTGCACAACACGCGGGTTGTTTGTTTACATTCACTATCTCGTCTCCTTGAATGAAGTATAGTTATAAATATTTTTAAAATTCAACGACTGTACGTGCCAAGATCACGATTTTCTGATTTTAACGGTATTTTTAAATTTTTTTCAAGTTTCCAAATAAAGTCCTGAGCTCCGTTTGAAAATCGTAAAATTCCCATAAGAAATAGCATAGGAGATTTTAGCTAAACAACACCCTTAAAACTAGTTTTCCCTAGTAAGATCGGGTTTTAACTGAAATCGGGTATTTACGGTAACATATATACGTTGTTAGAAGATTGTTTTTAAGTCGCTTATAGTGGTTACGGATATGGCATTAGAATTCATAAAAAATGTCGGGAACATTGTCATTGATGATCTGACCACCGATTCTCTGTTTTGAATATGTACGAGAGTCCAATGAAATTTGAGCAAGTGTTCGCGTAAATAATTTAAATCGTTGCAATATTATTAATTTAATTGTAATAAATTGATAGACATTATTAATTATTACCTTTTTTTATTAAAATTTTTCACTAAAAAGTTAAGTGTAGAAGTTTTAGGGATCATCATAAATCTTTTTCACAATGTAACAATGACAATAAAAAGAACAATAGCAAAATGTACTTTGCTCCAAAACAGGAGACTTTAGTAACCTAAAGGTATTCTAGGTAAAAACTGATATAATAATACACAAGCGGTTAACCTGTTTTTATTCCTTTCTTTGTTACTCTCACATGGGTATTCAAATAATATTTCAAATACGCCTAAAAGGTATGCAATTGCACGGCTCAATTTTTAACCAAGTCTTGCAAGTCTTATGTAGATAGTCTTTGGTTTACGTTAGAGAATATATTGACGATGCAGGTACTGCATACGATTTCATAATATTTATCAACTGAGAGACCCCCCTTGTGTCGCTCAAGAAATTTAAGTTGAAATCTCCAGCCATATGTAAAGTTAACCCTCTTGTATCATTAAAAACTTTGTCCAGAACGACGCTCAATTTATTAAAAACGCATTAAGGTCACCTGTCGGAGCTCTGTAGACTGCCAGTATAACTGTTTTCCTTTCCGAGATCTGTATTGCTGCTACTTCAAAATTCTTCTCTTCTGATAGATTTTCTATTTCTTTCAATCTGTTACACTTGATTTAATTTTTAGTGGCTATCATCACTCCACCGTGTAGAAAATTCTTTCTACAAAAGTAACTAGTTATATTATAGCCCTGAAGGTTTGTTTTCGATATGAAATCCTCATTCAACCAGTGCTCTGTGATACAGAGTACGTCAAAATCATCATCCAACAAAGCCAGGTTCGTTCGATCAATCTTATTAGTAAGGCCCGGATCTTAAGCAAAATGCCTATTTAGTTGGGTGTAAGGCACTGAGATGAAACTTACACATAAATTTGTTTCTCAAAAAATTAAGTCATATAAGCCGCATTTAATTTTGCCTAAATGCCTATTTTCCTATTTTACGCTTAAAACTCAAAATGCGTGCCTAAAATCACATTTAAGTAGCCTAAAAATACATTTTTAAGTACACCTATTTCAAACTATCGTACTTTTAAAAATTTAGTGATTGAAAAAAAAATTTTTTTTGTTCTTATCTTGACGTTTTGAGTTCTTCTGATTCTAAGAATACAAAAAAAATTTCTTCGAGTCCGTCGGGCCGTATTAGGTGTCTGTAAAAGCTGTGGAACAAAAACTACTGAACCGATTATAATGAAATTTGGTTTTAGCTACTTTAAAATTATTTCATGGGCTTTTCATAATTCGGAATTTGGATTGACTTGACATACTTTCAAATACTGCCCTACCACATCTTGATGTGTTCTACAGTATTTTTCAAGTTTTAAAAACATACTACTTCTCAATTATTTTTTTTAATAACCTGGGAGTAGGTATAGCTATTTGCAATTTGTTATTGAACACGTAAATTACTTAGTACTCATTTTGACCAAAAAGTGTTCATTATTTAATCCCCGGTTATAACAAAAATGCTATGTTTATGAATAAAATATTTACCAAAAATTTGTTTTAAATCGGATAGCCTTCTTAGGATATTTCGCCTAAATGGGCCTAAATTTAGATTTTTAGAGCCTAAATTACACAATTTTATGGCCTAAATATTGTCCTAAAATCAGATTTTTAACGGCCTAAAATCCGGGTCTTACTTATTAGTAATTGCTTGTACATTTAAATTAAGTATAGAAAATTGTTTAGTTACCCAACTGCGTTCAGTGGCCTTCTCTTTTAAAAAAAAACCTTTTGACAAAAGCATCCATAGGCCATATATCTTGTTGGGTAGCCTTATCAAAGTTTATTAAGTCAACCGAATAGTTCAAATAAACTATTCACTTATACTGAACTAGATAAACTATGTCACTTTCTCTAAACGAACTAGTTTGTTTTGAACTATAGCTTGTTTTGAATTTATTCGCTTCGCTTAGTAAGAAAAGCGAACTAGGAAATTTTGAACTAATACTTTGTTATTCTTCGCTTCGCTTGTTTTCGGGATTTCTTATAAAAACGAACATAGTTGCATCATTTGAAATTGATATTGTTGAACAAATAGCTCCTACTAGTTCGTTTTGAACTAAATATAAGCTACTATTCGCTTAGCTTATTAAATTACGTTAAATTATTTGAAGGCGTTACATGTTAGTTTACGGTATTGTAATCCGTACACCCTCTGACCTTCATTACAATGCTCATAAACACAGCGGGGTGGTATTAGTACTTGAAAGAATCAAACAAACGTTGAATGTCCAGAGCCGCTTATTTCTCTAGTAATTTAAAAAAAAATCTTTTGAAATATTGTTTCAATACCTATTCTAAATCAACTAAAGTAGTAAGTAGGTAATCAGGTGGGTATAGAGGTGACAAAAAATGTAAAAATTTTGTACTTTCCGATTTTACACTATTTTGTCCTAGGTATTTAGTTTATTTACTTTCACCCTTTAAATCCTTTTAAATCTAGTTTTTAAATAAATTTTTGTCCCTCGCAGGTAATTTTATCTTTGTATAAATGGCCATATTTGTGAAATTTAAATTTTTACTAACTTCAACTTGTAGTTCACCGCCTGAAGAAGAATATCGCGGTATTTTTGTAAAATTTGTGTCTAGAGGTAAGAAGACCTAGAATAACTACATAGTAGGTGATTGAACTTAAACTTATTTTATGATTTTTAAGGCAATTAAGGCTGATTTTCACATATAGTGCCGTGCTCATGCCGTGCTCATGCCATGTTCGTGCCGTGCTCGTGTCGTGCTGCGGCCGCGCGTTGAGAGCTTTTTCACATATAGGGCTGTGTTATGTTCATGCCGTGGTCATTTTGTTGTCGCTAATAATCTTGCACTAATATAATTAACCAATCCTTCGTTCATAATATAGATAGATTTATATCTAAATATGCATATTTGACACTTACCCTGTGCAGAGTTGTCACATGGAACTTTAAATTTCAAACTATAAGAAGCGACCAACGGGTTGTAGCAAGGTTGGGGTCGTGTTGTTACCATCGAAACGGCTCAGTCTCATAATAGAATGGCACGAATGCAACCCAGCCCCTCATGTCGAAAACTGCACTTCAATGTATTTTTTATGGAAATGTCAATTTTTTTATTGACATGGAAACGACACGGCTTCAACACGACACGAACACGGCATGAGCACGGCACTATATGTAAAAATCAGCCTTTACTATACTTATTTTCTTCTCTAATCAACGCCGGTCCGGCTATTTGATGTATGAATGTACCAACCTACTACAAAAAAAACGGACGATACGTCATACGTAACATTTAACATTGATGAACTATAGTTCATCGAAGATGTCTACTATATCTTATAACTATATCGATGATATAGTTCATTCGTTCATTGATTAACTATAGGTCATTTTGAACTATTCACTTGAACTAGTTCATTTCGGTGAACTACTTCAGTATTAACTATTCAGCAAAATGAACTATAATTATAATTCCCATCTCTAGTAAATAGTTCAATTGAACTATTCGCTCACGAACTACCCATCTCTATTACACATTATAATAATAAAACCTAGGAATTTTGTCCAATCTACATTTTCCATCAAAGGGATTAAAATTTAAAACCGTCCGCTGAGCTTTAAGAACCCTTACAAAAATTTGCCGAGTTGACCCTGCCATTTACAGGTAGAATAGGGACTGCAAAATTTGGGCCCAACCATTAATTTGCCGTGCTGGTCTACTCCGATTTATAATACCGCTTACTATCGGATTATAAATTTTGCCGAGATGACCCTACCTTTAAAACTACCGATTTTAAGTTTTGCGAAGCTGACCCTACCTTTTTTAAAAACCTGACTATTTTGCCGAGTCGACCTACCCTGGCGTATTTATAGCCAGGGTGGCCAATAATTGTGAGGCTGACACTGTACACTCGAGAGCGATTTTATTAGCCACCCCAGCGAATCCGCCTAGCACGAATTATGGATGCAACCATCATAACACCCCTTCCTAAATTTGAGGGGTAACTTTAGTTTGCCAACAAGTAATAAATCATCAAACTCCCCTTTTTTCGTCGGTTGTAGGGTATAAGGAAAGAAAGAAGTTGTCTCAAATTATAAAAGTGAAAGTGACTTATTTTTACTTAAACCATTATGGAATTATCGTATAACCTTTTTTAGACTAACTAAAATGGGAATAAAATAAGAACGTTATTAATTCATGATTTTTTTTTATTCGCGCGTAATTTCGCAACGCGTTGTTAGATTTGAATGATTCTGTTAATATTTTGATGGTTACAGGACAATAATTTATTATAAATTTTATAATAAATAAATTTTTTTTTATAATCCAGATTTTATGATCAAATAATTAAAATCGACTTTAATTTAAATAAGGGAATTTCCATATGATGCGTTTCAAAGGAACTTTAAGTTTCTGTCTCTAAAAAATTACGTTACCTGTCTATGCATTTTGTTAGGCAGGTAAAAAGATACAAAGCATTTCTTTAAGCTCTCTTTTGTACTACAAAAATATTTACAAGGCTCTTACAGTTTTGTTTTTTTCCTAAATTTCACCTTTTATCACCTCGATAAAATCTTTAAGTGAGAAGT
Organism: Malthinus seriepunctatus; assembly: GCA_963924605.1. NCBI lineage: Eukaryota > Metazoa > Arthropoda > Insecta > Coleoptera > Cantharidae > Malthinus > Malthinus seriepunctatus. Next base: position 29,026,195 of record OZ004603.1, on the reverse strand, counting down.
CTTTTTAATGTTCGCTTGCAATTTTTCTATAAGTAAATGAGTAAATCGATTGCAAAATTGAAAATTTAATTCAATAGTTTATTATAGTACCTACCTCATAATGCATTTTTAATAACGGGTTTTATACGTAAACATATCAGATTTCTTTTAGTTTAGGAGGAGTTGAATAGAACCCGCATTTTAAACTTTTTGCTTATGGCTTTAAATTAAATCATAAGCAGAACAAATTTCTTTTGGATCTTTTATGAAAAATTTAAGTGATTTAAGCCGATGTTGATAATGCTTATTTTAATTTTTTTCGAATAATTTGCCTAATAATTTTTGTAACAGCTTTTTTCCTTAATCGCTCGAAACCATTCCTGTATAAAATGTCTCAACCCAATTTTGACCGGAAGGCCCTTATTATTCGACTTTAGTGTAAAAGTTTGACAAACCAATAATTCGTGTTTTCTTCAGTGTTAAATCTCTAGCCCCCCTCACGCCCCGCTCATACCTAAGCAGAGCGTCCCTTACATCGGTTGAGTTAGAGAGAAGAATTTCGGTTTAGAAATACGCTTATACAACAGACTACAATCTTTTCCAATGAAAAATTTGGAAAATACTTATAATTTTATAAGATAATTCATTTTCTTCCAAAATGATAATTCAAATTTTGAATAAAAATTAAACTTGGGTGCCAAACAAGGTAGTGCTATTCTGTAATTTAAATAAAAGTAATATTGGTTAACTAATTGTCAAAATGACAGGTTCCTATACATCCCTTAAGTGGATGTGGATTTACAAAATGGAAATTATATCACAAAATGCTTCTTTTGACTTTATAAAGGTCACGCTTTGGTATTTCAATTTCAAGAAAATCCCACCACTAGAACTTCCTCTTCAAAAAATGGCGTTAACTTTCAAACCTTAAAGATTAGTTTTGCGCCAAATGGAAATTAAATTCTATTTTGCAGAAATAGTAATTTAAAAAATAATTAATAAAGAAAATTTAAAAATAAACAATTTTTGCCTCTTAAATTTTTCTCCTTCTGTCTGACTACATCTGGTTGTGCTTGTGTGTCGGGGTTTCAAAGAACGTTTTGCTATTGTTAAGTTCTGTACTTTGTCCCTCCGTATTTTGTCACTTGTTCTTTTACAGGTCAGAAAAAGGACTGTGGTAACGTAATTTTTTAGAGACAGAAATTTAAAGTTCCATTGAAAAAGGCAACATATGGAAATTATTCCCTTATTTAAATTAAAGTCGATTTTAATTATTTGATCATAAAATCTGGATTATAAAAAAAAATATTTATTATAAAATTTATAATAAATTATTGTCCTGTAACCATCAAAATATTAACAGAATCATTCAAATCTAACAACGCGTTGCGAAATTACGCGCGAATAAACAAAAAAAATCATGAATTAATAACGTCTTTCTTGGTGGATTAATAAATTGGATTAATAATAAACATAATTCCGTTGATGCAATTAAAACTGTGATCTAATGATGGAAGATTGTATTTTGCTTTTAAGTTTCTATTAAATTACCTTATAAGTATATAATTATTTTTTAAACACAAATTATCAAATTAAATTGATGTGTGAACTACTGGTTTGAAACACATTTATAAATGTGTGTTTCTCTATATAAATTATTTTTTATTTATTTTAGCTACCTAGTCTAAAAAAGGTTATACGATAATCCAATATGGTTCAAGTGAAAATAAGTCACTTTTATAATTTGAGACAACTTATTTCTTTCCTAATACCGTTACAACAGGTTACAACCGACGAAAAAAGGGGAGTTTGTTGATTTATTACTTCTTGGCATCTTCTTGGCAAAATAAAGTTACCCCTCAAATTTAAGAAGGGGTGCTATGATGGTTGCATCCATAATTCGTGCTAGGCGGATTCGCTGGGGTGGCGAATAAAATCGCTCTCGAGTGTACACTCGAGAGCAATTTTATTAGTGTACACTCGAGAGCAATTTTATTAGCCACCCCAGCGAATCCGCCTAGCACGAATTATGGATGCAACCATCATAGCACCCCTTCTTAAATTTGAGGGGTAACTTTATTTTGCCAAGAAGATGCCAAGAAGTAATAAATCAACAAACTCCCCTTTTTTCGTCGGTTGTAACCTGTTGTAACGGTATTAGGAAAGAAATAAGTTGTCTCAAATTATAAAAGTGACTTATTTTTACTTGGAACCATATTGGATTATCGTATAACCTTTTTTAGACTAACTAAAATAAATAAAAAATAATTATAGGTAATTTAATAGAAACTTAAAAGCAAAAGACAATGGTCCATCATTAGAATGTGTCACAGTTTTAATTGGATCAACCGAGTTTACCTTTATTATTAATGTCCAACAAGAAGGACGTTATTAATTCATGATTTTTTTTGTTTATTCGCGCGTAATTTCGCAACGTGTTGTTCGATTTGAATGATTCTGTTAATATTTTGATGGTTACAGGACAATAATTTATTATAAATAAATTTTTTTTATAATCCAGATTTTATAATCAAATTAAAATCGACTTTAATGTAAATAAGGGAATTTCCATATTAAAGGAACTTTAAGTTTCTGTCTCTAAAAAATTACGTTACCTGTCTGTGCATTTTGTGAGTAAAAGGATACAAAAAAATTCTTTAAGCTCTCTTTTGTAAAAATATTGACAAGGGTCTTACAATTTTCGGTTTTTCCTAAATTTTTAATTACCTCGATAAAAATTGTAAGTGAGAAGTCTTTTTAATGCTCGCTTGCAATTTTTCTATAAATCGATTGCAAATTGAAAATTTAATTCAATTGTTTATTCATTATAGTACCTACTTCATAATGCATTTTTAATAATGGGTTTTATAAACAGATCCGATTTCTTTTAGTTTAGGAGTTATGAAAGATTTAAATACTAAAATTTCAAATAAATAATATCTATAATTTATTTAAATATAAAATAATAATAGCAAAACATTCTTTGAGTCCCCGACAAAACCAGATGTGGTCAGACAGATTGAGAAAAATTTTCCTTTTGTTTGTAATGAATCTCTCTTTAAAACTGCCTGGGTTAAAATAATCTATATTAATTTCCTAACCCAAAAATATTCAAAACTGCCGTCATTAGTGATAATTAATATTACGGTATGAAACTTTAGGAAGTTGTAGTTGATATAGTAACAAATCCATATTGCAAATTGGGTCCAAAAATATTGAGAACAAAGACTAAAATTTGCATTTTGGTTCAAATTTTCTAATTCATATTTGTTGTGAGCAATTGGTGGTAGCGTAATAATTCTTCCCTTGAAATGTTGGAAATTTAATGCTCTTTCATATGAAACCAAAGACAATCACATTAAGTATACCACGTTTTCTTCCGATTTCGTTGAAAATAAAAATAAAATTTTTCAACTATTTACCCACAAAACCAATTATAGTGGTCGAAATGGTTGACTTTAAAACCAGTATTAATGTTAAAAAATAGTTTATAGGAGTTCTTTATACGTAAAAGAAGAATTAAATTTCGACCACTAAAATTGGTTTTGTAGACAGGGGATAGGCGAGTTGGGCCGAATTTTACCTGACGTTCACGAAGACGCTTAGGGTTTACTTAATCCTATCGAACAGTTGGGCCGAAGGATCGTTCTGAAAGACTCGAGTTGGTTTCTTTATTTATTATCTTCTATCTTTTTTTAGCTTTTTATTAGAATAATGTAGACGATGAAAAACTAAATGATATTATATTTATATGATATAGTATTTTATTTTCCACAGATTTACTACATAGGTACAAGTAATAAAGATAATTAGTTTTACATTTACCTACAAATTTACAAATTATTAGGTGCATACTTAAACGATACACTTTTAACAAATTTCAACCTGTCTATTACATTTGTGTTGTATTCACTTATGAGCTTTTCTAGACTATTTTGCTTGATTTGAACTCGACGCTTCACTGTTTTTATATATCTATTTGCGGAATTAATTTTAACGTATATTTCACTTTGAGACTTTAAAATTATGTCAATAAAATAAAAAATGTTAGGATGGGGTGAATAAAAACTTTTATTAAATCTGGAATGAAACGACTCACACGCGTTGGTTGTTCTGCATGGAGAGGAGCTCTGGCAAGCCCAAATAATCGGAGGAAAAAGGGCGTCTTCACTTATATATGTTTCAGTCAGGTAATCAATAAACTGATGAAGCTTCTCGTTTGTTGGCAAAACAGAAATTAAGTCGAAAGCAAAACAATCACCAACCTCTTCAGGACTTAGAAATTGCAAACCAAAAAAGTACTTCAACGCTTTTCCAATTTCACTATTTTCTTTGTAATCTCGAACAAGTCCAAGAGACTGAATTTTTCGGAACCACGCTTGGCTTAAATGAAATCTACAACCAATAATGTTGCATTGAAAAATGTCATTTACTGCGATATGAATAGCCTTTTCGAAATCAATAACTATGTTCTGGGGGCTTAATTGTAGATCGTTCTCCTTACATTTATCAACAAGCATTTTAAATAATTGTTTGTATATACTCTGATGCTTGCTAGGGAGTAGGCAAAAAACAAGCGGAATATATTGCCCATTTTTATATCCGTGGATGGTGAAAAACTGGGTAAAAAATTTTGAACAAAAATCAAAAGTCCCATCCATGTAAAGCGTTTCGACAGCACAAAGAAAGGTTAAGTTCGTAAAACATGAAAATACGATTATTTTATGCTCCGCGTCGTTAATTAATAAAAACGATTCCTCTCTACAGGTTTGCGGTTGCATTTGCTCTACCGCACGAAACACTTCACATTGTTCTTTGGGAAATTGTGGCATTTGCGTTCTCCTGGAGATATATATATTTTTACGAATTAAATCGATATCGTTGGTTGTTAAAGATTGAGATATTATGAAATTGTTCATTGCACCAAGTTCTTTTTGTATTAACTGTGAGGGTTTTTGGTGAAGATCTTCCAACGCTTTCCTTTTAAGGGAATTACTAAATACTTGCCTGTTTAGATGATTTGGTTTTTCATGGTTGTGGTCCAGGAAAGACTCTAAAATGGTGCTATAGTCGCCACAAGGTGTAAGTAACTTGGCTGGACACTTGGTTTTTTTATTAACGCACCTCCAACGCACTGTCGAATTTTTTAACTCACTTGCAACACAAAACTTATAATTATTAACTAGAAGTAATTGTTTGCCCTTTTCACTTTTTACACTTGTTACCTCCATGTTATTGCAGGGAATGAATACTAAGTTTACTAGATGGTATTTTGGTTTGCTGTTATCTTTGAACTGAGTGGGAGACCAATTAGATTGATTTTCGAGAAATTTGTTTTTTTCAAGTGCCTAATAGCTTATTCTACTGTATGCAAATTTTTAAAGAAATTTTTTGAAGAGAAAGTTTAATGTTATCATAAAACCACAATAATATAAAAGGTCGCTCAGGTAGTTAGTTCTTAATCCTCTCGAGTTTCAAACTCGGCCCAATTGTACGGTAGGATTATAACGGTAAAAAAAATTCGGCCCAACTAGAAGATCCCGTTGTAGACAAACAGTTAAAAGATTTTTTTTTATCTTTAAAGATATCGGAAGAAAAAATGGTCTGATGTGATTGTTTTTGTTTTCATCTGAAAGAGCATTAAATTTCCTACATTTCAAGAGAAGAATTATTGGGATACCACCAATTTCTCACAAATATGAAAAAGAAAATTTGAACCAATTTGCAAATTTTAGCCGTTGTTCTTGATATTTTTGGACCCAACTTGCAATGTGGATTTGTTACTATATCAGCTGCAACTTCCTAAAGTTTCCTACCATGACATTAATTAAAACTCAAGTTCTCTAGAAAAAACTACAACCGACCAATGACGATAGTTTTGAATTTTTGTTTGGGTTAGGAAATTAATATAAATAATTTTAACCCAGGCAATTTTAAAAAGAGATTCAATACAAACAAAAGGAAAATTTTTTGGTCCCGATCCGACCAATACAAGCGAAGTTATTTAAAAAATAGTGAAACGGAAACTTGTAAAAGTCAAACTTTTACACTAATGTCGAAGAATAAGGACCTTCCGGTCAAAATTGAGTTGAGACATTTTATACAGGAACGGTTTTGACCGATTAAGGAAAAAAACTCGCTGTTACAAAAAAAGTCCGAAAATGAGGATAAATTTTGGTTCGTTGACTACAAGCAAATTATTCGAAAAAAATCAAAATAAGCATTATCAACATCGGCTTAAATCACTTAAATTTTTCAGATACGTAAAGATCCAAAAGAAATTTGTTCTGCTTATGATTTAATTTAAAGCCATAAGCAAAAAGTTCAAAATGCGGGTTCTATTCAACTCCTCCTAAACTAAAAGAAATCGTAAAACCCGTTATTAAAAATGCATTATGAAGTAGGTAATCAAATCATGAATTAATAACGTCCTTATTTTATTCCTATTTTAGTTAGTCTAAAAAGGGTGATACGATAATCCAATATGGTTCCAAGTAAAAATAAGTCACTTTTATAATTTGAGACAACTTATTTCTTTCCTAATACCGTTACAACAGGTTACAACCGACGAAAAAAGGGGAGTTTGTTGATTTATTACTTCTTGGCATCTTCTTGGCAAAATAAAGTTACCCCTCAAATTTAAGAAGGGGTGCTATGATGGTTGCATCCATAATTCGTGCTAGGCGGATTCGCTGGGGTGGCGAATAAAATCGCTCTCGAGTGTACATGTTTGTGACTGTGCATTTACCTACCTGAGCTAGAGACTCTATTCGGACATCTCTGGGACTCTACTCGAACATCTAAATTTTCTGACCCTACATAAATCAGGTAAACGGGACTCTACTAGGATCTCCCCAGAAATGTAACTTAAGATTGCTTTAATTATATTTACATAGTACAAATAATGATTAAAATAGACGCTCTTTTAAATATTTATAAAAATAATTTAAAGTTTTTTTGCAATAACAGTATTTTCTTAAAGTCGCATCATCAGCACACTGACTAACAGTTTCATACCGATCTAATCTACTTATATCGCCTTCTATTTTAAATGTTGGCATCGTTGTATTTACTTTAATACTAAGAGTTGCTTGGAAGATGGCCTCCGGATAAGTCTGAAAAGTTACCAACAAATAGATCTTTTCTTGGTTTTTTACATTAATTGTATCTGATATACCGGCATTAATAACATGATCAAATTCTAAATTACGGCACAAATCAAAATCACCACCGCGATTAAATATTGTTTTATGAATTTTGCTAATCACAAATGTTGCTGCTTTTTTTGCTAAAAGACTTTTAGACGATATTAAAAAACGATCACCACAAGTACACCAGTGGATGGGTATACCAGCATCTTCGCAAGATCTTACAGATTCAATTTTACTAAATAGCGATTTACAGTTTGGACAACCGGAACTTTGTTTGACAGTATAATCCTTTTCTGATAGTACCAAAATTTCTTGTAAGGTCATATGCAAATCATAAGGAGATGTTAATTTTTTTGTATTTCTAATTAAATTTCTATGTTTTTCGGGATACTTTCGTTTGAACCATTTTGGTAAAGACATGTAGAAGAACGGGAGCCTCTCTTCGAGCCATCCAGCGTGCGTGTTTACGATTTTTCCATATCTAAAACCGTGATCGCTTAAAAATATAAATATGCTGTTTTCGACCATTTTAGCTTCGGTTATATCTTTGAAAAAATCCAAAATTTTACTATCCATTCGAGACACGCCGTTAATGTAATCATGGCACGAATTCAACCAAAAGAGACTAAATGTGGAGTAATATTTAAAAGTTGATAAAAAGTCCCGAGCTACGTTAAGAATTCGTTCGTTTCCATTTTCAGGTCCTGTACAATAATGAGGCATATAATCGACTTTCATAGAATCTAAATACCTTTCGCATCCATAAATATACGATCTTAAATAATAATCGGTAGGTTCGTATTTAAATCCTTCCGTGAGATAGTTAAAAGTACTAATCTCTGCCTCATCTTCAGCGTAAGCAGTTACAAATCCTAATCTTCTATAATCGTACCAAATCAAGTTGCATTTATCAAACCTACCCAAAACTCTTTGATCAAATAATCGAAGTGCTGTACTTTTATTCAAACCACTTAGAAGTGCCATTAAATTAGGAAAAGTATTGTCGTCAATTTTATTATATCCTTGGAAATCGAACCAATTATTTTCTTTTAAAAAAGTATGTGTTTTTGGTACACAACGAAAAAAATTCATTCTCGATATATTATCAATACCAACCAAAACAACACTCAAAGGTGGTTGCTTTTTTTGTTTTCTTAATTTTCTTTCTATTTTCTCATCGATTATTATAGACGTGTGAACGTTTTGGTAAACTTTATCAGAATTTTCGTCTAGACAAATTACGAAAATTGTACTGTGTTCTAATACAAATTTATCTCTAAATTCAATACACCGATCTTTCCTGAAACAAACAATAAGAAATTATTTTGTTTTGAAATTGTTTTGTAATAACAATTAGAAGAAGTCACCCCCAAAATAACAAACATCCTAAAAAGTTATGATAAAAAAATTTGTTTTCGAAGACATGGCACTTTGGGTAACCTCTTTACACGATTGAAATCCAAAACACCTATCACCGAACAATCACATGATGTAATCTACAAAATAGATTGTTTCGACTAAAGGTGTGATTTCGCTGCGACGTCCAGCGGTCGCGGCCAGACGCGACGGCCAGCCGTCTAGCACTGCTACAATGCATTTTATATGTAAGTGATTTCGTTGAAGCGGCCGTCTTGGCGGCTCGAAAATTGGAAGTCGACGATCGCGTCCCGACCGCTTGTGATTTCGCTGCGACGTCCAGCGGTCGCGGCCAGACGCGACAGCCAGCCGTCGAGCACTGCTACAATGCATTTTAAATGCAAGTGATTTCGTTGAAGCGGCTCGTCTTGACGGCTCGAAAATTGGCAGTCGACGATCACGTCCCGACTGCTCAAAAACATGTCAAGAGGCAGTTGTTCCGTGTTTGTATTGTACAGAGAGTATGGAATAATTGAATTATTTTCTTTCCTGCTAGGAATATCAAAAAACTGTTGGACCCGTCAAATTGATTTATTTTAAAAAAAAACATTTTCCGATGATTTTTATTTTTCTACCTCTCACCCCTTTCGAGCAGTGACGTCATTAAAGTTAAATTGCAACCCCTACTTTTTTTTCGATATTTGGATAGATTATGAAATTCTGATATCAGCAATATGAACATGTTTGCCCTTGACTGACAGTTTCGAATATATTAATTTTTAAATACATGTAGAGTGGTGATGTTTTTAAATGAAATTTTCGCAAAGTAAAAACTTTTTATTGGAAAAACGATGCTGGGTTGATTTTCTATTGATGCTAAAACTCACAAAAAGTATTTCATCGTTTATTCAAAAAAAATGCAATATAATTGGCATCTATGCAAATCTTTGATGACGTCGCAGCTCAAAGGGGGATGAGCGATAGAAAAATGAAAATTAGTAGAAAATGTTTGTTTTAATATAAACCAATGTGACGTGTCCAACCGTTTTTTGATAGTCCTATCAGGAAAGAAAATAATTCTATAATTTCATACTATGATCGATATTTTGTATACAAAGTAAAATAGATTTTTATTTAACCTGAAGGGACCACAAAACTTTTCATCATATTTACCTAAAATTATTTTGCCGTAATTACATTCTTTGGACTTGCCGCAATCAATTTGTTTATATCTCGACTTTATGTTTTTGATTTTTTTGTTTTTGTTTTGGAGACGTTATCCACTACAATAAACTGATGACATGCAAGAAACGTAAAACTAGGTACCAAATGCAATTAAATTCAAAGAATTATGTTATCTAAAATTTCGACGAAACAAAACTTGTCCTCTCTTCTTTTGAATGCAATTATTGCAATATTGTAAGTATCAACAGTGTCTATTGAAGTCTCTTTTGTTAATCTAGGATTATATTAAAATTTAAAATGTCGCCAAAATTTAACCATGACGATGATGAATTGTTAATAGACAACGTTCGTGCATATCCATGTCTTTATGACCACGAGCATAAAGACTTTAAAGACTATCAGATTCGGGAAAACCAAATCACTCGAGCGGTAGCGGCTGGCCGTGACTGCTGGCCGTCGCGTCTGGCCGCGACCGCCGGACGTCGCAGCGAAATCACACCTTTTGACCTACATTGGACAAACAAAACAACATCTTAAGACTTGAATAAAACAACACAAGTAACTTGTTGCAAAAAACAAAGATAACACCGCACTGAGCAGACATAACCTGGAAAATTTTCACACCTTTAATTTTCAAAATGTCAGAATTATAGACAGGGAGAAAAACCTCCAGGTCTTTCTTTGAGATGTACCATATCAAAAAGGAAAAACATTCTGTCAACTTTAGAACGGACATCGAAAATTTACCAATCATATACAAAACCGTACTACATTTGAGGAGCTTATTTTCAAAACGCAATATGTCCAAAAATTCGTTTTCGAGATAAACACCAAAACGTAGTTATTTCTCAATAATGCGAGTTGATATACTTCATGCAGCTTATTGCAGTTTTAAAATTTAAGTAAAATTTAGCATACAAAATAGATGGGACTTGTTGCCTTTTATTATAATATTTTTAAACCAACTTGTAGAGAAGGTTTTAGACTATGTAACGCCATCTCTAACTCAAAATTTTAATTTTTGGACATGTTGCGTTTTGAAAATAAGCTCCTCATTTAGTGTTTGTGTATAAAAAAATTGCGTGAATAATACCTGTGTACAGCCTGTCCTAAAATTGCGGGGCATAAAAGATACCACCAATACCAAACAAAAAATAGGGTCGATTTAAGATTTAACCCAACTTACCTATACCGTGTGTTGATTGGTGTAGCGGGTAATATGAGTTTAACATGTAAAAACAGTCTTTATGATTTTCTTGCTTCCCTGAAAACTTTGGAGTAAAAACATGAAGAATAAAATGTCTTTAAAATTAAAAAATCTAGCTGATAGGTATTTTTTTAATTTACCAATATGATTCGTTTAATAAAAAAAATAATAAGAAAAAATTAATAATTAAGCGTTGAATTGAAATTACATCTGTTTACCCATGACTTAAAGCAAATTAAAATTGTTTTAGTAGATATGTCAAATTTGCCGTTTGTATTTTGTATTTACAAATTAATTTTTTTATTAAACGGCACTTAATGGTAAATTAAAAAGATACATATCAGCTAGATTTTTTAATTATATATAATAATTAATACATTTTTAGAACCCTGTCATTGAAAGTTGACTTTTATGCAGTGTTATCATTAATTGAAAATTATACTTTTTATCATAGGTTACGTTCGCTTAAGTTGCCATGGTAACAAATCACTTTCAGTTCATGCAGCGTCATAGATTTACTTTCTGTGCTAGGTACTTTCAGTTCATGGTGCTTTATATTGAAAAAATTACATGGCAACTATTGAATATCTATAGCAACCATGACAAGCATAGACGCACAATGATAAATCTAATGAAAGAAGTTAATAATAATTATTCTTATTATTTTTGTCGTTTATAATCTACAGGATTATAAAAAATAGTGTGTATACCACTTTCTGAAAGAGCTTTGCAACACTCGCACCTTCGCAGCCCTCGCTTCGCTCATGCTGCGATTATGCTCGTGTTGCAAAGCCTTACTTTCAGAACTAGGTATACAAATAACTTTTTTATTCTTCATGTTTTTACTGTAAAGTTTTCAGGGAAGCAAGAAAATCATAAAGACTGTTTTTACATGTAAAACTTCTATTACCCGCAAAGCAAATCAACACATGGTATACAAAAGTCCTTCCCTACAAAGCTACAGCCCCTCAATAGGGCAACAAAATAAATATTTTTTAAATTTAAAATGAAAACGGTTTAGGCTAAAGTGTTGAAATTTAGTATATATTTATGATGTTTATTTTTATTTATCAATGGAAATACTTCATAACAATTACAAAATGGTTGCTTTAAAAATGGCGGATTTCTAGGGGGTATGGGGTAGTTTTTTCTTCATATTTTTTTGGAACGTAACAAAATCTAAAAATTTGACTTAGAATAATAAATAAAATTTCAAGTCTCGATTTCTGTGTCTCTAAGTCTATTTGGCTGAGATTAGTCGTTTACGAGCAAAATGCAAAAAACCACTAACTTTTGCCTATGAAAACTATTAGTCTGGTTTGAAACACATTAAAATGTGCTTAGAAATGATTTTTGTGAGGGTTTTAAGACTAACAGCTGAAACTTTCCAGAACGATAGTATATGCCATAAAACCCTTAAATAGAAAGTAGTAAAACTTTCGTGGAGAGCAAAAGGGCACTATTCAAAATTTTCGAGTTAGCTGTCGTAAAACGTAGATCATATACTAAAGTATATTCTATCAAAAGAACAATAAGATGTCTGTAGCCGTTTGGCTGTAAAAAAATAACAAAGTTCGAGTAAAGCATTGGTCTTATGGTTTATGAAAACTTTGAGAGCTATTATCTCCGTTCGAACCTTCGAACTAGGACAAAAATTAATTATTTTTAGTTTTTTTAATACTTATTAACTCCTTTCTCAAAAAGTAAGCAAGAAACCTAAAATTTTCTCTCTAGTTAAATCGTAGAGCAATCTTTTCCGATTCTAAAGATGTTTTTGTATTATTTTTAACGTCTCTAATTATTTAGTTGTAATTATAAATGTAAAGCAAGATTTAGTGTCAAACGTATATAATTTTTACCCGGTCGACCTATTTTCCGCTATCCCTTCCCTAATTCAGAGTGTTCGGAATGCTTTATCGTCTAGGCGCGCGATTTTCTATCGCTTTTTAAAAATAATGAGATGACATAATCACAAACACCCAAAATATAAGACGAATAAGAAAATCGCAGCGCGCCTAAACGTAAAGCAGTTTGAACACTCTGGCAAGGCAGTTAAGGCATCTTTGTTATTTTTTTAATTTGCACCATACACATTTTTTAGTCTCATAGGATAGAGAATTTTTTTCTCTTTTCGATAAGGTAAAGCATTCGTAGGGTTTTTATCAAGCAAGCGGATTGTTCAAAAAAACAAATGATTTTCAATTGTTTAGTTAACTGTATAAGCTTCTTCACTCAAATCTAATGTTTCATTAAGCCACGGCCTCTGGTTTGGCTACCATCAGCTTGTTACGAATAAATTAAGAGAAGAAAAACTTTTTATATGGAGCTTCATAAAAGACTTAGTATTTTGAGCAGTGCCTGCTAATTTAAATGGGTTATTAAATGTTGCCAACTTTGTGTAGAAAACAACGGCTCTCACTTTGAACAATTTTTGTGAAAATCTATTATTTTAAATGTTCATCGTCAATAGCTTTAGTTGCTGACGTTAATTAATAATAAATAAATATTGTTATACGAGTTTCTTCTTTTAATTTATTTTATTCTTCTTTTAATTTACTCGTAACAAGCTTATCGTAGCCAATCCGGCTGCCGTGGGGGAATGGAACATTAGATTTGAGTGAATAAGCTTACACAGTTAGCTAAACAATTAAAAATCATTTGTTTTTTTAACAATTCGCTTGCTTTAAAAAAAAATAATGTAGATTTAGTTTTTACAATTTTTCTTTAAGATTTTCTTATTTAACCGTATGGATGCTTTACCTTATTGAAAATAGAAAAACATTCTCTCTCTTATGAGACTAAAAAATGTATAGGGTGCAATTTAAAAAAAATAACGAAGACGCCATCAGCCTTTAGCTGTTTGGAAAACAATAACTTTTTTTTCGCTAAAATTGTAAAAAATGTCGTCTCATTTAATTTTATATAAGGTTTTATTTTTCTAAAGTTACAAATCGACCCCCTATAAGCTGGGGCCCTTTTTTGAAAACGGACGGTATACCGGGTGAACGGATAATAGGTATAGTTCCAACTTCTATCTACCGATTTGACTTTATAATCCTTTTGTAAACTTCACAAAAGAAAAATATGTCACAAAAGAAAACAAATTACCAAAGGTGTAAAATGATTTTTAATTTATCTGTAAAAATGCTAGTTCTTGAAGCAGGGTCGTATTTTTTTTCTAGTAAATATTAAGTATGCATCTAGGTTAACAAAATTTACCTGAATTTGCTATTTTAAGTCTTTATACTAGAGAGAAAATGCACCCCTGTTTCACGCCACGGGGGTTCGGCCCGCGGTGCTATTCTATGTTGGTGTTCGTAAACACGGCGTTAAGGAAAAATTCGATAAGACTTACGTCGAATATTTATTCGACGTTGCTACTCGCTGTCACGTGGGTTATCTTTAACACATTTTATTGGACGAAATAACAGTGACAAGCAAATTGAACAATAATTTTTAAAAGGGGGGTTTAAAAACGGAAGGGTTTTCGTCTCTGACGTCACAAAAGCGATAAGTTATGGTGGTTTGCTATCGCGGCATTGTCTAGGGTAGTTAAGAAAGTGTTTAGAAGCGATAACTAAAAATTTTTTAATTTAACCGGTATTATGTTGATTTTTGGATTCCTAATTAAAAAAAAATAAGTTTTAAGTGACAACTTGCCAATTAAATGAATGTTTTTGTGTGAATATTAGAACATTATAGGTTAGAAATTTATTCGAATTTGAAAATTATTTATTTACTTATTTTTTTAAAATAAAATTTTGAATTTCTACTCGAATCTTTTCGTTCTAAAAATTAAAATGTAGACGGTCGTAATACTGCGAAACGTAGTTACGAACGATAACAAACAGGTTTTGTGCTGTTTTTTGTAACAGTTTGCCACAGAAAATCAAGTCCTGTGAAAATAATGCTAAAGGTTTATTGTATAAATATGTGGCTGAATTGGTGGCTGAGAACCATTGAGAACATGTTCAATTGCATTTGGCAACTATCCGTACTCTCTATAGGTACTCGTACGTTTATAAAAAATATGCAGTTTATTCATTTGCAACAAACATTTTAAAATTACTGCTCAAAGCGTCTTGCTTCAGACGAAACGTCTGAAAACCACCGACTAACTACTAAAGCGAGTTCTTGAGATCTTGAGCCAAAATTTATATCCAAAAATTAATCCCTAAAAGGTTATTGGCTCTCAAAGTTGGCGTTAATGTTAAAATGTTAAAAAATCGTCTAATTACCAAAAGCAAATATTTTATTGTTTTTCACACTGTCGACATTATACATAAAATTCGGTTTTTCTTGCTTTACCGGCACGTGACTTTTAAAATCCTCAATTATTAATTTTCTTTTCTTTCTATAAATTTTCTAAATAAATACACACATCACACGGATGTGATGATATGTGTATTTAATAATAATTAACAATACATGTATTAACTAAATTACACATAATGACATAATACATATTAAGTGTTCATGTGTCGGTAAAGTAAGAAAAACCGAACTTTTATATTTTAAAAGTCGCGGGTAGTTAACGAGGATCGTTCTAGGGACATTGGTGTTTTACTTTTACTGTTGTTTCATGTTATTTCTTCACCACAAATGTCAAGCGAAAAGTTTAGGTTAGGATATCCTTGTCTGTTCATTTTGAATATTTTTGATCCTTAAACCGGAACTTAAATGATTTCAACTTATATTTCAAATTATGTGGTTTTCTTTTTTATATTGTAACAGTGGAACTTTGCTAAAAATTTCAAGGGAAATGAAAACTGTTTCGAATTATGGTAGTTTCACTCTAGTTGAGTTTCAGTTGGAACTTGTGAATTAAAAAATACGACTTATGTATGGTTTCAAACAAAGCATTGTAATTTTTAGTGGTATGAAGGCTATCGGAAATACAAATTGAACTTCTAGATGTTAATTAAATAAGATGATAATTCAAGTTACTCAAGAATAATCTCAAGACTTCGACGTAAATTCGAGAATAGGGGTCATATTTTCCTAAATTTATGTTATAGAGGCAAAACATACACGGAGACAACTTTGTAACTCTTTTGAGTTATAGAATTAGCATTTCAAGATCAAGGGAAAGGAAACAATACTGGCTTTATAGCTCACAAATTACAAAAATTTCACATTAGATACTGAGAGAAAACGTTCCAAATATGTCAGCATTAAAAATTTAGGCTTGTTTAGTTATTCGATAACAACATTAAAAGACCCTATAGTACAAATTCAAATCAAAATGCCTCTAAACATCTCTAACAACAAATTCTCTAAATTCAACAGTCATCAAATAAGATAATTTTCCTGTATTTTACAAATACAAACTACCTTAATTTTTTAGAATTCGTTTTTATTATATCTTGATAATAATTCATTAACAATCCATGCATCCAATTCAACAATCCGATCCATTGTATTTGGTAAAACGATATAATAAACTTAGTCGTATGTTGATACTGTAAGAACAAGCTCTTTCTCAATAACAATTAGATTAAAAAAACCACGATCAAAACTCTCACAAATAATTTTCAAACGTCGCGCCAAAACTTGTAAATTCAATTGAATTTATAACCTCAGTTTCTCTCATATTCACACAAAAAGTTTAATTTAATTGCCAAGTTTTCAATTCAAACTTATTTTTTTTTAATTAGAAATCCAAAAATGAACATAATAGCCGTTAAATCAAAAAATTTAAGTATAAAATGTTTAAATATAAGTTCATATAATTTTTTTGACTACATCGAAAAGTTATCGCTTTTATACGTCAAAAACTTATCGCTTTTTTTAAACACCAACCTAGAATACCACCGCAGGTAGGTTCAATATCTTTTACTATTGTTAGTGTGTTTTCTGTTGTTGAATATTTAAAAGCTTAACCCCTTTTGTATAAGGATTATAAAGTCAAATCGAAAAAGCCCAGGTACCACTATACCTACGCTTCCCCTCACCCCTGCGGTGGTATTCTATGTTGGTGTTTAAAAAAAGCGATAAGCTTTTGACGTATAAAAGCGATAACTTTTCGATGTAGTCAAAAAAATTATATGAACTTATATTTAAACATTTTATACTTAAATTTTTTGATTTAACGGCTATAATGTTCATTTTTGGATTTCTAATTAAAAAAAAATAAGTTTGAATTGAAAACTTGGCAATTATATTAAAGTTTTTGTGTGAAAATGAGAGAAACTGAGGTTATAAATTCAATTGAATTTACAAGTTTTGGCGCGGCGTTTGAAAATTATTTATGAGAGTTTTGATCGTGGTTTTAATCTAATTGTTATTGAGAAAGAACTTGTTCTTACAGTATCAACATATGACTAAGTTTATTATATCGTTTTACCAAATACAATGGATTGGATTGTTGAATTGGATGCATGGATTGTTAATGAATTATTATCAAGATATAATAGAAACGAATTCTAAAAAATTAAGGTAGTTTGTATTTGTAAAATACAGGAAAATTATCTTATTTGATTTTGATTTGAATTTGTACTAGGGTCTTTTAATGTTGTTATCGAATAACTAAACAAGCCTAAATTTTTAATGCTGACATATTTGCAACGTTTTTTCTCAGTATCTACTGTGAAATTTTGGTAACTTGTGAGCTATAAAGCCAGTATTGTTTCCTTTGTGATCTTGAAATGCTAATTCTATAACTCAAAACAATTGCAAAGTTGTCTCCGTGTATGTTTTGCCTCTATAACATAAATTTAGGAAAATATAACCCCTATTACTCGAATTTACGTCGAAGTCTTGAGATTATTCTTGAGTGACTTGAATTATCATCTTATTTAATTAACATCTAGAAGTTCAATTTGTATTTCGGATAGCCTTCATATCACTAAAAATTACAATGCTTTGTTTGAAACCATACATAAGTCGTATTTTTTAATTCACAACTTCCAACTGAAACTCAACTAGAGTGAAACTACCATAATTCGAAACAGTTTTCATTTCTCTTGAAATTTTTAGCGAAGTTCCACTGTTACAATATAAAAACGACAACCACATAATTTGAAATATAAGTTGAAATCATTTAAGTTCCGGTTTAAGGATCAAAAATATTCAAAATGAACAGACAAGGATATCCTAACCTAACCTAAACTTTTTGCTTGACATTTGTGGTGAAGAAATAACACGGAAAGAACAGTAAAACACCAATGTCCCTAGAACGATTACCCGTTAGCTACCCGCGACTTTTAAAATATAAAAGTTCGGTTTTTCTTACTTTACCGACACATGACCACGTAATATGTGGTATAAATAAAGATGAAAACGACTGATTTCGTGAGTTTAATTATTTAATTTAGTTAATACATGTATTGTTAATTATTATTAAATACACACATCATCACACAGATGTGTGTATTTATTTAGAAAATTTATAATGAAATTAATTAATAATAGAATATTTTAAAAGTCACATGACGGTAAAGCAAGAAAAACCGAATTTTATTCATAATGTTGACAGTGTGAAAAGCAATAAAATATTTGCTTTTGGAAATTAGACGATTTTTTAACATTTTTAAAGCTAACTTTGAGAGCCAATAACCTTTTAGGGATTCATTTTTGGATATAAATTTTGGCTCAAGATCTCAAGAACTCGCTTTAATAGTTGGTCGGTGGTTTTCAGAGACGTTTTGTCTGAAACAAGACGCTTTGGGGAGTAATTTTGAAATGTTTGTTTCAAATGAATACACATTGCATATTTTTAATTTTTATAAACATACGAGTACCTATAGAGAGTACGGATAGTTGCTAAATAATTCGACAATGTTCTAAATGGTTCTCAGCACATATTTATCCAATAAACCATTAAATTTAGCATTATTTTCTGTGGCAAACTGTTCCAAAAAACAGCACAAAACCTCCGTTTGTTACCGTTTCTAGCTAGATTTCGCAGTATTACGACTGTCGACATTTTAATTTTTAGAACAAAAAGATTCGAGTAGAAATTCAAAATTTTATAAGTAAATAATTTTCAAATTCGAATAAATTTCTAACCTATAATGTTCTAATATTCACACAAAAAGATTCATTTAATTGCCAAGTTGTCACTTCAAACTTATTTTTTTTTAATTAGGAATCCAAAAATCAACATAATAGCGGTTAAATTAAAAAATTTTTAGTTATCGCTTCTAAACACTTTCTTAACTACCCTAGTCGATCCCGCGATAGCAAACCACGATAACTTATCGCTTTTGTGACGTCAGAGGCGAAAACCCTTCCCTTTTAAAACCCCCCTTTTAAAAATTAATGTTTAATTTGCTTGTCACTGTTATTTCGTCCAATAAAATGCGTTAAATATAACCCACGTGACAGCGAGTAGCAACGTCGAATAAATATTCGACGTAAATCTTATCGAATTTTTACTTATCGCCGTGTTTACGAACACCAACATAGAATAGCACCGCTGAAGGTTTTTGTATTATTTTTAACGTCTCTAATTACTTAGTTGTAATCATAAATGTAAAGCAAGATTTAGTGTCAAACGTATATAATTTTTACCCGGTCGACCGTTTTTCCACTATCCCTTCCCTAAAATCGCTTTTTAAAAATAATGATGAGATGACATAATCACGAACACCCAAAATATAAGACGAATAAGAAAATCGCAGCGCGCCTAGACGATAATGCAGTTTGAACACTCAACACACAGCGGAAAATAGGTCGACCGGGTAAAAATTATATACGTTTGACACTAAATCTTGCTTTACATTTATAATTACAACTAAATAATTAGAGACGTTAAAAATAATAAAAAAACATCTTCAGAATCGGAAAAGATTGCTCTACGATTTAACCTTCCAGTACTAACATGCCATCCTATAACATCTATAAATACTAACGCCGTTCTCACAGACCGCGCTTAGTTTTAATTTTTTTTAACGTATTTTTGACAACTTTTTTATTGCAAATAGAAATTATTTCAAATATTTAGTAATTTTTCTGGATACTAATTATAATTTTAGCAAAAAAAAATTCATTTTAATAACAAAATTCACTTTTATAAAAATAAACAAAAATAAAAAGATGCATAAATTAAATAAGCGATTTCAAAGGAATTAAACAAAATTTTTTAATAACTAGTAATATTATAAACAAACCTAGGAACAACACTTCTAAAAAGGTAAAAATATTTTTTTCATCTTCAACAATAGCTGAAATATTTTGGATAGAACATTCGTCACATTTTACATGTTAGAACATTGTATTACAAATAGCGCCAAATATTTACATCACGCTATTCATCATCAAAAACTAAACAAAAAATTCCAGTTCTAATTTGGTCTTAATCCAATATTTTTTTAAATATAAGCAATTAAAAGTTTTTAAATTTGGCAACAAACTGCAAGCGGAACAGCAGCAGCTTGACGAAAATCGTCAAAAATGACAACTGTCAGACTTCATTTACCTATCTAATTTTATTTTTTACAATCCACTGTTGCAACATTTTGCAAAATAATCCGTAGCAAAGACTTCACATTTTTTAAGTTTAAATTACAAGTAAACTAATTACCGAAACTGTAAAATTTTTATTCGGTTATTTATTTTAGTTGTTGAACTATGTATCACCGATACCATTGAAATAGATTTCTACGCCATAGTCAAAATAAAATTCAAACTACGACCATTAATAACACGCTCACCAATGGGTTTTAAGAAAACTGCTGCCAGAGTTTTTTGCTTGATTTTCGACGTAGAATTGCGCTATGTAAATATTTGGCGCTATTTAAAATACACCCTGTATAGAGCACGGTACCGCATGCACCAAAAAGAGCTACTTATTAATTGAAGTAAATGCAAAAATCTCTTCTGTTCTTTTTGTTATCTTATTTCTATTCAAGACAAGTGAAAAAAAATAATTTTTAACTAAAAAATTTTAAAAATTTTGAAAAAATATTGAAAATTTTTAGGTACTGTTTTACTAACGTCGGTCTCTCAGACCGAATTCAATTATTATAATTGAACCATTACAAACTTATGCTTGCAAACTTCAAAAAAATGTGTGAGAGCATTTAGTTTAAAGGTACTGATAACCTCCCAACCCTAGCAGTTCGTATTTCAAAGATATTAACCTTCGCATGGGCACCTCATTTTTTTGCACTAGTAGGCAGGAGTTACATTTGTAACTCTTTTTGTTCCCAATGTATTTTATATGGAATATTTTCAAGCAGAATTAGTTTTTAGGTAACACGTAAAATTCTTATTGTGTTGAGGTAACTTTGCTAATAAAATTGGTTTATGATTAATCTTTCCGAACCAATACGTGAACACAACTAATTCAAAATCGAATTTTTTTAACCCTTTGGTGGTATTTTGCAATTTATTTTTACACAAATGTTTAAAAAATTTTTGCACATGTTAATTTAGTACTTAGAAAATCTTAATTGCTTTATGATTGTAAAAAATGTTTGCTAACTCTTATAATGGTTTACGACTTAGTTGACTAAGTGAAATTAGATAACTGAATTCAACAATACATCTGTTTGTAAACAAAAAATATTCTTCAATTACCAATATCACTGCACTTTATATGCTAAACAAAAAATCTGTTTAGTGGTGATTTTTAGCAAGTGAACTTGAGTTTTAAAAATATTATAGAAATTAAATTTTTAATTATAGTTGCTAAAAAAATTTCATACTTACTAAAAATATTCAAAAAAAAATCTTTACAAAAGATGTAACTCCTGTTAGATACCTAGTTCCGCAAATAAAAAGACACATTACAAAAAAACCTACCAAAACATATTTTTCAAATTTTTTTTTTTGCATTTTCTAAAAGATCTCAAAACTTTGATCTCTGGGTCGAAAGAATTTCAAAATCGGTTTAAAAACGTCTGTGTTATTCAAAAAAAGCCAAAAAGTCAAAAAAACCACAACTATAATTGTATAGACAATAAAAGTATCAAAAACATACTTTTCGAATTTTTTTTTTGCATTTTCGAAAAGATCTCAAAAATTTGATCACTGACTCAAAAGCATTTCAAAATCTGTGTAAAAACGGCGGAGTTATTCAAAAAAAACAAAAAGCCAAAAAAAATCACAACTTGCAAATAAAACTATCAAAAACATATTTTTTCAAATTTTTTTTTGCATTTTCGAGAAGATCTCAAAAATCTGATCACTGACTAAAAAGCTTTCCAAAATCGGTGCAAAAACGGCGGACTTATTCAAAAATCTTTACATATGTAACTCTAGTTCACTAAGTGGAGTAAAACGACAAAATGCAAATAAAAGTATTAACAACATATTTCTTCAAATTTTTTTTTGCATTTTCGAAAAGATCTCAAAAAGTTGATAACTGAGCCGACAGCATTTCAAAATCGGTTCAAAACCGGCGGAGTTATTCAAAAATTAAAATTGAAATCTTTACAAAAGTACGCATCGCCCATGCGAAGGTTAATAAAAATAAAACTCGTCGGTCTATGACACCGAGTGTTAGTACTGAAAGGTTAACTAGAGAGAAAATTTTTGATTTCATGCTTACTTTTTGAGAAAGGAGTTAATAAGTTTTATAAAAATTAAAAATAATTAATTTTTTATTATACTTGCATTATAATCTGACAATTTCACACTAAAAAGCGTTCATAAAATCGTCTTTATTGCACAAGTGCTCTATAAAGTCGTCTAGGTAACAACAATAATATTAACTGTTGTGTGACTGTTGTTCTCCTATGTAAACACAAAACATCTCTGTGGCAACAAATATATCCAAAATCGGCACGCTTAATTTTCAAATTTTAAATACAGATTTTTTCTCTTTTATAGAGGTTTTATTTGCAATTATAATAAAAAATAGCGTATAATATTTGTGTATAAGTAGACTTTATCGCATACGCGCCATTACAAGCACTCTTGTAATTTTCGTCGCTAATGCGATAAAGTCTTTCTTATACACATGTATTATAATATACTATTTGTCCTAGTTCTAACGGAGATAATAGCTCTCAAAGTTTTCATACGCCATAAGACCCAATGCTTTACTCGAACTTTGTTATTTTTTTTACAGCCAAACGGCTACAGACATCTTATTGTTCTTTTGATAGAATATACTTTAGTATATGATCTACGTTTTACGACAGCTAACTCGAAAATTTTGAATATTGCCCTTTTTCTCTCCACGAAAGTTTTACGACTTTCTATTTAAGGTCTTAATGGCATAATTATACTATCGTTCTGGAAAGTTTCAGGTTTTAGTCTTAAAACCCTCACAAAGTGAACAATTTATGCCAGTTTTATATAAACTATACAGGGTGTATTTTAATTCTTGGTATTATGTAACACAATAAAGTACTTTCCATCCCTTTTTAGGGCGAGTCCAAGTAACAGATCATGGAAATAACAAAAATACAGCTACCGATTTTATCGACTTGTTTCTACCGACTTTGTTAAGCTGTATTCACAACCTCCAAATTACGAAACGAAAATTAGTCGACAAAATTATACTTAGTAGCAAACGTAAATTAAATTAATACATCATTCACAACCTCTATTAATTTTAGTAACTTAATTGACAAGCCATCTAGCGGACATATTTAAATAAATATTTAATAATAATTAACAATAAAAGTATTAACTAAATTAAGTAATTAAACTCACGAAATAACTCGTTTTCATCTTTATTTATACATATAAAGGAGGTCACGTGACGGTCGTCTTTCAAAAATTTGACTACAGCTTTAACCCTACAGTAAATGCGTGAAAAATAATCCCACCAGTGCATGCGTTAGGCTTTTAAAGCCCATAGTTTATTAGCTTTTCCCGTCATAGTTTGATAATTTTTTAAAAACTTTTTATGTAGAAAATGATCATTAACATTTAGAAACATAAAATATTTATAAATATTTGAGAATCAAGTAACTACAAATTAATAAAAATGGCATTATTACATGGCATGCGCATAACTTACACTTTTTTTATTTTAGGTATAAAAAGCCACTTTGAATTTTCAAAACTAAATTTTTTTTCGCACAATCAGCCCAAACAAAGGTAGAATGTTCCATAGAAATTCAAGTTATACACATTTTATTGTAATTACGACTTTTGTGCGTATTCCAAAAAGAGCAATATTTTCCCTTATTTCCTATCTTATTTCCAATAAGTAACTAAAATAAAAAATTTTAAGGTTTGAATTAATCGGTAATAAATACTCATAAACTAATCATGCACTTTGTTTAACTCTAAAACGTGACAAAAAAAAATAAATTTGAATAAAATAAACACTTAAATATTCATAATAAACTAACAGACACTCAGCGAAAATAAATCCCGGGAGTGAATGCGTTAGGCTTTTAAAGCCTATTTGCTGTTCTATGCGAAATTTAATATACTTGCAATAATTATTTAATTGTTTTTATTATATAATCTTACACTTACAATCAATGTCGAAAGATATATTAAGTTTTATAAATCTAGTTTAAAAAATATACATGGTACAACAAAAATAAAACGGCATGGGCCTTAAAAGCCTAACCCATGCTCTGCAGGGTTAAGTACTGTAAATTAACGCAAAAGTTTGGACTTTGGTAGGTTTTACGTTAAGTACTAATTTCACGTATAAGTGAAAATACTAATTTCGAGGTTGTGAATAACCCAATGTAGTTGCATATGTCAAACTATTACGGCTAATTACAGTCACTAATTTTACTGTTAATTTGGAGGTTGTGAATGTTACTTTATTGTGATTTTAAGCATAGTTCGTATGATTTTTAAGTTTGTTTTGCATTGTAGGTTTATAAGAAAGAAAGAATTTGACAGAAAAAAAGTAAAAAATAAAGAACAGCTCTGATTTATTTGTTTCATTCATTTATAGGTTAGAATTTAGTTCAGTTCAGCATTTCAGTTAGACAGCAAATAAACTTTTAGTTGATTAATGATTATGATTACATAATAATAAATAATTTAATTTTAAATTAGTAATTATCAATTGATGTTAATTAAATTTAAATAAAAAAAATAATAAACAGCTAAATTATTTTTTCAAAGGCTAATAGTCAATGAATATGCTATGTCAACATTAGTTTCCACTTACAAAAGCTAGTTGTTTTTTAAATTTTGCTCGTAAACCACTAATTTTAGGCAAAGAAACCAAGAGACACAAAAATCAAGATTTGAAATTTGATTTATTATTCTAAATTCAATTTTTCGTTCTTGCTACGTTCCAAAAAAATTTGAATAAAAAACTACCCCACACCCCTTCGAAATCCGCCATTTTTAAAGCAATCATTTTGTAATTTTTATGACTTATTTCCAGTGATAAATAAACATCGTATACTAAATTTCAACACTTGATCTCAAACCGTTTTTGTTTTAAACAATTTTTTTTATTATTCTGTAGCCTCTTTGAGGGGCCGTAACTTTGTAAAGGAGGACTTTTGTATTATAGATAAGTTGAGTTAAATCGACCCTATTTTTCGTCTAGTATTGGTGGTCTCTTTTCTGCCCCGCAATTTTAGGACAGGCTGTATATAATTGTGCGCTTCTCGCTGTCTTATATTCTTCAAGGAGTTGTTTTTTCGACATTTTTGAATTTTTTTAAAAATTGCCACGCTTTTCTAGTTATTGATAAACTCCTTACACTTTATTAAAATGTCCGCCGTACCACGTTCTATTTTTCGTTGATTTGTACATTGTTTACTTGTCGTTTTTAAAAGTTAAAATTGAATGTTTTTTAAAGGATTCATTGATAAATAATGTTACATATTTTCGTAAATGTTACATAAATAGGTGTTTGATGAAAAATTGGTTTTTGAAGATTTAAAAGTTTTAACTATCCACAAAACCAAAAAAAGAAAAAAAAATTTTAAATGTGTTTGGAAGATGGAAATGTTGGAGTAATTAAACGAAAGAAAAGATTTTACACATGTTGTTTATAAGAAATATTATAAAAAAGCTTATAAATGTAAGTTGTTTATAAATTGTACTTTATCATGATGTTTTAACGATAGAAAATAAGTGAAATTTTTTGTTGTAGATAAGATTTGTAGAAGTTTGAAAATGGCTGAAAAAACCGCCGAAACGTCACACACGTTATTGTTCGAATTGGAATTTTGACAAGGAGTTATAAATAAATGACTTGCCCTTCAATGTTGCTTTTTCGTTGATAAGGAGTTTTTTCTATTTCGATACGTTAAGAAGTCTATAAGAACACTGTTTTGACGTCATAATAGTACGCTTGTAGAGTCTATAACAGCACTGTTTCTAGGGAATTTTTTTCAATGTGCAGCACTGCATGTTGACAGATGAATTATATTTGATAGTTATAAAATTAATTTTATTGGACAGATTAGACTAAATTCAAAAACGAACGTCAAACTTTAGAATAAGTAGTGCCAACATAAATAAATTTGCCCATCAAAATCCCAAAAACTGTATTTTGACGTAATTTTAATACCATTTTTATAAAATAATGCAGCGAAATAGAAAAAATAGTATAAAAAACACGTTTCATTAGGCCCTTAACGCATTCGTCCCATTAGAAAACGCGCGCTGTGCGCTTGTTTTCTAAACTTTGGACTCATACGTTAAGAAGGTGCCTAATGATACTTGCTTTTTAATATACTATTAATTAACCGATAAAGCTATGAAGACTTGCTAATTGAATATTTGAATCTTGGTTATGATACTTAATAATATTTTTCTTCAAACGTCAAAAAAAGTTGACATTTTGTTACTGAACAAGTAAGGTTAAAGTTTTACTTTTACATCCTAGGAGGCAAAAGTAAATTCTAACTCTAAATATTTACAACAAATTGTAACGTAAAATGATATTTCTAAGCATTTGTAATGTAAAAAGGTAATGTTTTTATAAATTTTCTGTTATAACAAGTTAAAGTTAATTTTAAAAAATATTTGACAATTGAACTACAAATAACTTTCAAGAGATGGCGACACTTGAGAAATTTTTATTTTTGGTTTTTATAAGTTTTATTTTTACATTTTTACTCCTAATCAAACAATCTACTATTAAACTGGTACTTTGTTCGTAGACTAGTAAGCAAAAGTGGAGGCTACGTAATACGTATAATAAAAATCGTTGAAATTGATATTGTACCATATCCAAAATATCGGTATTTTTCATGTATTGCATTTTACCTTTTAAAAAAGAGGTCAAAAATCTAAAATAAGCTATTTTTGCCAAAAATAAAAAACTCTCACAGTATCTATACCACTTTAGAGAGTTTCAAAAATAAAACACCATTCGTCACAGAATTTTACGTACCTACCTATAATACTTTAATAATATAATGTATGATGAAAATTTTCTGAGAAATACGTTGTTTGTAAGTTATTGGCGAAAAAATGAAAAAAGTGCAAAAATTGTGAGGTTTTTGTGCCATTCCCCCTGAAACACAAGCAGAAAATTCGTGTAAACTTTAACTCTATATAAATGTAAATAAAGAGATTTAAAGCAGTTTACAACTTTCCACAAATTAATTGACAGCGTAGCCTTTTTTTGACCTTAGTTTCTTGGCCAAAGTAATTTTTTTAATACATTTTTGGTAATTAGGGGGTGAAATATATTAAATTTGCGGGGGGGGGGCAAGAATAGGTAGCGCCGCCACTACGGTGCAGTTTAAAAACACGCCCATTGATGACGAAAACAAAATAAGGTATCGGAATCTTCATTTCATTCTTGGGTTTGTCTCAAAAAAGTAGATTGAGAACGTGTTATTAGTTTTCTCTTTATCGGAGACTGGCAAGCAATTTGAACCCTCCTGTATAATAATTACTCACTTCAAATCGTTGTCAGTTTCACCTCTTGAAAAGTAACTGAAGCAACAATGAATGCCTCGACCATAGTAATCCTTGTAACGTTCGTCGACATGTAAAGTTGCCACATCGTTTTCTTTCGTCAAATAAGTTAATAGAGGTTTATCCGTACAGTTTACATACTTTTCTAGTTTATAGAAAATCTTCACGTCAGTATTAAATGGATCAAGTTTAGGAATTTTACATTTGGAACTGTATACCAGATATTTATAAGCTAAAATGTTAAAAATTTTAATTAGTATCTAATATTTTCAGTTTATTGAAAAATATTCGGTTTTAGAAAGCAAAGAGTTGCGTAAGTATAAATAGTTTGTTGGAAGTTAAGGCTTCACTTACGAGATTTCTCGCGACAAATTACCTAGCGTTTCTCGCCTCGCATCTCGCAATAGGGTACATGCACTATATGCCAATTTACAATTAAATGTGATTTTAGTTATAGGGTTATTAATACATATTATTTCCAAAATTCCAAAATTTTAAAATTTTGGCGATTAAAGTCAATTTATTTGAAAAATTAAATTTGGATTTAAAAGATTTTAAGCTGACTGACTATATTATTTATACTATTGTTATTACTTATTAACAGTTTTTAGACAATTCGTATCATTAATGATAATGAATGATAATGAATATTACAAAGATTAATATTTAAAAATACCGCGCTAATCTTAATTATATAAACAGTTGTATCCTTTAGGTTTAGTTACTATAGGACAGTCCACGATAGCTTTTGGGTGGGAATTTTGTTATAAATGGAATATTGAAGTAGCCAGATATTGTTATTTCACTTTAATAGTGGCATATGAAAGAAGATAACAAGCTCTAGAAAATGTCGGCTGTAAAATTCAAAGATAATTGTCAATAACGTACACCAAACGCTTAATAGCGCATCTCCATCCAAAAGCTATCGTGG
This sequence comes from Malthinus seriepunctatus, assembly GCA_963924605.1. Classification (NCBI taxonomy): domain Eukaryota; kingdom Metazoa; phylum Arthropoda; class Insecta; order Coleoptera; family Cantharidae; genus Malthinus; species Malthinus seriepunctatus. The sequence goes on along the minus strand of OZ004603.1, from coordinate 28,997,622 downwards.
ACTGTCCCATAGCTTCAAATTATGGAAAAGGGATGGAACTTATTTAATTTTTGGATTTTAGTCGAATAACACAATATCATGACAAATACAAATATCATGACATAATCAATTAACCCTCCATTCAACGGGTGAAGCCTGTGAGTGCAAGCAAAAGTGAAAATTGTCTGTAACTTAAAAAAATAAATACTTTTTACTGTAATATTCTCTCTACCTTCTTAACTTGTAATAACTCATATCATCAGCATTTGCTTTTCAAATTTTTTCAAAAAATGAATCCTCTAGGACACAGTTTGTTGTGACAGGCTTCACCCGTCGGTTCGTGTAACTTTGTGATAACCGATTATTTTTGTTATAAAGCATTATTTAAGCGCAAAATTTATCTGCAGACCATAAAAAATAATTGGTTTTAAGTTTCAATGCTTGTTTATAAATTTTTTGTTTAGGTGACAAGTGCAACATAAGCAAAAATTCTTATTATTTTTCCAGTTTTGTAAGGCTTGGTTATGTATTTAGTACATTGAAGCCTACTATTTCAGTGAAGTTTAGGCCCTTGCAGTTTGTGTTGAGAATTTTATAATTTATTTTTTTTTAAATTTTCTGCTTATTTGATCAATATACTAAATATTATGTATTATGATAATCAACTTTATTTTCCTTCAATGTTTATAAAAAACAGTTTTCAATAAAAAATGTCAAAAAAGGATAAAAAATTCAAAATTAAAAAATAATAACTAACAAAAGGACCTACGCTTTAATTCTTCTGTAAAATAATAAAGAATAAGGTAGATTTTCAATTAAAAAAATTTCGATGCAATTCTTGCACCCTTACTATTTTTTAGCTATAGATATAAAGTGAGCCTAACACCCTTCACCCGTTGGCTCGTGTGATTCTAGACCCACCCGTTGAATGGAGGGTTAAGAAAAGCTTTAAAATCGAAATATAAAGACAACTATAGTAACAAAATTAAGGCATTTGGAGAATCAGCAGAAGAAAAGCTTTTTGATATTGCCATCGACAAATGTAAAAGTTTTTTAACTTGTAAATGTAAAACCAAAATACCAAAATAGCCGAAAGAGAATTTTTTTAGATCAAAAAACAAACCGTAAAATGGCAATTGGTAGCGTAGATGTTGAAACCAAAAAGAAAAATCAAAAAGCACTTTTGATTTTTCAAAAGAAAAGAAAGAAAGTCAAAGGAAGTAGCCAGGCAATCATTGTTCTTAGAAGATAATCCAAAGGAAAGAATAGTGCAATGTTCTATGTCTAGACGAGACCAAAAAGAACTAGGAAGTATCCCTTCAACTTCTAAGGCAATAAACCCTTTGACAAGTGAAACTATCAAACCTTCGTCTTCTTCTCAAACGCGACTCAATTTGCCAACTGTCGCAGAAGCTTGTGATCGGACGGGAATTTTAAAACCCTGAGTTTTAAAACTCAAGAACCGAGGACGTCAGAATATTCCAAGTTAATAAGCTAAATTTCAATTATGAGGATTATGTGAACTTAATTGACTGGCAGAATGTTAGTATGAGCGAACCCCCATTGACAATAATTGACATATCACATGAAGACCTAACTAATATGATTTCTTTGGTTCCGGACGAAATACCTATACTAAAATTCCCATGCCATTCGCAGACAGTTGAGAGATGTATAAAATTAGTCACAGAAGCATCTACGTCAGTTTATGGCTCTGAAGCTCGGGACGGCTTTATAAAAACACGTATTGAATCAAGAGACATTTTGCCGCAGTTTGAAACAAAAAAAACAATTTTTAAAAGTTTTACAACTACAAAAATAAATTTCTACTTTAAGGGTGGGAGGGTTGGTGAGGAACTCGACATGCAGCCACCTCCACGTGGTGAGTTCTAGGTTGTTTTTTTGAAGAAAAACACGCTAAGAGCTGCAGTTTTGCATTTTTTTAAATTTGTGTTTAATTAATTCTCAAAGTCCTTTCGGCAGCTAAAGAAATTGTCGAAGAGCATCCAGATTTTTTGGGTAGGTGTATCACAAAAGACACCTTTTGCATACCCAGGCACTTTGATTTTCAAAAATTAGTTGTTTTATGCTTATTTTCGCTCCGCCCTACTGCGCAGTTAGTATCTTAATGTTAATTGGCGTTTATTAGATTGTCATTTTAACAATAAGAACAACGGATGTGGCCCTACGAGGAACTTTTTCCGTTCGTCAAATCTTGGAATGTTTTTAAAATTAAATTTTCATTTAATATCTTATAAATAAAGGACCCCGCACTTTTTATATGGATAAACGGTTTCAGTCAAATTTGATAAAATTTTGGTATGTTGTAGATTTTACCGTTCTGAACAAAAGTCTCCACGGGCGAAGACTTTTAGACTCCTACGTTTCTGAGATAGGGGCCCGCCAAAGCTCTTAAGATAGCTATCCTCATAAATTTGTAGCAGATATTTTTTGTTATATAGAAATATAAACTGTACCAGGTGGTAGAGTTGACCAATTCTAATAACTTTTGTTATTTTCATTTTTCAAAATGGCGCTTGGTTTTTTCAATATGGCGAATTTATTGATTTTTCAGTTTTTATGGTTGCATCTTTGTTTCTTGAGTTAGGAAAAAAATAAAAATATTTATGTAAGCTACTTAAGGTAGAAAGTCCCGCTTTAGAAAATAATTCTTCATTGACGAACGAAGCGTACGAAAACAAAAAATTTTGAACGTCTTTACAGTGTTGATGTCCCTGCGACTGCCTTTTTGTCAAAATAGTAAGCTGTCCTTGAATGATAGGCAATTGTATACCGAAATTAGCCAAAATACCGGCTAGCTAAACTGAAATTCTGAAAAAGTATGAAAACTTTTTGACGATTTTTTTTACAAAACTGTAAAATATAAACATAATGTTGTAATGCGCGACAAAGGTATTTTCATTCTCTTACTTGATGATACGCTTCACAAGCATGACACTTGAAAGCAATTTTTATCAATTTTCATTTCATATTTGAAAATAATTAAAAAAAAATGCCTGGTAGCGCACTATAATTAATACACCTTGCACTTTAGTTTGCAAAAAAAAATTTTTTAAAACAGTGACAAATTACGGCGGAATTTAAGGTGGCCGAACCCATTAAAATTAGTAGCAATTAACAAGCTCTACAAATACTGTAAATTATCTTTTATTATATTATCTCTCATCGTTTTAAAATGGTGGCGAAGCAGGAAGTTCAAAGTCTTATTTCTCTGACACCAGTCCATGAATTTTTGTCTAATGAATTTTATTTAGCTGTTCCAAGCCTTTTTAACAACTTTTTTATTATACTTGCATTATAATCTGCCAATTTCACACTAAAAAGCGTTCATAAAATCGTCTTTATAGCACAAGTGCTTTATAAAGTCATTTAGGTAACAACGGCGTTACGCCTTGTCCTAACTAAATGCGATTAATGCGATCCGTGCAATGCGATGCGTTTGATACGATAGACGTTAAGAAACAGCTACAGATAAACAAATAAACATGTCCAAACTGCAGACGTCGGCATTGCGATCTCTACGATGCGGTGTCATCGCATTGCACGGACTGTTTGAAAATCAAGCAAGTTTGATTTTTCATCGCATTAGAAGCTCAGTTGTTGCAATGGAGTTGTTAATTGCGGAGGTGCAAAAACGAAATCCTTTGTGGAATAAACGAAATCCAAAATATAAAGACAGGTTAACCGTGGATCGAGAATGGGAGAATGTTTTTGTAAATAACGTGAACCTTTTCTTCTTTTATTTCTCTTTTTTCTAAGTTTTTTAAATATTTTAAATTTAATTGATAAGTTTTCCGTTAATAACATGAAACGCACGTTATGAGGATCCATGTTGACTGGATGAACGAAAACTACAACTAATCGTAACGAACCTAGTCGTCACATGCATCGTATTTAGTTTGGACACTTGCAATATTTGTCGCAAATATCTGCGATGCGTTCTATGCGAGCAACCAACGCATCGCATTGATCGTATTTAGTTAGGACAGGGCGTAATATTAACTGTTGTGCGACTGTTGTTCTGCAATGTAAACACAAAGCATCTCTGTGGCAACAAATATATCCAAAATTGGCATGCTTAATTTTCGAATTTCAAATACAGATTTTTTCTCTTTTATAGAGGTTTTAGTTGCAATTATAATAAAAAATAGCGTATAATACTCGTGTATAAGTAGACTTTATGGCATACGCGCCGTTACAAGCACTCGCAAGCTCGTGCTTGTAATTTTCGTTGCTAATGCGATAAAGTCTTTCTTATACACATGTATTATATTATACTATTATGCGAAATGTTTTTTTTTCTATTTTTAATAATAAGGTGAAATATTGAGTGTAACTGAGTGAATTAAAACTAATTTCTTATTATCAATTATTATTGAAAATAGAAAGAAAAACATTTCGCATAAAAGTTGTTAAAAAGGCTTCGAACAGCTAAATAAAATTAATGAACTGGTGTCAGAGAAATAAGGCTTTGAACTTCCTGCTTCTCCGCCATTTTGAAACGGTGAGAGATATAATAAAAGACAATTTACATTATTTGTAGAGCTTGTTTAGTAGCTTACATAAATATTTTTATTTTTTTCTTAACTCAAAAAACAAAGATGCTACCTTAAAAATCAATAAATCCGCCAAATTGAAAAAAACAAGCGCCATTTTGAAAAATTGAATTAACAAAAGTTATTAGTATTGGTCAACTCTACCACCTGGTACAGTTTCTATTTCTACAAAAAATATCTGCTACAAATTTATCAGGATAACTATCTCAAGAGCTTTGGTTTTTATCTCAAAAACGTAGGGGTCTAGAAGTTTTCGCCCATGGAGACTTTTGTTCAGAAGGGCAAAATCTACAACATACCAAAATTTTATCAAATTTGACTGAAACCGTTTTTTCATATAAAAAGTGCGGGGTCCTTTAACCTTCGCATGGGTAGGTAATTCTAATTAGTTTCTACTTGTGAGCAGGATTTACATATGTAAATATTTTTGAATAACTCCGCCGTTCCTATACCGATTTTGAAATGCTTTTAAGACAGTAGTCAAATTGTTCAGGTGTTTTTGAAAATGCAAAAAAAATTTGAAAAAAATTAGTTTTTGATACTTTTTTTTCTTTGCAAATTGTGATTTTTCTTGACTACAAAACTTTTTTTAAATACAAAAAACTCTTTCTTCTGGTACATCATTGCATTTATAATAAAGCTAAACTGAAACATAAAAATACAAATACAGGTCCGTATTTAAAATTTTTGAATAAGTGATGATGGTAATTCAAAACCAAAACGTTGTTTTGAAAAATCGAAAATTGCTATCGAATTTTAATCACCCTGTATAATAGAATTTAATGACTCACAATTTCAGAAAATAAGTTGTTATTCTAGAAAATTTAAGTTTTTATCAAATATCATGCAAAATTACAAAAAAAAATATTTTTCACTTTTAATACTTACTAAGCCAAAAAAATCACAACTTGCAATAAAAGTATCAAAATAGTTATTTATGTATCTAGAGCCTAAAAGCTAGTTTTTAGGCTCTTTTAGCTCGTGATACATACAAAATTTTTCCTCCTTTTGCAAAATTAAATAAATTTTACTTGGAGTTTTTAGGTTATGTATGACAGTTGTTGAAGACACGCCTCTTTTTAAATATGTTGTACTTCTTTTTTGATTATATTGTTTCTATATACAGGGTGTTCGCGAGAAGTGGGCCACTATTGCTCTATCCGTTAATATCGAAGATACGAGGTCGGTTAAATTAGTAAAGTAGTATAACTTTTTCCGCTGATTGCGATGGTCAACACAAAGAAATAATTGAACATCTAGTTTTCAAGATATTCACAAAAATAACTTTTTTTTAAATGGAACACCCTATATATTTTTATATATTTGAAAATGACACTGCATTTAGAGTATAAAATGTCATATGAGTTTTGTCCTAAAATGAAAAATAAAGTACTGATTTCGTATCTTCAGTATTGAACGGATAGAGCAATAGTGGCTCACTTGGCATGAACGCCCGGTATTTTTGCTAATTTAGTATCTACATTTTACCAGAAATCTAAATTTGTATAAAAATACAGGATGTTCGTGCCAAGGGGCCACTATTGCTGTATCTGTTTAATGTAGAAGATCCGAAATCGGTAATTTATTTTTCATTTTAGGACATAACTCATATGACATTTTATACTCAAAATTCAGTGTTCTCTTCGAATACATAAAAATATATAGGGTATTCCATTTAAAAAAATGTTATTTTTGTGAATATCTTGAAAACTAGATGTTCAATTATTTTTTTCTGTTGACCATCGCAATCAGCGGAAAAAGTTATACTACTTTACTAATTTAACCGACCTCGTATCTTCAATATTAACGGATATAGCAATAGTGGCCCACTTCTCGCGAACACCCTGTATAATTTTTTTGTTTATATACTTTCCTATGTACAATTTTTTCTGGTTATGTACTTTCGTTCGATCGAAATGACTAACTTTAGACGTGCATTCATGAAGCGTAAAGTACGATTTTAGACGCAAAAGTAGAAAAAAATATTTTTTTTCACAATCTCACTCAAAAAATTATCAAAATCGGTGTAAAAACGGCGGAGTTATTCAAAAAAAACAAAAAATCAAAAAAAATCACGACTTGCAAATAAAAGTATCAAAAACACGCAAACACTTATTTTTTTTGCAGTTTTGGAAAGATCTCAAAAATGATATCACTGACACAAAAGCATTTCAAAATCGGTGTAAAAACGGTGGAATTATTAAAAAAAAACAAAAAGTCAAAAAAATCACAACTTGCAAATAAAAGTATCAAAATAGTTATTTATGTATCTAGAGCCTAAAAACGCTTTTAGCTCGTGATACATACAAAATTTTTCCTCCTTTTGCAAAATTAAATAAATTTTACTTGGAGTTTTTAGGTTATGTATGACAGTTGTTGAAGACACACCTCTTTTTAAATATGTCGTACTTCTTTTTTGATTATACAGCCTGTCCTAAAATTGCGGGGCACAAAAAGATCCACATATACTAGACATAAAATAAGGTCGATCTAACCCAACTTGCCTTATACAAAAGTCCTCGGCTACAAAGTTACAGACCCTGAAAGAGGCGAAAAAATAATTAATTTTTTTGTTTTAAATGAAAACGGTTTGAGCTAGAGTGTTCAAATTTGGCACCGATCGTTTATTTATTAACAGTAATACTTGAGAAAAATTACATAATGATTGCTTTAAAAATGGGGGAATACGGTGGGGTAAGCGGTATTTTTTTGTTCGTATTTTATTTGTACGTACTAAATTCGAAAAAACAGGTTAAGAATAGTCAATTAAATTTAAAACTTTAACTTTTATGCCTCTTGTTTCATTTTACTAAGATTAGTCGTTTAGGAGCAAAATACAAAAAACCATTAACTTCTGTATGGGGAAGCTACGATTGTCATAGCATAAATTAAGTAGTAGCCTTTGGAAAAACAATTATTTTAGTAGTATTTAACTTTAGAAGAAGGGTAAACCTTTGTATTAATCAAAACGGAGGCCACTTTGAGCACTTACTTAAAATTTTGTAATTTTTGTAATAAAATAAATGTTTATCCAAAGGCTACTACTTAATTTATGCTATGACAATCGTAGCTTCCCCATACAGAAGCTAATGGTTTTTTGCATTTTGCTCGTAAACGACTAATCTCAGTAAAATGAAACAAGAGGCATAAAAGTTAAAATTTTAAATTTAATTGATTATTCTTAACCTGTTTTTTCGAATTTGTTACGTACAAATAAAATACGATTAAAAAACTACCCCTTACCCCACCGTATTCCGCCATTTTTAAAGCAATCATTATGTAATTTTTCTCAAGTATTACTGTTAATAAATAAACGATCGGTGCCAAATTTGAACACTCTAGTTCAAACCGTTTTCATTTAAAACAAAAAAATTAATTATTTTTTCGCCTCTTTCAGGGTCTGTAACTTTGTAGCCGAGGACTTTTGTATAAGGCAAGTTGGGTTAGATCGGCCTTATTTTATGTCTAGTATATGTGGATCTTTTTGTGCCCCGCAATTTTAGGACAGGCTGTATTGTTTCTTGTATAATTTTTTTTGTTTATATACTTTCCTATGTACAATTTTTTCTGGTTATGTACTTTCGTTCGATCGAAATGACTAACTTTAGACGTACATTCATGAAGCGTAAAGTACGATTTTAGACGCAAAAGTAGGAAAATGTTATGTTTGTATCAAGAGCGCGAAGTCGGTGTTTTTAGGGCGCGAGATGTTACTTTTTTCAAGAGGCTTGCCGAATGAAAAAAGTCTTTCGAGCGCACTAAAAACACTTCGCGCACGTGATACAAACAATATTTTTTGGACAACTGTAAAAAACCATCTAAATATAAAAAAATTAATTAAAAACATTCAACTGAGAGGAGAATTTAAATTTTCAAAAAAAAAACAATTTTTAACACAAAACCGTGAAAAAACGCTTTTTACTATTTTGCGTTTACAATATCCTCATTACAGCATCGAAAATCGTCCAAAACGATGTTGTAATGTTCTACTTTTAAGTACTGTTTCTAGTTTTTTTTAGTTTGAGATTGGTTGACATTGGTAATTAAAATAATAATTATTTTGACATATAGTCCTGGGGCCTGTAACAGAAAAAAGGGGGTGATCGTATTCAGGTCCATCTTTTGGAAATAAGCTATTTGAGTACCAGCGGACACGAAAATCTGGTTGGCTTCCACAGGCAGTGGCTTAAGCCCTCAGGATCCTTCAATGAAATTCTTAAAGAGGGAAAAAAGTAAGAAATATGACAGCATTCGGGATGCAACTTTGACATTTTATCGTTCTTATAAAAAAAATCGACCAAAAAAATTGGCTGCCTTCTACAATGTCTCCGAGAGCGTGGCAGCTGGACTGAAATTAACGTCTTTATGCTACACACCTGCAAACACTAACTCGTGACTCATAAACGGTATTCGAGTTGTCCACTGCCAAAGTAACTACTTTTTACATAAAAAATAAAATTTTACTTTGCCATCCCTCTCAGGTGGGTTTCCCGCCTTCCTCACCAATTGGAAATTTATTATTAACAGTCCTGAGGCCTTAAGCCACTGCCTGTGGAAGCCAACCAGATTTTCGTGTTCGCTGGCACTCAAATAGCTTATTCCCAAAAGATGGGCCTGAATACGATCACCCCCTTTTTTCTGTTACAGGCCCCAGGACTATAACATTATTTATTTATTATTAATTAACGTCAGCAACTGAAGCTATTAGTCTAAGAGCTAGCAACGTTTTTACTTACGGAATATCAGCAAGCGTCATATTTTGTGGAGATATTCTATTTGGCTTGTGGAACACAGAGCGCAAAGTCTGGCTACCGGCAGCCAGTCACTTTAGGCCCCATGGACCTCTAAAGAGGGTGAAGAAGTAACAAAAATAAAGTTGCTTCAGTAAGTCTGATATGTCTTAATTATTATGTCTTATTAGTCTTAATGCATTTGTCTTAAAGACAAATGCATTAAGGCATTATATGGCATCGTTGAAATTGTACTGAAAAACTGTATCCAAATATCGCGTAATATACAGGGTGTTGTATTTAAAAATAATATCGACGACATCATCAGGGTCATAAAAATGGAGGAATTTTAAAAGTGGTTGCACTAAAAGATTAGTGTTCCATTCCATTCCAAGACTCATTGTTCCATTAACACGTAGTAAATTTCAGGTTGATATCTTAATAGATTGTAGAGATATTCAACTGGAACGGGCTAGCTGTGTATTTCCAGCACTTTAAGGCCCTCTTGCACAGACTTAACACCAATAAACGCGTCTGGTATTATTTGTTTTTAATTTAGATTATTATCTATACTAACATATAAAGTACTAGCAGGGGGCTACGCCACACGCCTTTTAATTTAGCGGCTCCTTGATTTGCAAAATCCTTTGCAAAACCTATCAAATCTTAATTAGGTATATATGAGCCCAACATACTCTACAATGTAACAATAAATCGATATTGTGAAATTTGTGGGCATACGAATGTATGATAATAATATGTAGAAGCAAAAAAAGGCCGCTATGATGTCTATTAAGAAAAAGGTGGAAGCAGGTGCTTTTTATCGTGCACCACCAATGACGGCACCTCCACCACCGTTTCATCAGAACCGTTACCTCAGGAAACCCTCTACAACCACCTGCTTTAATTTTAAGTAGCACCGCCGGCTTAGGGACCTCTATAACCCCCCGCTTTAATTTAAATTGGGAGGCACGTGCACCACTAATGTAAACATTGCCGCCACCAAGCTCACCAAAATTCCCGCTTCAGGGCACCCTACAACCACCCGCTTTATTTTAATTGGGAGGCACATCCACCACCAGCGACAGCACTTCCGCCACCGGAATCACCAGAATACCCTTAGGGCACCCTACAACCACCCGCTTTTATTTAATTTGAAAAATACGTGCACCCACTAACGCCAGCACCACCGCCACCGATATCACCAGAACGCCGCCCCAAGGACCCCTACAACCACCTGCTTAAATTTCAATTGGGAGGCAAGTGCATCACTAAAGTCAGCACTATATCGCCACCGAGAACAACAGCACTGCCGCCCCAAAAACCCTTACAACCACCCGCTTTAATTTCAATTATGAAGCACGTGCACCACTAACGTCAGCATCGCCGCCACCGATATCACCAGAACCACCGCCTCAGGAATCCCTACAACCAACCACTTTAATTTCATTTGGCACGTGCTTCACTAACGTCAGCATCACCGCCACCGAGTACACCAGAACCGCCGTCTTAGAGACCCCTACAACCATCCGCTTTAATTTTAGTTGAGAGGCACATACACCACTAACGTCAGCATCGCCCCTACCGAGTACACCAGAACTGCCGCCTCAGGGCACCCTTCAACCACCCGCTTTAATTTCAATTGGCAAGCACACGCACCGTTAATGACAGTACCGCCGTCTCAGGGAACCCTATAACCACCCGTTTTAATTTCATTTGGAAGACACGTGTACCACCATAGACGAAATAAATATCAGACTCGTCAAGTAAATGGGACCGAACGAGACAAGTATTTAGTTAACTCATCCCTCACGAACTAGATGTCGTTCTTCGTGCAGGCAGTTTTTGTGAGAGTAAGATGATGAAATAGAATATCTACAGCACGTCTAATCTAATACTACTGAATCGGCATTAGAACGGGATTTTGAAATTTGGTTTAACAATGGAACACATTTTATTTACGACTTTCAGAAATAAATATTTTTGTGCAGGTATAAAGTTTAGAATTTTACTATGAGTACCTGACGAATACCTATAAGTAGATATTTGCATGACCATAAAAATACAAAAACAGGTCGTAATTTTGATCTTTTTTTTAATATCAACTTTGATGTCGTAAATAATGAAACTTTTTTTAATTTTTTTATTTTTTATATTTTTTTAATTTTTGGGGGTAGAAATTTTTTTCTGAATCTAACGATGTCTACTACGCCGATTTTGACATAATGTTTATTAGAAAAAATGAATGACGTGTTTATCAAAATTAAGAATGTTTTTACAAAATTTTCGAGTGTGCCATGAAAAACAAGCGCTTTACTTTACTACATTATGCGATAAATGTCATTAGTTTCATAATTTAGACCCACCTACTGTTCTTCTTCTTTTGTTTTTCTTAATTCATTATTTTTGTCACTAACGGACATCATGGACAAAAACGTACTGGGGGTCAATTCTAGACATCCTTCGACTTATCACGAACGGTGAGTTAAAACGAGTGTTTTATCTCGAATGAAGCTTGACAACGTTGCAAATCCTTTTGTAAACACCACAGAGATGACGTCAATAACGAAGATATTTAAGTGACATGGTATTCTTGAGAAAACGTTCGTCTTAAAACCTTCGAGATAACACGAGTACACTTTTGACGAGTGAGAACTAATAGCCCAGTTTCCAAAGGTTTCAACCCAAGAAAATTAGGAAAGTGCAAAAAAATTCGGTATTCAGATAGATTAAGACATGGCGAAAAAGATGCAACAAAGTTTGCATTCAATATAGGGGCCGCTTCATCGAAAAAATGGACCTGAAGAGGAAAAAATGTGGTTTTTAAAGAATATCTCAGAAAGTATGCGATCTAGAGAAAAATGACTAGACCGCCATTTTATAGATGAAGTATTTTTACATAAAAAATGTCCTATAAAATTTTTCCGTTAGAGCAGTGGTTTTCCCGAAAAATGTGTTATAAAAATGCCATGTTTTCAAAAATATTGTTAAGCAGGCGAGCTAAAATATTGCAAAATAAGTGCAAGTTGATGGAGAAAAAACTGTTTTAATCCAAAATGAGCAGTGATAAAATTAAAAAATATAAATGAATGTAAACCTAAAGGTTTCAACTTTCAGTTCCATGTATTTTTGTTTACTTCTGTAACATCTTGTACTTTTAAACAACAAATGAAATTATTTTTGTGCCGTTCTTTAAAGAATTAATGTTATCTTGTTGAAAACATTATTTAAAAAAATTATTCGGTGAAGCAAATCGTTCTATAAGAATTACGTTTCAAAGTTACATCATGAAAAATTGATTATATATTATTGTACAAAAGTACATGGATTTAATATTTCTTCATTTTTTGTAAATTAAAATTTTTTCAAACTTTGTACTTTAAAAGAGCTCCAAAATCTTTAATATTAAACGGATTTAAAAAAATTCCTTAGTAATTGTAAAGGAAAATATGTCTGCTTTGTGATCCACTAATGAAAATTAACTTACAATTTCAAGTTTTCTGTATCTATTGTTTATAGTTTAGAAGTAACAAAAGTGGCAATTTTTTAAGCAAATCCTTCATAAATTTGAAGCACTGTACATTTTTAAACATTCCTTTCTGGAAATGAAAGATAATAACTTATACTTTAAATCTGTGAAGCTAGAACTTTCTCATATTTACTGGAACTATAGAAGCGGCTGTTGAATTTAGATAAATTGATGGAAATATTTAAACTTGAGAATTAGTCTCACGAAACTATCTTCAAAACCACCTTATTATGCCTTTTAGAGATGTGTAATTGTGTAATGCCCCAAAAAGAGATAATTTCATAAACCAACACAGTTGTATGTACAGGGTGGTTCTGAAATAGTTGGTAAAATTAAAGACCCGCGAGGATGAAGAAATCTGCGGTAAATATTAGTCGAAACATGCATTTTTTTAGGGTTACAAATCATAATTCTTTTAAAATCCCTACTTCATTTTTCGAAAGGGCTATACAGGATGTTGCAAATTTTAATAGTATTCATTAAGCAACACAATTTAGCTTTCCATATTTTTTTGACTATGTAAGAACCTACTAAGAAGGAATTTTTTGAAATGTTACTCCTAAAGAGAGCTTGCAGTGGTAAAAATTTTAATATTAGTTTTTAAAAGACACTAGCTAGCATTTTCCATTTTTTTAAGGAAGTGGGTACCCACTAAAATTGGATTTTCAGAAACGGGACTCCTATTCTCAGTTTCTTGAAAGATAGTTATCGCTTCCCCAATAGATATACAGGGTGTTCGCGAAAGGTGGGCCACTATTGCTATATCCGTTAATATTAAAGATACGAGGTCGGTTAAATTGGTAAAGTAGTATAACTTTTTCCGCTGATTGCAATGGTCAACACAAAAAAATAATTGAACATCTAGTTTTCAAGATATTCACAAAAATAACTTTTTTTAAATGGAACGCCCTATATATTTTTATATATTTAAAAAAGGCACTGCATTTAGAGTGTAAAATGTCATATAAATTTTGTCCTAAAATGAAAAATAAAGTACCGATTTCGTATCTTTAGTATTGAATGGATAAAGCAATAGTGGCTCACTTGGCATGAACGCTCGGTATTCTTGCTAATTTAGTATCTACATTTTACCAGGGATTTAAATTTGTATAAAAATACAGGGTTTTCGTGCCAAGGGGCCACTACTGTTGTATCTGTTTAATGCTGAAGATACGAAATCGGTAATTTATTTTTCATTTTAGAACAAAACTCATATGACATTTTATACTCCAAATTCAGTATTCTCTGTCTCTCAGAGACAAAAATTAGCATACTATTTGTATATTTGGAGAGTACTAACTAGAAAGCTCTCCTCAGAAGATGCACTCAAAACACCGAATAAGTACACCAGAAGATCAAGAAAAATTACTAATAAACAGGTGGAACTTGAATAAAAGTGCTGTAAGGTGTATTTACAGACATCCTGTATAATGATTTTATGTTAAAGTTTTAAGTCTTACGTTTTAAGAGTTAAATTTTAAGTCTCACTTTGTGCCAGGCTTAACATCGAAGACCCGATCAATTAAGAATCACTGTATACTGATAATAATGTCAGGGTAAAACAAAAGATTGCTACGCTAAGAACCCTCATACAAAATAAATATACAAAACGAAAGCAGCATTTACTAGAATCATATAACCCGAATAGACCAATCAAAAATAGAAGGCGAATAAATAAAGGCCATCGTTTCTCGAACACTCCGAGAGTACATAGGTAATGTATTTGAACTTGTAGGTAATGTTCTTGCCCGATTTTATTGATAAAATTATTATTTCAAAAAGAAAATTAAAAAATCCTGTTTTTCAACATATTTTTGAAATTGTTTTTTGGGAAAACCACTGCTCTAACGGAAAAATTTTATAGGACATTTTTTATGTAAAAATGCTTCATCTATAAAATGGAGGTCTAGTCATTTTTCTCTAGATTGCATATTTTCCGAGATATTCTTAAAAAAACACATTTTTTCCTCTTCAAGTCCATTTTTTTCCATGAAGCGGCACCTATATTGAATGCAAACTTTTTTTCATCTTTTTCGCCAAGTCTTAATCTATCTGAATACGTAATTTTTTTGCCGTTTGCTAATTTTCTTGGGTTCATATGCTTATATGGATGTGGAAACTGGGCTATAAACGTATGCTAAACTTATGAAAGCTAGAACCGTTTTCGCTTATCCATTACAGTCACAGTAGGGTGTATTTCATGTTTGTCGCATTTATTACCTCGTACCGACCGGAATTCAAGGGGTCGGTCATAAATAGACAATTACCTTAAAAATAGTTTATAGAGAAAATATTAAAAAATAGGAAATATTAACATAAATTCCCATAAATTATATAAAAAATAAATGGAACATCCACAAATATAAAAATAATGCCTTAAATGTATTAATACAAAATTAATTTTTATTAATTAGTTGTATTAATTTCTTTAAAATAATCGAGCCAATCGATCTATGAGAAAAAATTAAAAATAAAATAAAAATAAACATAATAATTTCGAGATTTTAAACGTGACGCTACTGCGTGCGACATTTGACAAGTAAATGGCATTTCTAAAACGTTGCCAAACCTTATATTCGACAAATTTCGGCAATGCTTCGGCATGCTACCATTCGTTTTATCTCACTTTCGTTAACAAAACGAACGGTCGAGAATTGAGCCCCTGCTTGTCTACGATTTTTCTTGAATTCTTAATAAACTTGCAACGGTTGCAACAAATCACTAAGTTCAGATCCCGCGTTATTTGACAAAAACTAATTACAATTAAAATCAAGAAATGGAAAACGGTACGTATACCTATTAGTAAGGGAGACCACCGGCGTATACCTACCCCGATCGAGTTATGTGTACAGACTATCATTAATAGATCGAGGTAATTTGTACAACCATGAAAAGGCAATCCTGCCTGAGTAAATGCTGCCGGAAATGTCTTTTAAGAAGGTTTAAAGTTACGCTTGTAGTGTCATGCAAGTGTCATTTAGTTTGCATGTCATCCGCAAACTTTACACGTATTTTTTGTGGTGACGCTGGTGACAGAACCGTCAAATACGAATAAATTTAAACACATTTCGCTTTAGTTAATTTAATTTGTTTTCGAAAATTCAAGATATTGGTGTAGTTTTTTTGTATATAATATTCAATCAAAGACCTATGCACCTATCGCATAGATGCGATATACGTTGATCTGTATAAAACTCTAGAATAATTAAGTTGGGTGCATTTTTTTAAACTTCTTCGGCCGTAGCAAGAAAACCACAATATCAGAAACATTCAAATAATTACAGTACTGGTAGAAACTCGGTTACATTATACTATAAAAATAAATTTCGCTAATTTTATCTTTTACTTTGGTAATAAATTGAAAAAATCATTTTTTGTTCTCCTTTTCTTGAAGTCATCCAAAATCCACGAGATAGATTTTGAAAATTACATTATGTTTTATAAAATTAGATATTACACAACATATATTTTTAAGAAATCATGTATGGTGAGAAATTGCAGGCAGTGGGTGGCAGCCCAGAACATATTGAGGCACCTGCTCACCGATTCATTTTTGGAGCTTAAAAGGTGCTACACATTTCTAGTTTTGCCCAAAATGACATAACACATTAAAGGTCTTGATGTCCTCTATCCGAAAATGCAACCTGCATCGTGAAAACTTGCCGGAAGTGACCGGCAGGGAAGGTTATTGGGGCACATGCTAACTGCTTCATTTTTGGAGCTTAAGATGATAGACTTTTCTAGTTTTGCACAAAATGACATATCAAATTAAAGTTCATGATGTCTTCTATCCGAAAATGCAATCCTGCCTCGTGAAAAGTTGCCGGAAGTGGGCGGCAGGGAAGGTTATTGGAGCACGTGCTAACTAACTAATTCTTGGAGCTTAAGATGATACACTATTCTAGTTTTGCACAAAATGACATATCAAATTAAAGGTCTTGATGTCTTCTATCCGAAAATGCAATCCTGCTTCGTGAAAAGTTGCCGGAAGTGGGCGGCAGGGAAGGTTATTGGGGCACGTGCTCACCGACTCCTTTTTGGAGCTTATGATGGTACACTATTCTAGTTTTGCACAAAATGACAAATCAAATTAAAGGTCTTGATGTCTTCTATCCGAAAATGCAATCCTGCCTCGTGAAAAGTTGCCGGAAGTGGGCGGCAGGGAAGGTTATTGGAGCACGTGCTAACTAACT